>CM076583.1:929957008-930346963 GCA_034641835.2 Pinus albicaulis
CACCATTCAACCTTTTCGCCACCATGATCACACATCCACCGTCCGTTCAACCCACCGAATCAATGGTCAACCTTTCACCCCCCCCGGTGATCCTCGCAAGTGCGCCACGGTCATTGTTCAAAATCCGCCGGTTTCATCACACCGCCTTCGGAGGTCAGGCAATATTTTTAATTTCGGAGTGATTCCACTGGCCGAAAGACACGTGTATCGAGCAATATTTTAAAACCGCCCCTCCATCACGCATTAACGTTTAGCAGAAAACCCGGCGCGATATGCACATGCGCCTTCTGATCCAGAGCTGCCCATCCAACGGCGATCGCGCTGCGAAGTTTCACGGGGAATAATCCAAGGCAAACTATACCCTTGGCCCATTGTCCATTGCCCTCCGATGCATTTTCAGCTGCCGATCTCCTCCTGAGATCGGACAGTCCAGATTTAATTGCATGTCCCGCCATTTCCCTGTCCCGCCACATCACCACTTCACGTGTTTTCATCACCCTTTTCGTCC
Source organism: Pinus albicaulis (assembly GCA_034641835.2). NCBI lineage: Eukaryota > Viridiplantae > Streptophyta > Pinopsida > Pinales > Pinaceae > Pinus > Pinus albicaulis. Next base: position 929,957,517 of record CM076583.1, read on the forward strand.
GTCCCCTATATAACTCGTTCAAAGGTCAAATTTTGTGTGATTTATGTTTAAATTTCCACCTCTCCATCCTCCACTGTTCGTTGCGCTTTCCTCCATCAACCTGCAACTATTCCACCATGTCGCCAACCTGCATGGCCATTTCCATTGTCCCCGCTGCATTCACCATCCCCAATGCATGTTTTCTTAACGTGTTTTCGTGTTTTGCAGGGTTACAGGCAGGCAGAAAACCGCCATGATTCACATCCACAGTTACAGCGGCAAGGAACGCAAAGAAGACCATGTTCAGAGATCGAAATCATGAAGAAAGGTCTAAGAAGATGTCATGAGAGGGCTCGCATTAAATGAACAGAGTTTAAACTCTGTAAAACCTCCCCGGCGCCATTAAGGAACAGATTTCGTAGTCAGAGACAACGAGGAAGAGGCTAAGAGTATTAATGGGAAAACAGAATGTTTAGGGCCTGTCATTGAAGATTTTGAGCCTAAATCCAATGATTTGAAGGTTGAATACCAAACCAAAGACATCACAGATCACACAGAAGATCCAGCGCCAGAAAATGATATATATCAAATGTCACCATCAGCAGAATGTCCCTACCAGTGAAAGGACGAAGTGCCCATGCTGCTTTCATTCTATACCGTGTTCCTGAGGAAATTCCAGCCCTGACAACAATCCTATGCTATCAGAAGCATTTGTTACACAATATGGCAAACCTTAGTATCATTATTCTACCTTTTTGTTTAATTTCACCAGAGTGTTACAACAAGTACGTCAGAGACATACCTGGAGTAAATGGAGGCCTGACGAAGACCACTCTTTCATCCAAAGAGTACCAGAGATAAATGCTCAGAATTTAAAATAGAACGAGGCCTCAGATCCCTTCTTCTTCTGAGTTTTAATGTTGCATTTAGTTTTCCATCTACCTTCTCTGCTTCACTTGAGTTATAAATTCATGAAGGAACTAATTGTAAAGGTTGTTGATCGGTTATCAGAGAAATCACAAGTTGTTTCTTTTGAGACATAGTCTTTGTGTAAAGTTGTAAGATAGGTTGAAGAAGATGTTTTCAAACTAAATATCCAGCTATTGGTAATGTTGTACTTGACTGGTGTTGCTCTTTAATATGACAAGCACATTTCTTTGGATCCTCATCTAAAGCAGCGGTGATGTTTTTCTATCTCTGTATTTGTTTTTAGCTCGCAGTTCATTTCATTTCATTTCTACTAGCTCGCATCAGAAATCTGGCATAGGATTTACCCTTGTTAGGTACCCTATGTTTCTGCTCTCCTTGCCTTTGATGTTTTCTACTAAATGTGTTATCTAAGGGTTGATTTCCGTTAATTTAACCAGTGTAGTGGATGTCATTTCCTGCTAGCTGATGTATGAATTAAATGAATTTGTTCTTAGATTTTCTTGTTAGGATTTAATTGAATGAATTGGGAACACTTGGAGGTCTAGAACTCTGTCTCTATCTCACTAGGATCCTTTTCAATTAATTGAACCTGTCTAAGATCCCTCAAGCTGGAGGCCGAAGCATTGAGAGTTCAAAGTCTCTCTCTGATCTCAGGTCTTTAACTTTGTGTTCTAAATCTTTATTGTTTCCTCCTCTCTTACCATTTCATGCCTCACAATCATCTTTAAGATCCAATGCTTTAGATGACTAGCCCAACTGAAAGCCTGCACATTGAATAGCAAGTAAACCCTTTACTGAATCCATTGCCCAATGGTCTTGAATGTTGCCTGGAGTATCTCTCCTTTGCCTAAAATCCTCGTTGCTCATCCTTGTCTTATATCGAACCCTTCTTTCCTGATTCCCAACAACCAAACAAACAATCAAACAAACAAAACTCGAACCTTATGACTAGCCTAACATCTTAAATTTGAGATTCAAAGATATAAAACCTTTCTTATATAGAGAGATCCCTCTCTGGACCCAGGAGGGCTAGATCCTGAGGTCTGAAAGTAGTTTTGATGTTGTCTCATCTTTTGGTCTTGCCAATCTGGCCAAAACATGGGAACCCCAACATAATGGTGACTCCACTGGGGAACTTCTGAGTATTTTCACCTTACTAAATCATAAGAACCTCAGAAACCTAGAATCTCTGGTTAGGTTGGCAGTTAAACACTCCTATTCACAGATCAACCTCTATACCTTTGTTGTGTTCTCCCACACTCTTAGACAGAGTCTGGAAAGGGCCAGGTAGCCTCCGGATCTCACACTCTTTCAGAGGTGACATATCTGGTAAATGCCCTCCCAGTCAATCTCTGCTTATATTTTGTTTTGTTTTGAAAATATCCTTGGAAAGGGATATCTCATAAGCACTGTGGTGGATAGTGTACCCTCCAGAAACATCCTAAACCCTCCACCTGGCGACTCCATAATTCCTAAACGATTCAAAGACTCCACTGGTGATCAGTAGGCCTGATGATTATCTTGGTTCACATAAGACTTCACTGGGAGACGAGAGCCCATTACAACATCAGCCATAATAGAAGTAGCAAGTAGGCTTAAGCTGCTTGGTTGGAAAACAACATTCTGGCTTCAAGAACCATTCACACAAGAGCTTATCCTAACCCAAACCCCCCTGAAATAGTTGAAAACCCTGAGAGAATCCTCAAGAGATCCCCTACACCTAAACAATCAACTATTTCCAGCCACATCCATAGAGCTAACTCTACACCAGAAGACTTTATAGCTCTATCAGACCCATTTTCTGACCTAGCCGCTCAAAACAGTTTACCTACAACTAGGTCATTCAGTGTCCTAGACCAGCCAGACCTTGAGCTCCCTGGTTCACCACCTCAAAGTGGTAAACACCTTGGGGATAGACAGACCTCTCCATCTACACCTCCTGATATTCACTTCATTCAAAACTTGGGGCTCTGCCACCCTAAATCTTCCCAACAAGCTTCTGTTGGTCCTAGTATCCCTGTCATCCATATACCTGTAGCCCAAGCCAACCCTTTACCTCATCAAAACATCATCATGGTAGCCTGGTATGCACCTATAGTATTACCTCAGCCTCTAGTGCCCTTACCCAATGATTATCAATCAAAGATCCCACATTTCACTGCCAAAGAGTCTACCACAACTCAGCAGCATGTAGATAGGATGGAAGATTCTTTTGACTACATGGAAATAGATGATGATACAGTCAAAATGAGAATATTTTCCCAGAGCTTAGGAGGTGATGTGAAGAAATGGTTCAAAGGCATACCTCCTAATAGTATACAAGACCTTCCTGCTTTATATCAGACCTTCATAAACAAATGGGAAGTTAAGGCCAACCCTCTCCAAATCCTAGCAGAATACAAGAATCTTAAGAGGAACGTCGGAGAGAGTGTCCAGGACTACTCTACAAGGTTTAACAATGTTTATAATGCTCTTCCTCCACACATGAAACCTCCCCAAGGTATGGTCCTAGTGAAATACCCTGAAGGCTTGGATGCTGATATGGCCTACCAGCTTAGGGAGAGGGATTACAACACATTGGAAGACATGAAAAAGGGAGCAGTGAGTGTAGAGGCTAATCTGATTGAGAAGAAAGCAAGATTGAGAGCTGAGAAAAGGGTAACATATAGAGATGACAATGTAGCTTCAACATCTGACCCCAATTATGACCGCATATCCAAAAACATGGAAAGCTACAACAAATGATGGAAAAAATGGATGTCACAATTAGTAACCAAAACAGAGGTCAAAATCATAACCAGAACCAGAGCTTTAGAAGAAACAATATCGCCCCCAATAGACAAAGAGAATCAGATTAGCAAGTTATTCCCCCATTCCAAGAGAACTTTCTTGATGAAGATGAGGGAATCATAGAAGAGTCTGAGGGAAACACAATAAACATGTTTGAAGTAGAAAACTCAATCCACAACTGTGTTGGGAAAAATACTGAGGGGGGGGTGAATGAGTATTTAGTGCAGACAGAAAACTATTTGCTTTTTCTTGCTTTTAAACCCATACGCTACTTTACTGAACAAAACTAGCGTATATACGCAGATAACCAGAATGAAACTCACGTATGCACAGAGATCTAATTATGCACTTAATTCTTAACTTAGATCAGTGCTTTATTCATTCATCAGATGTTAAGTGAGCAGTAAACAAGTGCAGTAAGAACAGAATAAATCATCACACACATGAACACCAGGATTTAAGGTGGAAACCCAATTCGGGAGAAAACCACCGCTGCCGTCGTCTCAGTCTTCAATATATATTATATAAAGAAAACTTCTTACAATCAAGTACTGGTGCAGACTCATACCAGCACGCAGGCACCCACCTGCAGAAGGCTACAACCTTCTCTTGTTTACCAGCCTCTCCTAGAAGGGAGTTACGACCCCCTGCTCTCGTTTACCAGCCTCTCCTGGAAGGGAGCTACAACCCCCTGACTATAGATCTATAAAAGATAAACTTTGCAGAATAGACCAGATCTATGAACTTACCCAGATTTCTTCAATTTCTTCAATATATTTGCGCCAGGTCTTCTTTACTTCTTTTCAGATCATCCTAGAGATTCATCATTTCTAGATCTAGAGGATTTGAATCTTCATCACATTCATAGGTGCATCATAGATTCAGATCTATCGATTAAGAACAGAGTTCAACCATACAGATAAACTTCAGAGTGAAGTATTCATTAATACCCAGACACTTGCACACCTATCACACTGATCTTCTTCTCCTTATATAGATTATCCTTTTCAATACCATGAGCCAAAACCACACACCTTCCGATGGTATTTATGGACGGGATCAAATAGACAATCCAGCGCTCAATAAAATGGGTCAACACCATGGTAAAGTCTCCTGATTTTACAAATTTAGAGCGCAATTAGGCATATGCGACTTGGCACGTATTTTTCCGCGTGCATACGCTACTTCGCCTTAACAAACCCGCGTATGCTTTGAGACACACACTTTTCATCTTTGTTCTGACCCTTACTGATATTTCTTTCTCTGGTACTTCTGAGCTGCTTGTAGAACATCAGATTTTCATCATTAGTAAACTCGTCAAGCATCAAGGACAACTTTATCAAGTAGGTTGCCATCATCATCATCAAGTGGGTTGCCATCAAGGACAACACTCTGCATCATATTGCCAACAATATCCCCCTTTGGACTTGATGGCAACCACGATGGTAACCACGAAGGTGTTTGATTCACAACAGATAGATACATGATATTCTCCCCCTATTCAAACACCATATTACTCTCCCCATTTGACATCAAGGGCAAAGGGCAGATCAAAACCAACACAAGGTTTTTCTCCTCATGTAGAAAGAAGAGCATTGTAGATCTGATGTGCACTGAAGTTACCATGCTCCCCCTGAGTTCAAGCTGAATTTTCAACCAAATTATCAAAGAAGTACATGACTCTATGACCTTCCTATCACCAAGGACTCATACTTACATCAAAGATCCAACCAAGTGGATTTACATATGTGACTCAAGTACCCAATCAAGTGGGTTTACAAATTTTGACTCAACTATCCAACCAAGTGGATTTACAAAAATTGACCAAGTCCTTACATGACTAAATATTACAATTTTACATCATAGGTCTCAACATGACCTTTACATCAAATTACAAATGTGAATTTTTATAACCAAAACCAAATAGGACTTCAAGAAAGTGATCATATTTCATAATCATAATGCCAGCAATGCATAATACTCAGCAAGGCTAATGCTCCCCCTGAACCTGTACATCAGTTTACTCCTTCATCTCCCCCTTAGCTTGTGCATCCTGAACACTTTCAATAGTAGATCATCAAAGTATCTTCATCAAATATCAGAGAGTGAAACAAAAATATGAGAGCTGAAACATCACCAGATATACCATACAGCATCAGAGATATCAAACAACACTGCAGCTGTGCTGAAAAATGTTGACCCCAAACAAAATCTGTCAGCAACCAACCATACGCGGCTTTCTGTGTATAAACTCGCATATATACACGACTATCCTTCAGGAAACCTACGTATCCATTTTAATCTTCTGAATTTAATCAGATCTGATCTTCTGAGAGGCAGAGACAACACCCAACTTCTGTCTGAGATATTCGAACGCTTCCCTGGGCAGAGGTTTGGTAAATATATCAGCAGCTTGTTCTTTGGAGGGAACATACTCCAACTTCACCTTTTGTTCAAGCACTTGTTCACATAAGAAGTGATACTTTATGGGAATGTGCTTGGTCTTCGAATGCATAATAGGATTCTTTGAGATACTGATGGCACTTGTATTATCACACATAATGGAGATAGGAGGTGTACATTTGAGTTGAAAATCTTGCAAGGTTTGCATCATCCAAAGGAGTTGAGTGCAACAAGATGCGGCAGCCACATATTCTGCTTTTGCTGTAGATAATGCAATAGAACTTTGCTTCTTGCTGAACCAAGATACCAACCGGGGCCCCATATAGAATGCACCACCACTAGTGCTTTTCCGATCATCAACATTTCCAGCCCAATCTGCATCAGTGTAAGCATGAAGAGTAAGATCACCATTCTTTGGATACCATAGTCCAAAGTCTTGAGTTCCTTATAGATATTTGAATATTCTTTTGACAGCCTGAAGGTGAGACTCTTTTGGATTATCTTGGAATCATCCAACAATCCCAACTGCATGCATAATGTCCGGTCTAGTCCCAGTGAGATAAAGTAGACTTCCTATCATAGATCTGTATTCTGGTTGATTCACCGTGGGAGAATCATCATGAGAACTGAGATTACATCCGGTTATCAATGGTGTACTCATAGGTTTGCATTCTTCCATGCCATACTTCTTCAGAATTTTCTTAAGGTATTTTTCTTGTGATAAGAATATACCATCTTTAGTTTGATGCACTTGAAAGCCAAGAAAGAATGTTAGTTCCCCAAGTAAATACATTTCAAATTCTTGCTACATGACAGAAGCAAATTTCTGACTCATAGATTCTTCATTACTTCCAAAAATGATATCATCAACATATACAACCACAATCAATAGTTTATCATTTACAATTTTTGTGTATAAGTTGCTATCAGCAGACCCCTTTGAAAATCCTTGTTGATGAAGATATTTGTCAAGACGATAATACCATGCCCTTGGAGCTTTTTTGAGACCATATAGAGCCTTTTTAAGTCTACAAACAAGATTTTCATCATTTCCCAAAATGAATCCTTCTGGTTGTTCTATATAAACTTATTCTTCTAGATCACCATTGAGAAATGCAGATTTAACATCCATTTGATAAACTTTGATTTTTTGAAAACTTGAAAAAGCAAGAAACATTCTTATGGCTTCAAGTCTAGCTACAAGAGCAAAAGTTTCTTCAAAGTCTATACCTTCTTGTTGAGTATACCCCTTGCAAACAAGTCTAGCTTTGTTTCTTACAACATCCCCATTCTCATTTAACTTGTTTTTGAATATCCATTTAGTTCCAATGACATTTTTGTTATGAGGTCTTGGTACTAAGTCCCAAGTGTGATTCTTTTCAATTTGATCAAGCTCTTCATTCATGGCTTGAACCCAACATTCATCTTTGCTAGCTTGATTGACATTGTGTGGTTCAATAGTGGATAGAAATGCTAGATAGGTAGAAGACCTGGCCAAAAGTCCTGGGGTTTGTACACTGACCCCTATCTCCACCTGAGACTGATGATTCTTTTTAACCAAATTTGGATAAGTTTTTTCGCATAAACTGTCTTCCAAGTTCTTCACTGCTCACCATCATGTATCTATCGCTATTTCCTGATGTAGAAGGATATAAGTCACCATCGTCTTCATTTGTTGTTTGTTTTTCTTCTTTGTGTCATAAGATACTAATTGTCATCAACATCAATACATTCAACAAATCTTCCAAGGTTCTCATTGTAACATTTATATGCTCACTTTAGGAGGGATAAAACGTTAAAGGCATCTCCTTCATCTGCTCTGGGTTCAAACTTTCCAAGTTTTTCATCATTATTTTTGATAAAGAATTTTCTTCCAAAAACTCTAAAATGCTTCACAGTGGGAGTATTACCATACCAGAGTTCATATGGAGTTTTATCACTATTTACATGAACATGTGCCTTGTCAAGAATATTTACCGTTGTATGTGCTGCTTCTCCCCAAAATGTGTCAGGTGTTCCAGAATCATTAATCATAGCTCTAGCCATTTGTTGAACTATTCTATTCATTCTTTCTACTACGCCATTTTGTTGTGGAGTACCAGCTACAGAAAACTGTCTTTTTATGCCATGTTGTTCAAAAAATTCAAGAAATTCATTTGATGTATATTCACCTCCTCGATCAGATCTAAGAAATTTTATTTTTAGATCTAATTCATTTTCAACCAGAGCTTTGAATATCTGAAATTTCTCAAATGCTTCATCTTTGTGTTTAAGCAACCCAATCCAACTCATTCTAGAGAAATCATCAATAAATAAGATATAGTATTCTTCACCACATGGTGACTTTTTCCTCATAGGTCCACATATATCTGTATGAATAAGTTCAAGAGGCCCACTTGATGATCCTTCTTTGGCATTAAATTGCACTCTGGTCTGCTTACCGAATTGGCAAGATTTACATATGATATTTTCAGGTAGAGTAATATTGGGAAGGCCACGAACAGCTTTAAGTCTGCTTGACTTGTTGATTTGAGAGAAGCTCAGATGCCCCAACCTTCTATGCCATAGCCAATTTTTTGAAGATTTTCTCAAGTAACATTGTTCTTTGTAGTTCTTCAATACATACAGGTTGCTTGGAGTTCTGTTTCCTTTTATAATTGTTTTACCTGTATCAAGATCACGTACCACACATTCTTTTGAACTAAAGACAACTTCAGTTCCTTGGTCACACATTTGACTTACACTTAACAAGTTATGTTTTAATCCATCCACATACATGACATTATTGGCTTTCACCTTTTCTTTTAGGAAAACATACCCTTTTCCTTTAATAACAGCAGGTGTATCATTTCCAAAAGTAACATTCTTTTCTTTTTCTAGAGCACTATATGAAAGAAGTTTGTTTTTGTCACCTGTCATGTGTTTTGAGCATCCACTATCAATGTACCATTGATTTTCTTCACCTTCTGCAAATAAAGCTATGCCACAATTTTCAACCTGCAAATCCTTCTTTTTCCATACTTTGGTGCTTGAAGGAACATGTTCTTTTAGCTGGACTTTGCTCCTACATTCAGATTCTTCATGGCCAAAGTTATTGCAATAAGTACATTCAACTTCATTTTGAAGAGGAGAAAAGTTGTTATAGGTATTCTTCTTTGTTCCGATATCAATCCTTTTCTTTCTTGCTTCTCTTGTCATGATAGTTTTATATGCAACACATTGAACAGCTTTATGACCAAAATTGTGACATGAGAAACATTGTCCATTGAAGTAGAAATTTCTGCGATCATGAAATCTTCTATTTGAATTTACCTGTTGGTTGGTGTTTCTTTGAAAAGTATTCTTGTTGAAGTTCTTTGACTTGAGCTGAGCATGCTTTACCTGCGAAGATTCTTTATCCCCTTACTGAGTGGCAGAATGTTGTAGACCATTTGTAGCTGCTTTTAGATAATTTGGTGCTGAAGCCTGAGAAGATTCTCCGGTATATCCAAGACCTGTCTTTATAAGAGGAGAACATTGTACCTTGATAATCTCATCTAAGGTTTTAGATCCTTTAGCAAATCTAAGATTCAGAGTCTTTAATTTCTCAAGTTCTTTTCTTAGACTTACCACTTCACATTCTAATTTTTCATTGTGCTTCTTCTCTTCTTCAATCTGATTTTTCAGAGTCTCTATGATTATTTTACTTTCTTCTAAGCATATTTTGAGTTGATTGTTTTCATTAAGAAAATCATTTTCCTCCAGAGCATCCATAAAAGTATCATTTTCTTCTTTAGATTCATTTTCAAATGCCATGAGAAGTCTAAGATCTTTTTCACCTTCTTCCTCACTATCAGATAACCCATCACTGTCTTCATGAGTATAGTAACTTTTTCTAGTGCTATACTGGTTCTTATTCCTTCTTGCTACTTCCTTCCCTTTTGTAGGAGTTTCTTTATGAGGAAATTTAGCAGCAAAATGACCAACTATTCCATAATTAAAACATTTGAAAGGAAGCTTACCTCTGAACCGTCCTGTGCCAAGTTGAAGTTTCTTTACAAAATTTACCTCCTCTTCTTCTGAGATATATCCTGATCCTTCTGCTTCTTGTACATCTTTCCCTTTTGTAGAAGCTCTAAAGATGGCTTATTTGACTTCAGATGGTCCTCCTCTTCTCATTTCATATGCAGTTAGTATGCCATGTAGTTGCACCACGGTAAGATTTTGAAGATCCTGTTTTTCTTCAAGAGCAGAAACTTTTGACTCAAATTTTGTCATTAGAGATCTTAAGATTTTCTCAACCAAGGTAGATTCTGCTATTGTTTCTCCCAGATTTCTCATGCGATTTACAATATCATCAAGACGTAAAAAGAAACTGGCAATACTCTCATTACTATGCATTCTTAAATTTTCGTATTCAATTCTGAGAGTTTGGAGTTTTGCACTTTTTACCTTTGCATCACCTTCATAACTTAAAATGATTTTGTCCCATATCGCCTTTGCTATATTCAACTACATGACTTTGACAAATTATGATTCAGTTAGACTTCCTAATAGAGCATTGACCGCCTTTGCATTTGTTTCATAATTCTTCTTTTCTGTTGGATCTGTTGGTACAGTGGCTAGATATTGATATCCTCCTTCAACAATGGCCCATACATCTGCTCCCAGAGACTGAAGATAGGATCTCATCCTTGTTTTCTAGAAGATTAAATTGTTTCCATTAAAAAGTGGAGGCCTGATAGATGCAGTTCCATCCTGATTGCTCATCTTGCTTGATCTTCCTTCTAGCGGTTAAGCTTTTCAGAAGGACCTGCTCTGATACCAATTGTTGGAAAAATAATGAGAGGGGGGGGTGAATCAGTATTTAGTGCAGACAGAAAACTATTTACTTTTTCTTGCTTTTAAACCCATACGCTACTTTATTGAACACAACTCGCGTATATACGCAGATAACCAGAAGGAAACTCGCGTATGCACAGAGATCTAATTATGCACTTAATTCTTAACTTAGATCGGTGCTTTATTCATTCATCAGATGTTAAGTAAGCAGTAAACAGGTGCAGTAAGAATAGAATAAATCATCACACATCATAAACACACATGAACACCAGGATTTAAGGTGGAAACCCAATTCGGGAGAAAACCACCACTGTCGTCGTCTCAGTCTTCAATATTTATTATATAAAGAAAACTTCTTACAATCATGTACTGGTGCAGACTCAGACTCATACCAGCACGCAGGCACCAACCTGCAGAAGGTTACAACCTTCTCTCGTTTACCAACCTCTCCTGGAAGGGAGCAACAACCCCCTGCTCTCGTTTACCAGCCTCACCTGGAAGGGAGCTACTACCCCCTGATATTAGAACTAGCCTCTACTGGCAGAAAAGCTTCTACTTTCAGACTAAAGGCTTCAACCCTCAGATCCACTGCAAACCACGTTTCATCAATTTTCAAACTGGATCAAACAGCTTCAACACAATCCTTCACTTATCAGCAAACATCCTTTTCCCATTGCATCAAACAGAACAGTGAAACCACTGTAACCAGAATATCAGAGATAGCCCAGACTTCAGAATAGATATGCAGAAACTCAATCAGCTTTGAGCAACCATCAGTTCAGATACCATACGCGCTTTTCTTTAAACAGATCCGCGTATACACGCGCTTTTAATGTAGCGAACCCACGTATACATCTGTGCACTTTTCAGAAAAACCCTAACAATCCATACACGCCTTTGTTTAAATAGATCCGCGTATACATGCGCTTTCCATGAAACGAACCTGTGTATAGATCTATAAAAGATAAACTTTGCAGAACCAACCAGATCTATGAACTTACCCAGATTTCTTCAATTTCTTCAATAGATTTGTGCCAGGTCTTCATTACTTCTTTTCAGATCATCCTAGAGATTCATCATTTCCAGATCTAGAGGATTTGAATCTTCATCACATTCATAGGTGCATCATAGATTCAGATCTATCGATTAAGAACAAAGTTCAACCATACAGATAAACTTCAGAGTGAAGTATTCATTAAAGTCCAGACACTTGCACACACCTAGCACACTGATCTTCTTCTCCTTATATAGATTATCCTTTTTCAATACCATGAGCCAAAACCACACACCTTTCGATGATATTTCTGGACGGGATCAAATAGACAATCTAACGCTCAATACAATGGGTCAATACCATGGTAAAGTCTCCTGATTTTACAAATTTAGAGCGCAATTAGGCATACGCGACTTGGCACGTATTTTTCCGCGTGCATACGCTACTTCTCCTTAACAAACCCGCGTATGCTTTATGACACACACTTTTCATCTTTGTTCTGACCCTTACTGATATTTCATTCTCTGGTACTTCTGAGCTGCTTGTAGAACATCAGATTTACATCATTAATAAACTCGTCAAGCATCAAGGACAACTTCATCAAGTAGGTTGCCATCATGACAACACTTTGCATCATATTTCCAACATATATACATAAATAGTCAAATTTCCCCATGTTCTCCCAACAAAACAAGTTCGAAGCTCTAAACACACTACAAGAGGAGATAGGACAACAAAGCACAAGGAAAGAAGCAAACATGCAGCAAGAAAACTCAACGGAAAACAACAGTAGGGAAATGTAAGCCCAGAACAAATTCACACAAGAGAGCACTGAATATCAAGAGGATACAGACATGGAGAATATACAGGAAGTACCCACCCCAGAGGAAACCAAGATTGAACAAGTCCTAATGGGAATGGATCTGCAAAAAATAGAAAAAGAATGGAACAAAAATGGAATAGAAGTCATTCCCAGGGAGCACATCCAAAAAATTGAAGAGGCTTACCTACTACATGAAGGAATGCACCAGAACCAAGAAAACCAAAACAAGGGCAAAGGCACAAAAAACGGAATAATGGTCAACTTAAATGCGGGGGAAAAACTTCCAAAAGGGAAGAACAGGAAGAGAGGTCGGAAGTCCACCAACCAACTCCTCCAGGAGTTAGAAGCTCACCTCATCAATGAAGGAAAGGTAAGAGAAATCACTCTACCCCCCAAAAATTTCAATGATTTGTACATCTTGGAATATTAGAGGACTGAACAATCCTAGTAAGAAAATAATTCTAAAATCTAGAATATCCTCTGATAAACCAGACATTGTCCTGCTCCAAGAAACCAAAAGTGATCTAAACTCAATGGAAGTACTACAATAATCCTGCTTCAAAAACCAATACAAAACCAATATAGCCATGTAGCCATCTCGGCCGCAAATAATCGTCGATGGTCTTTCCACCTTTTGGAAGGAATCCACATTCGCATTTATGAATCAGCCTTCCAAATACATCCTCATCACTGCTCTTCAAATCACCGGCACCATGGAAAAGATTTGTATCACCAATGTTTATGCTCTCACTCTCATTACCGAAAGAATTGCTGGTAAATCAGCCTTAAAAATCACCTTGGCTCTTTCAACCATCCTCTCAAAGATCATAGAAAGGTGACTTTAATATGATAATCAATTGGGGTAAGGAGAGGCGATTCGTAAAATTGGATAAAGACTCAGCTTGCCTTCCGTGACCTTATTGATGCTCCTGCATCTACAGACACCCCCACCAAAAATAACTTTACCTAAAACAATAGAAGAGGTGGCACGTACTTTTGAACCCTTAGTTAAACTGAGAGGGGGGGGTGAATCAGTTTAACACATACATGGACTTTAAAACTTTTCCCTTAAAACTTATTTACACCTTCATTTCATGATCAACTTAATATGTGAGCAATATTAATTTGTGAGCAGTAAGTATCAAGAAGATTTGTTAATGTAACAACAGTCTTAATATGTGAGCAACAAGTATTAAGCAGATTAGATAAACCACATCAACACATAGACATCATGCACAGAGACACCATATATAAGTGGAAACCCATAAAGGGAGAAAACCACATTTTATTATTGTTGTGATGCAAAGGCAAGCTCCAACTCCCTCTCACCACTGATTTTCTGTAGGCACCGACCTACAGGAGGCTCCTACCTTAATTCTGCAAGCTACGACTTGCAAGGAAGCTCCAACTCCCTCAATTTATCAAAAGAAATGTTTGCTGACTTACCTCAGATATCAACTCTGTTCTGTACCATCTTCACTGCTGTGTATCAATCTTCATATTTGCCTTATATCATTTCTGCATCTTCTCAGATTCACTATTAGCTCCTCCTTCTTCTCTGCCTCACTTCTTCATTTCTGCATTCTCTAACTTTTCATTGCATCTCGTTCTACTCCTCCTTCTATATCTTCTCTGCCTCAATTTTCCAAACTCTGCATTCTCTCTTCTCACTCTCTCCAACCTCTTGCATCTTTCTTATTTTCTTCAACTCTCTTCAATTCTGCTGCACACTCTCTTCTTCTCTCACTCTGTTTTGTAACATTCTCCCCTTGGATATTATCTTGTTTTATACAAAATAGCTTCATGGCTGTTTGTATTCTACTGGGTATTCGAAATGGACAACCATGTCTCTTTGCCTTCTGCCTTCTCATCTCTTTTATCCATTTACTCAGAGAAATGCATCCATTTCAACTTTATAGTGGGATTTTTCCTTTCTCTGGAGACTTGCCAATTACATCACAAACAATGTCCTTTCTCCGGAGACTTGCCAATTACATCACAAACAATGTAAAACCGTTAAAACCTTCCATTCAATTACAATATAAATTTTGAATAATTTCAACAACCCACCTCTCTCTCTGTTTTCCTCTCTCTTTTCAACAACAGCCACACCTCTCTTTTTCGGTTCACTATATTCATTTTCTCTGTTTATTGCAGTTACATAATTGCTGCCTGTACAACTGTCTTTTAATCCAATCATAAATAACTCTCAACAATATTATAAAACCTTTTTAATAAACCTTGGATTTTAATTACTGAGCAACCAACGCTGACCTTTAAAAACTCTGGGTCCCACAGCTTTATAAATTCTAAACTCTTATGCTCTAATCGCCGATGCGATTAATCGCAACTTGAATACTTCCGATTGCGATCAAATGCCAATGCGATGAAACACTGTTATGTCGGAACTCGAGTACTTATGAATCATAGTTCACAGACCCGTCGGGTCCGCATCTTCATCGCAATCGCATTTTCTATTGTCATGCTTCGCTGCCACACTTTTCTCCGATGCGATGTAACGCTGTTCATTTGGATGTGCCGATGCAATGAATCGCTTTTCGAGTTCTTCCGATTGTGATAGTTCCGATGCGATTAATCGCAATCGCAACTCTCAGTAGTATGTTCCGATGTCCTGCTTTTACTCCGATGCGATTGACCACTGTTCATTTAAATGTGCTGATGCGATTACGCTGGAACTCAAACTTATAAAATCACAATTTATACGCCCATCGGGTCCGGAACTCAATCGAAATCGCAATTTGCATTTGCATGTTTCGATATTCTTATGCTCTGATACTCCGATGCGATCACTGTTATGCAGGAACTCAAACACATATCAATCATGGTTTATAAACCCATCGGGTCTGGGCTTCAATCGCAATCGCAACTTTCTGTTCATATGATCCGCTGCCGACCTTTTTTCCGATGCGATTGATGAGGGTCCCACCATGTGGTACTTTGCTTTTGATAGAGCCTTTGGTTCTTTAGATCTCGCGCTATATATATATATACTTTGTATTGTAGTCCTGGTCCTTTGTGTATAAACCACTCCATATATATATATATATGCTTTGGACCTTTGTGTATAAGGCACAACATAAATAAGGCGCTGCATATACATATACTTTGCTCTTTCTCCGATGCGATTAATCACTGTTCACCTTGAAATGCCGATGCGATCATCGCTCGATCCAATTTTCACAAATAACCGTGATATAATGGTTGTGATTCAATCGCTCAATCGCAATCGCAACATTCAACAACTCGTACCCTTGCTCTTCCACTGCGCCAATGCGATTAGAAATCACCGATGCGATTGGTTTCTTCAGACCCGATAGCAATATAACTCCATTCTATAACCACTTGAAGTCCGGCTCTTTGTTTAAACACGATTTCAACCTGATATTTAGTATATTTCAGGTGTTTTTGCCTATAGGACTAGAATGATATAGTACGCCCCCAATTTGCCTTATAACACAACAATTTCCTTTAAAAAATAAAATATGCAGGTCAGCATCAAGGTATTCAGGAAACCAAAAAACATTCGAGGCCTCCACGTAGGAACGAATTGCAGACCTTCACACGATTGTAACATTGCCTCCTCCTTCTGGGTTTTCTTCTACAAATCGACTCATGGTTCAACTTCACTATTCATCAACCCATTTATTCTGGGTTTTGTATGGAACTACAGTTCCATTCTTGTAGATTCACAATAAAAATATGGCTTCCCTTGCCTTCAATTGAGCCATCATTTCATCATTTCCACGGATGCGTTACTTACTCTACGCACCAGCAAATTCACCCTTACCATATGATTTTCCTTCAGTCTCTGGTTTGAATCTTATCATGAAGATAGCCTCTTTCTCGCTGCGTATAGAATCACCCACCGTTATACTTGTAGCAAACCCCCATGAGGATCCGATCTTCTACACCTCTCAACCAACAATTATTTTCAACTCGAACTCCGCTATGTTATTTAGGTTCTTGCTCTCATATTGATTTAATTCTGTAGAATGAATTGATGTATTCTCCCCAACAGTGCTTCACAGACTTCCCACTTGAATAATTGTTCCTCATCACTCGCTTCTCTAGATCTTCTACTCTCGCTTTGTTCGCGCTCTCTGCTTCATTATCTCGCCTGCTGACTTTGTCGCCTTTGTCGCCTTGCTTCCTCTCCTCGCTTCTTTTCATTCGTTGTTCTCGTACCTCTCGCTACTTGTCTTATGCTTTCTCTACTACTCTGCAACCCGTGCTGCTTCTTTTTGCTGCTCGTTTCTTTAAATGGCTCGCTTCGTCGCTTTTGACCCTCTCCACATATTGCCGCTCTTTTGCTACTTTCCGTTTCTATGCCTCTTGCCTTGTTGCTGCCTCAGGTGTTCTTCCTTTTCCATCTCCTTTGCCATCAATGACAACATTTCCAACAATGCATGTAAGCCTCTAGGCTAGACAGATTCCTCCTCTCTGAGGACCTGTACCTCAGCTCCTTGGAAATAAAATCCAGCATTGCCCCTCAGGTGGGCTCAGATCACTCGTCCATTGTTCTAAATATCCATTTATCAGAAGGTCCCAAAGATAATCCCTTTAGGTTTGAAGCATTCTGGATCAATCATCCTGAATTCATGGACAAAATGAAAGAATGGTGGCCCACCCCCCAACCCACCCAAGGCAAAAAAATGTACAACTTCCAGCAGAAACTGAAATTTATCAAATCTGAACTCAAACTCTAGAATAAGAACACCTTCGGAGACATCATAGCAAAAAATAAATTGATAGAACTCAAAATGGAAGCCCCAAAATAGAACATCATCAATAATGGACTGAATGAACAAAAAATAAAGAGGAATTAAAGCTACAAAAAATCTTGGAGGATAGGGCTACCCAAGAGGAGACCTTATGGTGCCAAAAATCTAGGGTTAGCTGGCTCAAAGAAGGAGAAAAGAACACAACATTCTTCCATCGTTCTATGATCCAGCATAGGAAACACAACAGAATATTGATCCTCAAAAATATGCAAGGCAACATCCTCAGCACTCACAGAGAAATAGAAGAGGAACTCAACCAATATTTTGGAGACATCCTCACTGAACCTAAGAATTCCAACGGGGAAGCAATAGACAAAATCACCATAAACATCCCCACAAACTTAACTAAGGAGCACAACCAAATGCTTATAAGGAATGTTTCTCTGAGAGAAGTTGAAGAAGAAGTCCAGACCATGCCCAATGGAAAAGCCCTAGGACCAGACGGTTTCACCATTGACTTCTTCAAAGCCTGCTAGCCACTGCTTAAAACAGAGGTTCACGATCTGGTGGAAGAATCCCGCATCCAAAAGTTTGTCCTAAAATCCCTCAATTCTACCTTCCTCACCCTCATCCCCAAATCTGAAAATGCTAACTCCCCTAACCAATTCAGGCCTATTTCCCTATGTAATGTTATTTACAAAATAATCTCCAAGGTTCTGGCCAATCGCATCAAAAACACCCTGCCCCTTCTCATCTCCCCCCAGCGAACGAGCTATGTGGAAGGTAGAAAAATTTTGAACAACATTATCCTCTCACAGCAACTCATTCACTCTCTCAAGGAGTAGAAGAAACCAGGCATGCTCATCCAGCTGGACATGTCCAAGGCCTTCGACAAAATCAACTGGAATTATATCAGAAAAGTGTTGGAAGCTTTCGGTTTTAACAAGGACTGCATAAAATGGATTATGGCCATGGTTTCAAGAGCCTTATTATCCATTCTTCTTAATGGCTCCCCCTCCTCCGTCATCAACCCATCCTGAGGAATTAGGTAAGGCGATCCCCCTCACCTTTCCTTTTTGTCATCATGGCAGAAGGTCTTAGTCGCTCCATATTGGTTGCCTCCTCAAATGGCAGTATCTCTGGAATAAAAATTTACCCCTCCACTCGCCAATAATTTTTTGAGGACACTCTTCTCATGGGCACTCCCACTGTCAAAGAAGCCCTGGCCTTTCAAAACATTCTTGCTGATTTTTCCCAAGCCTCCGGCACTTCCATTAACATAGCCAAATCTAAAATCTTCTTCCTAAATACCTCCCAGCCCATTCAACTCAACATAGCAAGAACTTTGGGTTTCCAGCTTAGTTCTTTCCCCTCCAAGTACCTTGGAGTTCCCTTAACTGATAGACCTCTTGCTAAGGCTAATTGGGAATCTCTGGTAACCAAACTGAAAAATAATAATAATAATAAATTTAAAAATAATAAAAAATAATAATAATAAATAAATAACAATATATATATATAGTTAAAAATTAAAAAATTATTGCCAACTAGACTTTTAGATCCCTGAATCTCTCTGGTAGAATAGTCCTAATCAACTCAGTTCTACAAGCCATCCTGCAATACCAGTACTCTGCCATTTCTGCTCCCAAATCTATTTCCAACCAACTTAAGACCATCCAAAGAGATTTCTTATGGAAAGGCAAAGAAAACAAAGGAAAATGGGCCCTTGTTGCCTGGGAAAATTTTGCAAACCCAAAAAGTAATGAGGGCTTGGCCTCAGAGACCCCGATTTGCTGGGTAAAGTATTAGGTGCCAAAACCTAGTGGAGGTGGATCACCTTCCCTCAAACCTCTTGGGTAGCACTCTGGAATGAAAAATATGCCCCATCTCACCACCCAAAGACTCTCAACAGGCTCTGTGGCAACATCAAGGGTTTCGCAGTATGGAACCAAGCATCGGGGAACAGAGAAATAGTTCAAAAACATTACTTTTGGGAAATAAGAAATGGAGGTACAACATTGTTCTGGGATGATGCTTGAGAGAAAATCCCTCGTCTCAATCAAGACCAATTCCAACAAATCAAAATTCATATGGACAGCCAAAATAAAAGGCATGTCAAATATTTCTAGAAAAATGATGAAAACACTGGATGGAGGGAATGGCAAGAGGCCTCGGAATGGGTTCAGAAAAATCACCCTCATGAATGGAGGAATCTAGCTGAAGAGTTAGAAAAAAGGAAAATTCAAACGGAAGAGGAGCAGGACAAGATAAGATGGGGCTCTAATGTTGCTGGCCACTTCAACACAAAAGAGGCCTATGGCTACTTAACCCACCCCACTCCCACCCCCACTAAAATCAAATGGTGCACTCTCTTGAACCACAAAAACTAGCCCAAAATCTCATTCTTTCATTGGCTAGTCATGCATAGAAAAATTCTAACCTTGGAGAATTTAATCAAGAAAGGCTTCATCGACCCTTCCATATATATGCTCTGCAAAAAGAATGGTGAAACTTAAAATCATCTGTTAAATGAATGTCGCTTTTCCTCCAACGTCTGGAATTGGATCTTCCTTGTCTTTAACTCCTCGAATAGGGACCCCTTCTCCATTCTCAATTCCTTGGATCACTGACGCACCTCCTTCTCTAATCAACCTCTCATCAATCTGGCGTGGAACCTTTTACCAGGAATTATTTGTTGGGCCATCTAGAAGGAAAGAAATGCTATAATATTCAAAAATCAAGAAAAAAAGGAAGAACAGATAATTCATTCCATAAAACAGACTCTCTAGGAATCTACTTCCATCGCCAGCCTTCCTGACCCTACTTCCCCCCCACTCGAGAGGATCTCCGCATCCTATCACTACTAGACCTATCCCTCCACAACTCTCCAATGAATCACAAAAATCCACTGGCCAAATCGTCTAAACCCAAGTGAATGCCTCCTGAACCCAACTACATCAAGCTAAATTATGATGGGGCATCAAAGGATAACCTAGGCAAAGCAAGTTTTGGTGGTGTCTTTAGAGATCACGCATGCCAAATTCTCTAGATATATTATGTAAATCTAGGACACACTAGCAACAATGCGCTAAGCTTCAGGCCCAGGCTCATGGTCTCGCCATTTCCATGGATCATAACTTCCGACCTTTATTCATCGAGGGGGACTCCATGGTCGCTACCCAAGACTGCAAAAATATCCAACATGGAAGAAATGTCAAACATGTTTCAGACAACTGGAGACTAAACAAAATTCTTTATAAAATCAAATTCCACATCGACAAGGCCAGAGGTGTCACCTTCCACGCGGTCAAGTGCAAGGCCAACCACCTGGCTGACCTGCTGGCAAATGTTGGCGTCAATGGAAATACCCGTCTCTTGTCCAATTCGTGGGACACCTTCGATCTGCCAGACATCAGAAAATAATGTCGTCGCATCAGGGACAACTATTCATCGGCAGAAGTACAACCCATCCCCTTGGCATCATCGTTCCTCCCCCAAGGCATTCATGACCCAGACCTCCCACACCCTCACCACTCTCCTTCCGTATGAGCACACCTACAAATTTGTCCCTGTCAGACGTCCGAATGACAACCCCAACTATAATATTTATTTCCCACATATGATCTCCAGTCAAGGTATCCCATTCTCCCACCACATCTCCTGTCGTGCACACAACCTATATTAACCACACCCTTCTCTGTTACATTTCATTTCATCTTCAGGCTTCTGCGACCCTGTCTCCAACTTCCCTACTTGCCCACTTATCCCTATCTCTCCCCACGCCCAACCACCTAGGCTTCCCATTGCAGCGTGCGGCTCCTGCCCATCCCCCTTTGATTTGCATTTCTCTCATGGCCCCCCATGGAGCTAATCCCCCCTTCCCTGCCCATGGTGGGCACAGTCGTGGTGCTCGCTAGACTACCCCCAATCGGACCCTTGTAACGCACATGGAAACTGCTGCCAGAAATGCAGCGTTGGACTTTGTTGCAACCACCATTTTGGATGTGAAGACTTCGAACGAGGAAATTGAAGATAAATCCTAGACAATCCACATAAGAACTCCGACAGAAGCTGTAGACGATGTTTTCGGATGGATTCCAGACCTTGGCCTCACCAGAGCCAGGGAAAACCTCTACAGTCATGCCATCGATCTCCACTGGCAGACCAAGACCATGATGGCCATGGTGCTTCAAGAGAAACAAGACCGCAACAACATCCTGGAACAGAAGATTGACTCCCTCACTAAAAAATTTGTAATGTGCGTCAGTGAAGTGCACCATCGTCAGTTCATTGACAAAAGCTCTCCGCACTATGCTCTTCTCAAATGTCGGACTGCAAATCGCCATCTCAATCTTGTCACCAAAGCTGAAGGCGTTGATCCTTTTGGCCCCCGATCTTTCTCAATGCAGGTCAGCCCCGGTGGCATTGGACCCTCCTCCAGCAGGAAGCAGCATTATGGCTCTGAATATGGCAGCACTCCTGAACATCCAATCAGTGTAGACGACTTCTTGATGGACAAAGAAGCCCAACCATGCTCCCCAGGCTTCTAGTTTTCTAGGTTCTGCGACTGCAATCTCCAAATGTTCAATTATTTTTCTTCAGTGAGGCCAAAAGGCCTTTTTTCTCGGCTTATCTATCTATGTTTTGATCACTGCTCACTCCCCTTTGTATCTCTCCATGTAACTCCTTTCCGAGAGGGTGAAAACAATGTCCAAAGTGACAAATGTAATGACTGCAATAAGACAACAGTCTGTAATTTTTCCCGGTACTAACATCGATGCAATTCTCTGTCTTATATGAATGTGAATAGATCCATCTTATCTACAAAAAAAAACACTATCTCTTATACACATCTATTTAATAATATCATTTCATATACATTATATTCAAAAGTATGTATTACATTTTGGAAATTAATTAAAATTGAAAATAGTTATTATTTGTCAATATGGGTTGAATTGTTGAATTAATATTGTTAATTAATAAAATTTATGGATTTTAAACATGTGTTAGTTCTTTGTGAAGAGGTATGTAGCTAATTTGGGTTGGTAATTTGAGTGGTTTTTTTTATTATGGTTTAAAAAATAAATAAAAGGAGGTAGGTAGAATTTCACTCTTGTTAAAATTATTTAGGTTTTGGGAATTTAAGTTATTTTTTAATGTTTAAATTTTGCTCTAAAATTGAAGGTAGTGGTCATCGCCAAATTTGCTTCTAGTGAAGTTATATAGTTTTTACTAATATTTAATTTTTAATCCCCAATTCATTAGATATGGGTTTATCATTGGATTGAACCAAATACCTCATAATGATTTGATGATGGTGATGATGATTAACGTCCACTAAGACCTATATGGTTTATTAGACCTTAATAAGATAAGGGATTAATCAAAATTCTTTATCATTTTATTTCTGTTTTGAAAGAGAAGTCAAAGAATAGTTCCCATAGCATCATATTTTTGCTAACATAAAAGGTCAATAAGGTTGGTAGTGTGACAAATATTTTGAAAATTAGATCAAATGTGAGTACAAGATGGACAATCTAAGAGAAAAATTTTCATCTTCAACATTCTTTGGATTGTGTAAGTGACAAACTCTTTCATCCCATGATGTTTTGGGAATTGACCAATGCCTAGTTTCACTACAAAGCTCATGAGAGTTAATTCTATCTTGACAATGTTCATTTTCCTTTTAACAATAGTCTAGATAGAAAGATAGTATTGGATTTTGAGATTGGGGTTGATCACCTCCTTATAACATCTTAGTTTATTTTTTCATTTTAACTCTTTATCATCCAAGAATTTGTAGAAAATATCTAACATAACTATAATACCATGTAGAAAATTTATAAATGGATTCAATCTGATCATGCAATGTACTAAAGAAATATATTGAATCCTTCTACAATATTTGTGGAATATAAAACACGCACTCAATCACATGCAAGTAAGAGAAAGGAAATTATCAATCACACAACACAAGATGTTCTCGGGGAAAACCCCTGCTCAAAATCCTTCTATCATATATTATACATAGTCGAAGAATCATGAAACAATACAATGCTTTCTCACACCGAGAAAATTTTGCATTATCTTGACTGTCTCACTCTGATATTGCTCGAAACTGTCTAGAAATTTTAGGCAAAACTGACCAACACTTAGCCAATTCTCAGCCCCTCCTTAGCCCAGCCTTTCTCACGCAATCCCTAGGCAATTAATCCCTATTAAATAAGATAATCAGCCTTACTTTACTACGTAATACCTATGGAGCCTTCCTCTGAATTTATAACTGCACCTGGGCAATTCGCCAAAAATACAACTGATAGTTTACTTCTCTTAAACCTTTGTCTCACTTGGGTCTCCATCATAATTTACATGCATGTAGCTATTAATAGTGAATCATCAGTTACTCGGTAGATCACTACTTTTGAGTTAAATCTATTTTAATTCACTTGATCTTCCACTAGCTCATCAATCAGTTAGAACTAGTTAAACTAATTTTAACTCAATTAATGTGAGTTAACTAATCCCACTCACACCACACTAGTGCTACAACTGCAAATGGACCCTGTAAATAATAGAATCACTATACATGCCTATCCCTTGACCCTCAACTCGAAATTCTTGAGCTAACTAATTCTATAACACTTACTTAACTATTACAATTTGTTATGAGATAAGATTACAATTTTCTTTTAATTTAATTAAGGATAATTAAATCAAAAGCCTCACATGGTAACCATTTTCTGGGTGCCATTTTCTAGATTTTGTTTCTGGATGATAATTTCATTGTTTCTTATTGCAAATTTCAACACTCCCTCTCAACAATAAAGGAATCAATCTCTCTTGATCTGGTACCTTTGGAATGTTCTGCATGTAACACTGCTCTAGTGTTGTTCGCACATGCAACTCTCCAGAAACTGAATAGCCTCCAAACAACTGAATCAGTATAATGCATCTATCATCAAAGTCTTCTGACTACTACTAGTTACTGCACATTTCTACTGGACTCTCGGCGCTGCTGCTGACATCTGCATCCTTGCACTCTGCACTGCTGCCAACTTTGATTTGCACTCCATAATCTGAAACCTGTCACTATGATTTATTTCCTCCTGACATTTGCATCAATCTAACTGATCCTTCCTGCTACTACTATTCTGTGGGCTCCTCGTAGCTAGGTTCGATCCATGAGACACGCCATCTCAATGGACTCTACCCAAATTTCTCCTTGGGATCATATCTGCACATCGCCCCACCTCACACCTGGAGGTATGGTTTCATTTACTCCATCTACCCATTTGGGTCGAAATTTCCCCCTCCTAGAGGTTTATGCTTGAGTGGACTCTTCCACTCGGTCTCCTCTCTTCTTCTCCAATTGTGGCTTCTCCACAACCTTCTGAGACTGCTTCTGAGGCTGCATGTTAAGAGATAATTGCTCCCTCTCAAGCACCAAGTCATTAATCACTGATTTTCTCCTCAAAGCTTTGCATGCATGCTCAACATCGAGAGGGTTTGTGCTCAACCTAGTCTCCTAAATTGAGTTCATTAATTGTCAACCAGGGTTGGTAAACTGCTGAAGTGTGGTGCACTATATGTGCCTAGGTATTTGTTTCTCACTACGTTGTGTCTAGTGTTTTTATGATGTTTTTGGTTTTTTTATGGTTTTATGTTCACAAGGGAAAGAACTAAATGCTGGTGAGAAGAAGCTATTGGTTAAAAACAGAGTGAAGCCTAAATTATGGATGGCAAATGACAAATGAAAATACTAAAACAGAACAAAGCCTAACTATGGCTAGCAAACAACAAATACAAAGCTTGATAATGACTTCAAGGAAATAAATCACAACATGAGCTTAAACTTGTCCAATTCATTCATTAACGATGTTTTGGAAGAGCTTGAGAAATGGGCAAGTTAAGAGTAAATGAAGTTCTCCTAACTAAACAATCAAACAATCAACTTACAATGTTACAACATCTCATCCATGTTTAAAGATCTATTGGAATATATTTGGAAAAAAAACATTTTTAGCATCATAAGATTTCTATCCTAAACTAGCTTCTAATTCTGTTCTACAACTCAATTTAACACCACTAGGCCTCACTCAGAAGTTATAGATTTCCTTTTTAGAATGGTCTTTTGAGAAAAGGCTTGTTTGTGAAATGGTAAAAAGGTTGCAAAATACTCTAGGTCTTAGACTGATACTAACTCCTGTCCAAATGATTGTGTATTAATATAAGTTTGGAACAAAAGAATTTTTGTAAATAATGAAGACCGTGGTATTTAAATTTAACAACTAATATAATTTAAAAATGCAATGGATGACAACTAGACTAGAGTGCTAATACAGTGAGCTAAAACTAAACTAGAGTGCCACTAGTCTATTTGAAGTACAGTGAACAATGTTGAACTGAAAAGCCATTATCAAACTGGAAATGAAATGACAGAGCTGAATCACATGCATTCTACCTCCGGAGTGCTATAACTAAGTTAACATGCAACTAACCTAAGGAATTCTACATCCCATCTCGTTCAGTATGAATGATATTTTGAAAGAGTTTGTGAGAACAAGTATGGCTATATTATTCAAAGCAATTGAACATAAACACAAGACTGAAAGCAAATAAAACTAAAATCTAAGACACCACAGCTACTTCTTACTCATTTTTATGATATTTTGGAAGAGCTTTGTAAGAGTAAGATTGGCTATGCCACTTAGTGTAAACTAGCAACTAAAACCTACAATACCACAGTTATGCCTTATTAATCATAATGATATTTTGGAAGAGCTTATTAGAGTAAGTCCAACTGTGATAATTAACGAAATAAAATGCAATAAAAACCTACAATACCACAGCTATGCCTTATTCATCATAATGATATTTTGGAAGAGCTTATTAGAGTAAGTCCAACTGTGATAATTAACGAAAACAAGTATGAACATAAACTTCAGAAACTTGCCTAAACTAGAAATAAAAAAACAAGACTAAAATACTTATCTACTGTATAAATAAGGCCGCTCAGGAGGCAGGGGCCCTCTACCACCAGAGTAGCACGAAATCTAGTTCAAGATCGACTCAACGCGTTCAAGGAAATGCTGCTTCTTTCATTAAAGAGGAATCACTTCAAAACAGAGTATTCTCGGACTTCAAAGATCTAGCAGTCAACCATAAAATCTAACAAAAATCTAACCTCTTCTCTCGGTTTCCCGACCTACATTTATAGCAAATTTACATAACATAACTTGAGATAATACAGGGATTATTGTCTTTCCATATTAAAATCGAACTAGAACTCTAAAGGTGGCATCGTAATATGACAAAGGACATCTGGACTGTCCTTGTCCTATTAGGAGTCTATCTCCTTGTTTGAGTTCCCGCGTGCATAACCACGTACAGAATTCCGTTCAATCTTCATGGAGAGCAACAAATGCTAAAGGCGTGATGTGGAATATGACCATGTGTGGTTTTCTCTGAGAGGACATCTGGAACCTGCTTAAACATGAAGACGGCTGCAGAATTGGCAACTAGCTACAGAATGTCTGCATTCTGTAGCTAGTTTCAGTTCAAAAAGTACTACAATGACAAAATCATAAAAACATAGCAAGTTAGCCATGATATTCATTCTTAAAGCAATTTTAACTAATTTCATTGATCATTTGAGCCTGGGATTAATAATGGTCAAAAGAAATGGAGTGGAATGTGGTGGAAGAGAGAACATTTTTGGAGCTCAACATACCCCCACTACTAGATTCTTGCATGTCCTCATGCAACTATTCCATGAACTCAGAGACCTCTGCAAGAACATCCAACCCTCTTCTTCTGCTCTGCCTGGTAGTTAAAGGCCTTCTGGGCTTCCTGATGACTAACTTGAACCTTAAATTAGTAAGTGCCCTGGTTAACTTTTTGTTCCTCTTTTTCAACTTTTCATTGGCCTTTTCCACTTTGTCCATTTGTAGAGACAGGGTTGAGTTCATACTGGTTTTTAGTTTAACTTGCTCCCTCAGAATATCATTCTCAGTCCTGATATGTCTATTAAGTACTTCTAGCTCGTACTTATCTCTTCTTAGCACATCTATTTCAGACAGTGGAGGACTAGGGGTTCTGTCTCTACTCTCTGAAGCTTTTCTCTCCAATGTTTCAACATAGTTGTAAATTTCTTGTTGTGCAGGATCAATTTCTGGAACTTCTTCATCAAAATCCTCCTCAGTAGGTGTTTCTTTGTCTTCTATGTTTATAACTCTAGCTTGTTTAAATTTTGTTTTCTTTAGTATGCCCCTCAGTCTGTGGCTCCTCCTCGGTTGAGATGGCCTTTCTCCTTTTTCTCTGGAAAATTTTCTTATGATCCTCTCTTTCTTAAGCTGCTTCTTAATCTGAACTAATTTTTCAGAGATCATTTCTTCACTACTTTCTTGTATTGTTTTACCAGTTTCAGTTTTGGAGGATTTCCATCTTCTGCTTCTTTTTGTAGGTTGATGTTCAGGTGAAGGTTCTTTTGGTTCCTCAAAGTGATTTCTCACCAAGAATTATTTCCAATTATCCCCTATTTTGCTCAAATGATGTTCAATCAAAATCTTGACTAAACCATGGTGGTATAAGGTTGTCTCCAGAAATTGAATTCTCTTTTGAACACTTGAAGTCATTTTCTTTAAACTTTGAAGCAAGAAATAGGGAAAATTAAGTTCTTCTTCTAGGAAATGCATTATCAACCTAATATGGTAAACATAGAAAGTACCGTATCTACCTTCACAAGTGATGAATTTTTGTAGGATAAGCAACATGTTTCTCCATTTGTTCTTTAATGCAGAACTAGGGATACCCTTTTTAAAAACAGTGACATCCATACCTGGTGACTTGAGTATCTGTTTCCATGCTTTGTTATGGAATTATTTGTTCTTAAACCACCTTTCTCCTTGTCTAGGCAGTCCTGTTGCTTCTGCAATAAAAGCCTCTGTGATAGTGAATTTAATATCTCTAACTTCAACCTCGGCCCCATTAAAAGATCTTGCAAAAGTTTTAGTAACTTCTTTGTGGAAGCCACTGAATTTTTCAAGGAATTGCAACCATCCTGCTTGTTGTAAGATTTCTCGGATTTGGGGATAGCCTTCCAAGTATTTAGTACCAACTGGTTCTGTTCTCACGATGAGGCCCATAACTCTTCTTCAATCTTCAATTCACCAGCCTTCTGCCCACGGTGAGAATGGTCGTTAACAAGTTGTTTTTGCTCCCCAAATGTTTTCCTCTGTTTCACGGTGACAATGGTTGTTACAGAATGAAATGGTTAAGAGTTGGCTGCGAGAAGGAGTGATATGGAATGGTTACGGAATGAATTAATGAGGTGAGGTGAAGAAAACGAATCAATGAGTGAAAAGACCGCGGAGATATTTTGTAACGAATTCAAAAATCATCATTAAATGCTTAGTGACGTGACTAATCCAATCACTTCAGCACTTTAACCATTTAGATTTTGAAATGATGATCGGATATGGGTTTTGAAATGGTGGAACAGAAGGAGTTTTATCCAAAGTTTTTGCGGGAGGTTTGTTAGGCAAGATCAACAAAATTAATTAAAACACTTTTTGAATAATATACAACTAAACTACGCTAAATTTTTTCATGATATGTCATTATAATCACTTCATACCTTTGCCTTTGCTTTGATTTTCTTGTGATCTTCATATGCTTTGTTTTCTCCTGAAAATCATTAATTTTTGAGTCTTCATAACCTTCTTAATCTTGGCTTGTTCATGGATATGCAGGATCATTTTGTTGCAAATCAAATGATTGCTGGTCAGTGCCTTCAGGATCTGTAGCTGCAGAATGTCTGTCTGGCTGCAAAAAGTCTGATTAGCTGCAGAATGTACCTGTAGAGAACTTGAAACATGGAATGGAATGGTTTGGAATATAAGTGGAATGTTGTATGGAATGAGTGAAGATGGATGATGAAATATGGTATAATGGGATATGTATGAAGTGAATGATGGAGTGGGATGGATCACAACTTATGAAATGGAGTGAAAAAGTGCCCTACAATTTCTGCTGTGTATTATTCAATTGCAGAAAGGAGATCAAACTTAAAGATCTGAAATGGAAATGAAGTGGACCATGAAGTGGAATGGATGAAGTGTGGATGAATGAATGGAATAAGATATGATATGAATGAATGGAATGAAATGAATGAAGTATGGAATGAAATGAAGTGAAATGAGATGGATCATAAGTGAAATGGATCTGCACTTATGATTTTGTAACAGCTGCTTGTAAAAAAATAAAAATGGAAAAGTTAGAGTGTAAGAAAGATTATGATTTTCACTCTATCTTTTCTGTATAAACATGCCAATCAATGATTGGTTTTCATATCTATACTTTATTTTTATTTTTTATTTTTTTTATTTTTTAATATGTCTGAATTCAGAAAATTCAATTAAGTTGATGAAGAAGAAAGATTCTTCTTCATTAACTTTACATCACTGTTTTCCTGGAACTTCTTGAAAAATTCTTCTCTTGAGAGTGGTTTGTGATACAGCTTCAATCTATGACCATTCACAAGAAAAGTAACCTCTTCTTCATCTATTGTCCTGATTTTTATTGCTCCATTGTCAAAAATTCTCACAATTTCATAAGGCCCAAGCCAATGTGTTTGAAATTTACCTTGGAAATCCTTGAACTTTGAATCAAACAAGAGAGCCCAGTCACCTTATTTGAACTTCTTTTCCTTGATGTACTTGTCATGCCATCTAGCCCTCTGCTGTTGGACTATACTGGTTTTCTGAACTGCATCTTGTCTGATCTCATCCAATTCATTAATTTGCTCCAATCTATGCTTTTGTGCCTCTGATAGATCAAGTCCTAGCTGAACTGCCATTTTGAAAGTTTGAATCTGGAACTCTATGGGAAACAAAACTTTCTTTCCATAAACAAGTTCATAAGGAGTATGGTTTTTTGTGCTTCTCCATGTAGTTCTATAGGCCCACAAGGCTTCAGGAAGCCTATCTACCCAATCTTTTCTATGTAAATGGACAGTCTTTGTTAGGATCCATTCAATAACCTTATTAGTAGATTCCACTTGACCATTTGCTTGTGGATGATAAGGAGTAGATTTTCTATGCCTGATTTTGTACCTCTCCATCATTTGTTCCACTAGCCTCGATGTAAATTGAGCTCCTTGATCTGTAACAATTTACCTTGGGACACCAAAACGAGTAAAAATATCCTCAAAAAGAAAATTAACTACAGATGCTTCATTAGCAAAAAGTAATGGCTTGGCCTCTACCCATTTGGTAACATAATCAGTGCAAACTAATATATATCTCTTTTATCTTGATGGAGGACTAATAGGTCCTACAAAATCCAAAGCCCATTTTTCAAAAGGTTCAATATGTACCTGAGGTTGTAATGGCATCTCACTTGAAGGAGAAGGTTTCCCTACCCTTTGGCAACTGTCACACCTTTTGACATACTCTTTAGCATCTTTAAACAAGGATGGCCAATAATATCCTAAATGAAGGATCTTATAAGCTGTCCTCTTATCAGCAAAGTGTCCACCACAAGGTTCATCATGACATGCTTTGAGAATCTCAAGCATCTCATCTTCCCGAACACATCTCCTAATGATCAAATCTGGACCTATCTTGTACAACTCATTAGCAACCCATGAATATTTTGCACTGTCATAAATGATTTTTCTTTTATCTCTTGCATTCATTATTGAAGGAAATTTTCCTGAAACTAAATAATTAGCAATGTCAGCAAACCAAGGAGTTTAAGTAGAAATTGCAAAAAGATATTCATCAGGAAATTGATCTTCAACTGGAGTGTCATCTTTGATGTTTTGGAGTCTAGATAGGAAATCAGCTACTGTGTTTTGTTTTCTAGGCCTATCTAGAATGGTAATGTTGAATTCTTGTAAAAGCAATAACCATCTTATAACTCTGCCATTAGTAATTGATTTTTTCATTAAGTATCTAATTGCAGAATGATCTGTGTGAACAAAATTTTCATAGCCTGTTATATAGTGTCTGAATTTGTTTATGGCATGAACAACAGCTAAAAACTCTTTTTCAGTTACAGTATAGTTTAACTCTGCAGGAGTCAAATTTTTATTGGTATAGTAGATGGCATAAGGAATCAGGTCTTTTTGTCCCAATACTGCTCCTAGAGCTGTATCTGAGGCATCTGTTGAAATATGAAAAGGTAACTTCCAGTTAGGTCCCCTTAAAATAGGTGCTTCAGAAATTTTTGTTTTTAGGGTCTCAAAGGCTAACTGGCAATCAAAATTCCATTTGAATTCACAGTCTTTGGTAAGCAATTTAAAGAGTGGAGATGCTATCTTGGTGAAGTTTTCTATAAAACTCCGATAATATCCTGTAAATCCTAGAAAACTCCTAACATATTTTTGACAACTTGGAATAGATAAGTTAGAGATGAATTCAACTTTTGACTCATCAACTCTAATCCCATCCCCTGAAATGTGATGTCCTAAAACAATTCCTTCAGTAAACATCATAAAACACTTCTCATGACTAAGTGAAAGATTTTCTTCTTTACATCTTTTTAAAACTTTTTCCAAGTTTGCTAAGGCTTCTTCAAATGTGTTTCCATAAACTGTGAAATCATCCATATATACCTCTACACAATCATGTATTAGATCCGAAAAGATTCCTAATACTTCCCTTTGAAATGTTGCAAGTGCATTGCATAATCCAAATGGTAATACTCAGTAAGCATAGATACCCCAAGGACAGGTAAATGTGGTTTTGTCTTGATCCTCAAGTGTTACTTGAATTTGATTATAACCACTAAACCCATCTAGAAATGAGAAGTACTTTTTGCCAGCTAAGGTATCTAACACCTGATCTATGAAAGGTAGGGGAAAATGATCTTTAAGAGTAGCTTTGTTTAATTCTCGGTAGTCAATACATACACTCCATTTACCATTTTTCTTTGGCACAATTACCAAAGGAGAAACCCACTGACTATCTGAAATAGGATAGATAAAGTTGACATTCAACAATTTCTGCAATTATTCTTTAACAATCTCCCTAAGATTTGGATTCATCCGTCTTTGAGGTTGTCTGATTGGTTTACAATTTTCCTCTATGTAGATGTGATGAGTGCAAGTCTTGGGGCTTATCCCTTTCATATCGGTGTACTCCCATGCATATGCAGAAGAATGTCTCTGTAAGATCTTGACTAGCTCTTCTTGTTGAGATTTTTCTAGGTTCTTGTTTATGTTTAAAGTTTTTCCTGGAAATATCTCACTTGTAGAGCTGCCAAATTTATCCATAGAATGAAGAGACATCTGTCTTGATGACAAAAAATCAATGTTGGATTCTTCTTGAAATTGTTCATGTTTATGTTCCGAAGAGGATTCAAAGTTTTCTAAAGTATTCAGAATTTGACTATCTTCACTAATTTCTAAAATTGTGAAGAGAGGTTGTAAGTCTTCTTCATCCTCTATCCATTGAGTATCATCTAAATCTGTAATTGTCCTTGTTGGAGGATACAAAGTGAATTTCTTAGTTGAACTACCATCAAATATGTACATATCATCGGATCTACAACTAATGAAAGCATTAGCTATAGCTAACCAATGTCTTCCTAATATAATAGGATGTCCTCCTAGATTATTCTTAGGAGTTAGGATCATGAAATCCACAGGGTACTCCCAGGAATCTAGGGACACTGGAATATCTTCTATTACCCCATCAAGTTTGATCACAGATCTGTCTACTAATTGTAATAATGTGGGTGTAAAGATAAGATTAGGAAGTTTCAGTTTATCCATGATTTGTCTACTCATGATATTGATTGCTGCTCCTAAATCAATGAGTGTGTTTTGGATCTCAATTCCATTGATGTGAATTTTAACAACTAGATTTCCTGGGTCTAGATACTTTGGAATGGCAATCTTACCCATCATAATGTCTGCTATTTTTCCTGCC
The DNA here is from genome assembly GCA_034641835.2 of Pinus albicaulis. NCBI lineage: Eukaryota > Viridiplantae > Streptophyta > Pinopsida > Pinales > Pinaceae > Pinus > Pinus albicaulis. Next base: position 929,990,937 of record CM076583.1, read on the forward strand.
AGTTGAATTTTCTTTGTCTCTCTTATTCTTTTTCTTGTTTTCTTCATGCTCAACTCCTTTATTGCCTTTGCTAAAATTGGGATTTCCTTGATGGCTTGTAATAATGGAATCTTAATGCAAACATTTCTTAGCTCATCTAGGAAATCATAATTAGGCACCATAATTTGTTTTTCTACACCTCTATCAATTTGTAATCTTTCTGGAAAGGGAGGTGTAGGAATGGATGTTGATGGTTGCTCTAATATAGGAGTTGAAATTATTGGTTCTTTTTGTTTTGATTTTTCAATGTTTGGGTCCTGAAAAGATGTGTCTTCTTCAATACTTTTATTTTCTCGTAGAGAATCTTCCTTAGAGTTGTCTTGTTCTTGTATAATCACAGAAGGTTTCCTCTTTTCAAGTATTCTTCCAGACCTAAGTTGAACATCACTAAGATCTAGAGGAGTAATTAAATAAGTTGGAAACTGTTGGCCTTCTATCATATATGTGTTCTGAGGATTTTTATTGTTGGGGTTTGGTATGGGTTGAGTAGGCAACTGATTTTATTTTTGAGGAAATGGTAATGGAAGTGGTTGATTTTGATGTTGTGGATTTTGAGGATTTTGTTGAGGATTTTGTTGTTGAGGAAAATGTGGATATGGTGGATAGGATCGTGGATACTGATAGTACTGAGAGTATCTTCCATAGGGATTTTGTGCCCCTTGTGCCCAAGCTTGAGATTGATTTTGAAATTGGGGCCAAGGTTTCTGCCAAGAATTCCAATTTGGTGGAGGTTGATTATACATTTGATCATGAAATCCTTGTGTTTGAGGTCCTTGTCAAGGCCTTCTAGAGACAAAATTGAGAGATTCTATGGAACTTGTAGGAATTTCCTCTTGAAAGACAGCTTTAAGACCAGGAAGTGAAGGAAAACTCTTGGTCTCATGTTTTTCTGAACAAATGACACAGGTCTCTACAACTTTTGCATCCAAAGGACATTCTCTCAGGGCATGCTTCTTTCTACATCTGGGACAAAAGATTGCTAAGGCATCAGATTCAGCTTTTTGCTTGTTTTGTAACTCAAGGGTGTCTATTTGTTCACTAAGACTCCCTAGGATGTCGGATTTGAATTCATCAAGCATATGCCCTATCTCTGCCCTACTTACTGTCCCAGACGCAGACTTGCTTACCCTTGCAAGAGCAGGGTCTCTTGGACCTTTTACAGTTTTAGATTTCCCTCTTGAAAGGTTGATACATAACTCAGCTATTTCAGGTAATGTGAGCTGAGATATATCCCCTTTTCCCATCATGTTAAGGATATCCAACCATTCATCCCTAATTATTTTCAACAAGAGAGCTTTTAAGGTGTCTTGATCTAAGTTTTCCATTTTTGCTCTTTTGATGTTGTAATGAAATCTCTCCAACAAATCTTCCAAGTTTTCATCTTCTTTTGTAACATCTTAAACACTTCTTCCTTATGATTGACCGGCATACAATAATCCAAATACCTCTCTAGAAATGCTTGTTTCATGTCTTCCCATGTCCTAATAGAACTGTTGATCAAACTCATAAACCACTTCAATGCTGCTCCTTTCAATGTTGAAAGAAATAGTTTAAGTTTTTGAGCATCTTGTAAGTAGTCATAAGTTCTACATAGGACTTCAAATTCAAATAGGAAGGTTTCAGGATCTTCAGTTTTAAGTCCATAGAAGTTTGGAAGGACAGAGGGTGAAATGTTTTTTATAGTTGTATTGGTTTCTTCATCTACTATAGGAAACCCAAAAGAGCTTCCCATTTCTCTTCTACCTCTTCCTCTACCTCCTTCTCCTTCTGCACCTCTACCTCCTTCTCCTCTACCTCTACCTCTACCCCCTCCAAATAATGTGTGTTCTCCATTAAAGACTCCTCCTCCCCCTTCTTCTGCCAGAGTTGATTATTCTGTGGAAGTGGAAAAGTTTGTGTCTCTAACAGAGGTCCTTGAATCCTCTTCTAAGGCAGGTTCAGTGGATGAAATGGAAGGTCTTTCTAATGGAATATCTGATCTTAAGTCCTCTGGGAGTCTAGGATCAGTAAAGGATGGACTGTGGGTCTGAGTTGGAGGTGTACTGGCTCTTGGTCTGGGTGAAACAAGTGGTGTTCTAGGGATCAAGCTTCTGCTGCTACTTCTTATGAATCTACCCCTTGAGTCTCTCTCTCTATGCATATAATTGTTTTTGGGAGTTAAGAAACAAGGTTACCTAGTTACACTTCCCCGGAAACGGCGCCAAAATGTTTGTGCTCAACCTAGTCTCCTAAATTGAGTTCATTAATTGTCAACCAGGGTTGGTAAACTGCTGAAGTGTGGTGCACTATATGTGCCTAGGTATTTGTTTCTCACTACGTTGTGTCTAGTGTTTTATGATGTTTTTGGTTTTTTTATGGTTTTATGTTTGGAAATGGAAGGAACTAAATGTTGGTGAAAAGAAGCTATTGGCCTAAACTATGGATGGTGAATAACAAATGCAAATACTAAAACAGAACAAAGCCTAACTATGGCTAGAAAACAACAAATACAAAGCTTGATAATGACTTCAAGGAAATAAATCACAACATGAGCTTAAACTTGTCCAATTCATTCATTAACGATGTTTTGGAAGAGCTTGAGAAATGGGCAAGTTAAGTGTAAATGAAGTTCTCCTAACTAAACAATCAAACAATCAACTTACAATGTTACAACATCTCATCCATGTTTAAAGATCTATTGGAATATATTTGGAAAAGAAAATTTGTAGCATCATAAGATTTCTATTCTAAACTAGCTTCTAATTTTGTTCTACAACTCAATTTAACACCACTAGGCCTCACTAAAAAGTTATATATTTCCTTTTTAGAATGGTCTTTTGAGAAAAGGCTTGTTTGTGAAATGGTAAAAAGGTTGCAAAATACTCTAGGTCTTAGACTGATACCAACTCCTGTCCAAATGATTGTGTATTAATATAAGGTTGGAACAAAAGAAGTTTTGTAAATAATAAAGACCGTGGTATTTAAATTTAACAACTAATATAATTTAAAAATGCAATGGATGACAACTAGAATGGAGTGCTAATACAGTGAGCTAAAACTAAACTAGAGTACCACTAGTCTATTTGAAGTACAGTGAACAATGTTAGACTGAAAAGCCATTATCAAACTGGAAATGAAATGACAGAGCTGAATCACATGCATTCTACCTCCGGAGTGCTATAACTAAGTTAACATGCAACTAACCTAAGGAATTCTACAGCCCATCTCGTTCAGTATGAATGATGTTTTGGAAGAGTTTGTGAGAACAAGTATGGCTGTATTATTCAAAGCAATTGAACATAAACACAAGAATGAAAGCAAATACAACTAAAATCTAAGACACCACAGCTACTTCTTACTCATTGTTATGATATTTTGGAAGAGCTTTGTAAGAGTAAGATTGGCTATGCCACTTAGTGTAAACTAGCAACTAAAACCTACAATACCACAGTTATGTCTTATTCATCATAATGATATTTTGGAAAAGCTTATTAAAGTAATTCCAAATGTGATAATTAACGAAAGAAAATGCAATAAAAACCTACAATACCACATCTATGCCTTATTCATCATAATGATATTTTGGAAGAGCTTATTAGAGTAAGTCCAACTGTGATAATTAACGAAAACAAGTATGAACATAAACTTCAAGAACTTGCCTAAACTAGAAATAAAAACAAGACTAAAATACTTATCTACTGTATAAACAAGGCCGCTCAGGAGGCAGGGGCCCTCTACCACCAGAGTAGCACGAAATCTAGTTCAAGATCAACTCAACGCGTTCAAGGAAATGTTGCTTCTTTCATTAAAGAGGAATCACTTCAAAACAGAGTATTCTCGGACTTCAAAGATCTAGCAGTCAACCATAAAATCTAACAAAAATATAACCTTGTCTCTCGGTTTCCCGAGCTACATTTATAGCAAATTTACATAATAGAACTTGAGATAATATAGGTATTACTGTATTTCCATATTAAAATAAAACTATAACTCTAAAGGTGGCATCGTAATATGACAAAGGACATTTAGACTGTCCTTGTCCTATTAGGAGTCTATCTCCTATTTTGAGTTCCCGCGTGCATAACCATGTATAGAATTCCGTTCGATCTTCATGGAGAGCAACAAATGTTGAATTCCCGTGTGCATAACCACGTACAGAATTCTGTTCGATCTTCATGGAGAGCAACAAATGCTAAGGGCATGACGTGGAATATGACCATGTGTGGCTTTTCCTGAGAGGAAATATAGAACCTGCTTAAACATGAAGATGGCTGCAGAATTGGCAACTAGCTACAAAATGTTTGCATTCTGTAGCTAGTTTCAGTTCAAAAAGTACTACAATGACAAAATCATAAAAACATTGCAAGTTAGCCATGATATTCATTCTTAAAGCATTTTTAACTAATTTCATTGATCATTTGAGCCTGGGATTAATAATGGTCAAAAGAAATGGAGTGGAATGTGGTGGAAGAGAGAACATTTTTGGAGCTCAACACTTTGAAAAGGAACTAAAGATTTCATGAAAGATATAAACACATTGACATCCCAGATCATCATATCGTAGATCGTGGGCACGAAGATCATGTTACTTTCATATATTCCCACGGAGGATCAGGATGCTGATATCTTGACGAAGGCTCTCACCAGGAGCAAATTTGAATACCACAGAGGCAGGATAGGGGTGGCAGATAATCCTTATCTTGTTGAGAGGGAGTGTTGAGATTGCAACAAGATGATGAGCTTAGTGGAAAGAAGTCGCCTTCACTAAGTGGGCCCGCAGGCTATTTTGGCGCAAAGTCTATTTTTAGACTATGTCTATTTTTAGACATATGGATCATGTTCTATGAGTTGCAGGATGCTATTTGTGGATGGTTGGTCAAGTCGGTAAAAATAGATGGACTTCTATTTTTAGACATACTGGGCGGAATCTATTTTTAGATTGCCAGTCTAAAAATAGATATGTCGAATATTATTAGCTCTTAATAATATTTGGACTCTAAACATTATCTTATCCTCTTGGAGCACTTCAGTTAAGTGCCCAGATGTGGCACATGTAACTGACAGAAGGAATTACGCTATTCTTAGGAGTTAATGGAGTTATGTTCAGTTTAACTTAGTTAAACATAGTTGAGCTAGTTGTATCTAGTCTAACTGATTGATACACTAGTGAGAGTGGTGTGAATTCATTATTAATTAATCTACTAATTACAAACTGTTATAAATCAAACTAAATAATATATCGTATAACTTCAAAGGCATGATGGGGCTTTCAAAGGGGAGACCAAGTGGAGACCAGTGGAGAGGTAGGTGAAAGAGCAAGTGTGACTATCAGTTGTGACCATACCGGTGCATGAGTTTGCACCACACATTGATGGAGAAGCCAATGAGGATTTCACAGTGCATACCAGAGGGATTCGAACTCATATTGGGCCATTATTCATCTTGGATTGCGCAATAGAGGTAGGCTAACAGGTGGAGCATATTGGAGCATGTGTTTTGTTAGATCTGAGCTTGTGTAGTGTGTAACAATTGGAGATTGTACTGAGAGCTTGTGAGGAGTTTGTACAATGATTGTTACATGATCTCTATCATTATAATATACAGATAGTTGGGGGTTTTCAGCTTTAAGCTTTCCCATAAATACTGTGGTTATATGTGTGATTGTTTATGGTTTTAATGTGCGCATGCGATTGTTTATATTTCTGTAATTAATGATCAATAGTAGAAGAGGTTATGTATTATGCATGAAGCTCAAATAGTGTGTGATCGGGATAATCTTGGTGAATACTTTAACAGTTATTCAAATTTCTACACTTTGTCAAAACTTCCTTCAAATTTTCCAAGCTCCTTTTCATTTTTGTTTTCAAACCATCCTTCAAACCTTCCATCTTAACATTTATGTCATCCTTTAAATCTTCCCTATCTGCTTTTAAACCATTATTCAAGCGATCCATCTTAGTTTCTATTTCATTTTTTGTTACTCTCTGCGAGAGTGAAATTTGTTTCACTTGGTCTCATAATTTTGATATATCATGTGCATTTCTTCCTCTTCTTCATGCATCATAGTAGAGCTTTCTGGTTTCTTACTAGGTGTGTCCATTTTTTTCTTTGAGGAATTTTGGAATGAAACAATGATATATATGCTTCACTATGCCCTTTAAATCACTTCAAACTGATTTTTCGAACAAAAGTTATGTAAATTTTTTTTAAAAATACACACCTTTTTCTTACTTTTTAGGAACTCAATATTGAAATTGTTGTAGATTTTTAATTTCGGCTCTTCAAGGTATTAAATTCCATATTTTTCTAAACCTATGAATATTATTTCCACTGCCACAAGTCAGATCAAAATTGGATTCTTCAAGATGAAGTTATTTCAAATCTCCTACGATGGCTTGATTATGGAATAGTTCAGTAGAGAAAACTTGTACAGCATGCCACATGTCTTTGTTTCAGCTTTCTGCCTTGAAAATGATACACGATAAATGAAATTTCATTTAGTTTCTGCCTCTTTTTATAAAATTCAAATCTGATTCTTGAAGAGAAATTTATGATGATTTTCCCTAGGTATCTTGTTCAATATTGAATTCTGGAGCAAGCAAAAACCCTAAATTATTTGGCCCATATCTCAGAAAATATAGCGAACCTAGATCTAAAATTTCTACACAATTTTCACCAATATTTCGACTCCAAGTAGTTGCAATTTACGATTCTGAAGCTTCATAGAAAAAAAATTATAGAAAAAATGCCAAGATGACCTATTTGAAGAAGTGAAACCCTAGAATCCAAAGCTTTAATACCAAATGTTATGAAGCCAAATCGCAAAAAAGATAGATCAATGACTTCAAAATTAGCCTCTTCGAGGGGGAAACCTCCCTTAGATCACATAAATAGAAATTTTTTAATCATACAAATGATTAGACCTCCTTTCTATATATAAGGAAAACAAAGATAACAAACAAAATATCAACTTGGGCGATAAAACAAAATAACAAATGTCGTGATGAGGTAGCAGCTGTTTATCAAATATTTAAGATATGTTGAAATATGAAAAGATATTTTTCTTTGACTTGTAGTGAATATTGGAATTTCGTTATATTGTTAAGAAAAACTATTAGATTTTGTTTTCATTCTGCTGTATCATTATAATTTTACTATCATGTTCTTCTCAATGTCATATGATACCCTAGGTGACCTTTCAAAAATTAATATTACAACTAACACGTTCACCCTAAAATATCTAGGTCAAATTAACCCTAAAACCTTTATACCCCATTCCCCTAATCCCTTAAACCCATAACCCCTAAGCCCTAAACCCTTAAACAATAACCCCTTATCCTTAAACCCATAAATTAATTAACCCCTAACTCGACCTAACCCCTTAATCGACCCGAACGAAAATAGTCAAATAATATTTCTAGTCCACATCAAGATGACAACATAGGTCAAACACCTCCCAAAATAATATTATAAAATACATTTACAATAGAAATACAATAACATTTACAATACAAAGACATATAATCTAAAATACAATACACATATAAACATTTACAAAAACAATCTACAACATAAAGTCATATAATGAATAACTTACAAATGGATGATATTCATGTTTTCCTTCAACATGTCCATAGTCTCTACAATGATATTTAGTTGATGTTGTTTGAATTCTCCTTGGCCTCAAGCCCTTTCAAATTCTACAAGGAAAATAACATCTTCGATCCTCAGCAGCCCCTGATGTCAATCCCATGTATCCTTGGTCTCCTTGAGGAATGTTATGTGAAGTTTTTTTCACCAAACCTTTAGTGATGATTTTGTTCAAAAATTAACCTCAAAATAAGCCTACAACCTTTCAAAACAACCGCAACCAATATATATGGAAACTATGTCAAAGTTATATGATGTTTGAGCCTATACTATACCTTCTATTTAATTATAATAGCCAACATATTTAATAACTTATATATAATTATATATCTTAATATATATATATATATATATATATATATATATTATATATATATATATATATATATATCTACAATATGTTAATAATGTTATATTTAATTATAATTCTAATGTTGTATTTAATACAATTAATTAAATTGGTCCCAAATTAATAGACATTGCTAGATTGCATTAATACAGGTGGAGTTGAATCTTCTTTATTATTTATTTCCACCATTTGGAGAGATTGGATATTTATGATAGAACATTAAGTGATATTAAATAGTATGGTCACATGTTGTGACTAGCAAGGGGCTGAAAGAAAATAATTTAATTAAATTATTTGTTTAAATATGTGAGAGTGTTTATTGAGGAAAGGGTATAGGTGGCTGAGTGATCCTCCTTGTATGGAGATCAGGCCAAATAGTTGGATTTATTTGGCTAGAATAGAGTATGAGAGATTTTAAAAGCTTTATTTAGTGTTAGTTTAGAAAAAAGTGGGATTGAAGAGATTTTTTAGGAGAGGTAGAGAGATTTCTGGTTCAGAATCAGAATTGGTTCGTGAAACCATTTATTTGTATAAATTGTGTCTTCTTGTATAATTCAGAGAGAGTGAGAGCGAAGAAGATTAGAATAGGTTTTGTTTAGAAGCGAGAGGATTAGAGTAGTTTTTGAGTAGCATTAGTGTGTGTCTTGGTGTGGAGCAAAAGCTCAGATTTGGAGTGAGGATTGTATTTCTTTGTAACAGAGATTTCCTCCTTGTGGAAAATAGCCAAGGGCAAACTCTATTTTTTATGTATATTATGAATAAAATTTGTGTGACTCTTTGTGTGATGGGCCACGAAGTTGAATTATGGTTGATGTGTAATTGCTTGAATTCGTGATAGCTTGTGTATGTTTTTGTGTTAAAACTGCAAGAATTCCCGTGATCGATGCAATTTGGGCACTGTCGAAACTAATAAGCTGGAAATTTAATTAACACAGAGAAGTGGTGTAATTTGCTGTTGGAACCTTTTTAAACGGATTTCAAATTTATATTAGTCAGTGTATTGTGAATCGGGTCCGGTAGACATCGCGATAGTTAAGGAGAAGAGACATTGGGATGTGCCAATCTCCGATTTCCGATTGAATCGGATCGGAACAGTTGTTAACAAATATATATCATAGCATTGTGGATCGCCGATTGGTGATGAACCAGCGATTCCGATTTCCGATTGTATTGGATCGGAAGGGTGGAATCGAGTGATAGTTAAACAGTATTCAATCCTAGTGATTTTGATCGCCGATTGATATATATCGGTGTATGTCAGAGTTTGATTCTCATTGGAATCTATTGAATGCGTAGAAGCAGCAAATGGTAGGTCGATGATGTAATTTGTAGAGATTTCCAAAAGTTTAAATGGTAATCCAAAGCCATCACTTATGAGTCGAAGGATTGGTGAAATCGAGGGTTTTTAATCCAGTTGATGGTCAATTCATAAAGCAGAGGAGCGCTATTGCAATTGTGTGGAAAAATGTTAATTTTGTTGGCTTTCAGTTTTTTTAAACTAGATCTGAGTTTCCGTTAATCGATTGTCATGGAGATAGTTTCTGTGCAGAGCATTGATTCATTAATTGGCTGCTAATAGGTTGCACAGGATACGGAGGAATCGATTGCAATAAGTCAATGTTTATTTGCGGTTAGATCAGTCAAACAGAGAGATCGATTGAGAAATGTAAGAATGTTTTGAAAAATCATTACAGGGAGATTGGAGCGGTTCAATTGGAAGGCATAATACAATGGATTGCAAGGTGCATGTGAAGTGTTTGATGAAACAGTTTGTTGGGTTGTAATTTGAACCATTTGTTTAAGAGCTTCTGAGAAAGAATTGAAGTGTGTAAAATTGCCAGAAAGGAGGTTTTGTTGGGTAAAGTTTTGGAGATGCATTTGTACATGCATGATAGGAAAGATCCTGGTTTTTGCAGGGGTAACCCTGCATCATTTTTGGTATCAGAGCTAGCTTAACGCTCTGAAAATATTGTTTTGGGAAATTGAATTTTAATTTTAGCAGATGTATAAGTTCCCTGAAGTGCGTTTGATGAAGATAAGGATCAGGCTACAAATGACGTTGAGATCAGAATGGAGAAGCAGAGAATGTCGGGAAGGTCTGGTAAGAATGTTTAAGTTGATAATTTTGCAGAGATGTATTTGAATGTCTAAAGAATAATAGGAGATTGAAATTTCAAAGGAGGAAGTGTTTTCCTTTTAGGAAAATTTGATTGCATGACTGATTTGATTGAAGATTGTTTAAATATTGTTGAAGGCAATGATATTGATGATTGAAAGAACAGAGATTGGGTTAATGGACTAGAAGAAAAACCACTACAGGAAATGAATTTTGGAAATTGTATAGGCAAAACAACATTTGCTTATAAACAGGTTATCAGAAAGAATTGATAGTATCTGTCATAAATTGGCAAATATAATTGAAATTCAGATCTAATCTTAATTGGTTTTGAAAACTGAAGAGTCCATTATGAAAAATAGACTGGGAGAATAAATTACTTACATTTATATTAGGTGGTCTATTGAGCAAGACTAAGTGGAAATGAGTGAACGGTGAGTCTGACAGTGGAATGAAATTAGTTTAAAGACATTTTGAAATATCTATGGAGTTTTGAAAGATACTTTAGTGTCTTGAGAAGCGGGGGATGTAACAGTGGCTTGGAGTGGACCTTGTAAAGGAATGAGTTGTACCGGCATCATAGCATATGAGCTATGTAAAAGATAGAGCAAAGAAGAAATCCCAGATGTGTAAAAGCATTGACAATGCGTGATAAACAAATTCTTGAAATGAAAACAAGTAGTATTAAATAATTAAAAGACAAACAACTTCTATTTGAGGTTGGGTACAGAAGATTAGTGGTGATCATGGATGGATGCAGAGTAACAATTCCAATAAAAGAAAGAGTCTTGGTGATATTTATCGATTGAGTTTGAGAAAATGATAAGGTGCCAAAAGGCTAAAATCAGGAAAGTTTGGTGAGGCATGAAGGAGACTTGTTACAGGCGAAATGGAAAAAGTTAGTTGCAGCTCACTAGTGAACAAGGGAAGTTCACCAGAGGAAGGAAAGGAATTGACTATTGATGGTCATGACAGGGGTACAAAGGAAAGTCACCGACATAGGGAAAAGAGTGCTGAAGCAGTTAGACTCAAAGGAATGAGTAAAGAAGAAAGGGATATAGAGTTGGATGGGATGAAGGCAGAACTCAGTCATTTGGAGAAGCTGGTATTGAAAGGAATTAGAGAAAAATGGAAACAAGGATTTTATGTGGGAAGAAGAGTTAAATGGCCTGTCAGAGAATTGTTTGCTGAGAAATTATTACTTCGAACAACTGAGAATGAAGAAATAGAATACATCTGTGAACCAGAGAAAGGACCTCTCCTTGGGGACGAAGACAGTGATGACAGTAGAGAAGAAATGATTTATGCAGATCAGAATGAGAGGAATGTGTTGACATCATCCGCACAGACAAGAGGATCTCATATTTTTGGGATTAATTATTTCTGTGAATGTAAAATTGCAGGTATGCAACCTAAAGGATTTGAACCTGTGTATGAAAAAGTGAAAGGAGCAAAGGCAAGACAAGCAAGAAAGGAGATGCATAAGGACTTTCAAGACTTCAATTGGTGGAGAAAATTAAAAGGTATGGCTGAATGGTTATGTCTTCTTTTAGTGGAAACTTATTGGATCATATTTGAAGGAATTTTAGCATGGAAAGAAGACCAATGGGAAATGGAAATAGGAAAGGAAACAAATGCATTGCAGATTTATGAAGTGAAGAGAAGGAAAGCTGACACCGAGAACTTAGCTGAAGAAGGTAAGCCAAGGAAATCTTTGAAAGATCAAAGTCTTATCAAAGAAGAGGAAGAGGCATTATTGTCTTATTTGGACAAACTGAGTATTGGAAGAAATTGTGTAGAACAGGAAGGTATTCTACAAACTTATGATGAAGTTGCCAAGCATAGTCAAGAAGTTGCAGTCCCAGAAGTTTTCTTTGATGAGGAAGAAATCAAAGATGTTGAGGAAGAATTTCTCAATAATTTAGTGAACTATCAGAATAGTTCAGAAGAGCATGAAGAGCTGATCATTGAGGCCTCGAATGAAGAGCCTTGCATTTTTGAAACTGACATGTTGTGTATGTTTTCAGGTTTGGCAGGTGAGGAACAACAATTGGACAATGTGCTTATGCATGTTGATGAAGAAATGAGATTACTGGAAGAAATGGCTGAAACAGAAAGATATTTTGAGCATGTATTTAATGATTTTGAGAATGATGGTATTGACAGGGAAATTGTCATGATTAAAGGAGCTGAAGATAAACAAATGAAAATTTGTGATGATAATTATAATGAAGTATTTTTAATAGAAAACCAAAATGAAAATATTATGGAAACTGTGGAAGAATGCATGATGATGTTGATAGATGCAGGAGTTCAGAAATTCTATGATTCTAAAGTGAATTATTTTATTGAATCTGTAAACCATGAAGAAGCTCTAGAATACCAAAATTTTGTTCCTGTTGAAGGAGAAGATAATATAACATCATTTTGTTGCAATGGTATAAGTATAGAGAATGAAAAGATACTTCACAATGATATGCTCCAAGAAATCCTAGCCATTGAACTGTTGAATGATAATCTTGTGTTAGAACAAGAAACACCGTATAATGTAGAGGAAAGTATGGAAAAGGAAAATGTACAGCAGACAGATGTCAGTGGAGTTCAGTTAGAGACAAATGATAAGAAGGAAATTGAGGAATTATGGAAGATGAAATCAGATGAGAAGAGGGACAGCGAGAAGGAGAAATTGACCACAGGAATTTGTATCAGCAAGAACAGAGGACAGCAGCAAATTAAGATTTGGGAACTGAGTGAATATGACAAAAGTAAGAATTAGGTCGCCAGTGATAGACGAGGCAGATGAATGTTACAAAACAGCTTTGGGATACCTGATGCGATTAAAGAGATAAAACACAACATCAGAGGTCATGGAAACTTTCAACTTTGAGAGTCCACGTGCAGACATTCAAAGAAGCCATTAATGTGATAAAGGTCATGCCAGACTATAAGGTCGAAAGAAGATAATTTAATTCAATTATTTGTTTAAATATGTGAGAGTATTATTGAGGAAAGCGGGTATAGGTGGTCGATGATCCTCTCATGGACCACAAATAGTTAATTTACTATTTGGATAGAATAGAGTATGAGAGATTTTAAAAGCTTTATTTAGTGTTAGTTTAGAAAAGAGTGGGATTGAAGAGATTTTTTAGGAGAGGTAGAGAGATTTCTGGTTCAGAATCAGAATTGGTTCATGAAACCATTTATTTGTATAAATTGTGTCTTCTTGTATAATTCAGGGAGAGGGAGAGCGAAGAAGATTAGAATAGGTTTTGTTTAGAAGCGAGAGGATTAGAGTAGTTTTTGAGTAGCATTAGTGTGTGTCTTGGTGTGGAGCAAAAGCTCAGATTTGGAGTGAGGATTGTATTTCTTTGTAACAGAGATTTCCTCCTTGTGGAAAATAGCCAAGGGCAAACTCTGTTTTTTTATGTATATTATGAATAAAATTCGTGTGACTTTTTGTGTGATGTGCCACGAAGTTGAATTATGGTTGATGTGTAATTGCTTGAATTCGTGATAGCCTGTGTATGTTTTTGTGTTAAAACTGCAAGAATTCCCGTGATCGATGCAATTTGGGCACTGTCGAAACTAATAAGCTTGAAATTTAGTTAACACAGAGAAGTGGCGTAATTTGCTGTTGGAACCTTTTTAAACGGATTTCAAATTTATATTAGTCAGTGTATTGTGAATCGGGTCCGGTGGACATCGCGACAGTTAAAGAGAAGAGACATCGGGATGTGCCGATCTCCGATTTTCGATTGAATCGGATTGGAACAGTTGTTAACAAATATATACCATAGCATTTTGGATCGCCGATTGGTGATGAACCAGCGATTCCGATTTCCGATTGTATTGGATCGGAAGGGTGGAATCGGGTGATAGTTAAATAGTATTCAATCCTAGTGATTATGATCGCCGATTGATATATATCGGTGTATGTCAGAGTTTGATTCTCATCGGAATCTATTGAATGCGTAGAAGCAGCAAATGGTAGGTCGATGATGTAATTTATTTGTAGAGATTGCCAAAAGTTTAAATGGTAATCCAAAGCCATCACTTATGAGTGGAAGGATTGGTGAAATCGAGGGTTTTTAATCCAGTTGATGGTCAATTCATAAAGCAGAGGAGCGCTATTGCAATTGTGGAAACACTGTTGGCTGCTTTTTTAAACCAGATCTCGAAAGTTTCCGTTAACTGGTCGCCATGGAGATAGTTTTATGTGCAAAGCATTGATTCATTAATTGGTCACAATAGGTCGTATGACAGCTGAGGAACCTATCAGTAACAAGTTAATGTTTATTTATGTAAGACTGAAGTCAAACAGAGAGATCGCATTAGGAAATGTGGCCAAGCTGAAAATGATACAGGGAGATTGGAGCGGTTCAATTGGAAGGCATAATACAACGGATTGCAAGGTGCATGTGAAGTGTTTGATGAAACAGTTTGTTGGGTTGTAGTTTGAACCATTTGTTTAAGAGCTTCCGAGAAAGAATTGAAGTGTGTAAAATTGCCAGAAAGGAGGTTTTGTTGGGTAAAGTTTTGGAGATGCATTTGTACATGCATGATAGGAAAGATCCTGGTTTTTGCAGGGGTAACTCTGCATCACACATTTTCATATTGGATACATCATCAAATATCTGACAATAAAAGAACACAAGTCAGATATTTGACGACAGGAGGGATTATAGGAAGTCGTCAAATAAAAAATGGGATAGGATAATTATTGAATGTTCGACCAATACATAGTTTTCGTCAGATATTCGACGGTGGTCAAGATTTAAAAAATAAAAACAAAAAAAATCACTTAACGTCCAACACTTTTTCCGGTTTTATCCATTTCATTTGATTCTGTCGTCGAAATTTCCACCCAAATGTAGTAATTATTCTTTATTATTGGAGTGGAAGAAACTAAGGGTGAGTCTCAACACCCACAAGGAAATATACAAGAACATGAATGGTAAGAGAAAGATGGAAATATAGATACAAAAGGAATGCCTAAACTAGAGGACACCCTACAATCCAAATTGTGTAGGAAACATGAGTCAGAAGATGGAAATATATGAATCTCCCCTTGTAAGGATGGAAACCCATGAAAATATTAACGTATCTGAGGAAAGATAATAAATAGAGGAATAGAGAGGGATGGTAAAAACCAGAACAACCAACAAAGTCAAAAGAAAATCAAATAAGGAAGTTCGAAAAGAACATGAAGAAAGGGAAAAGGAAAATGGAACACAAACAACCCATCTTATAAAATCCCCAAAAATCAGAAGAAAAGCGGCCCAACATGATCCTCCAATGATGGAGGTGCTAAAATAAGTAGTAAAGAATGAATATAATCTCTTAGAATTTCATAGAGATGGGAAATGAAAAAAGGGAACAAGAGATCAAAAATCTCATAGAAGCATAAAATCTCCACATATTGCTTCTCCAAGAGACTAAAATAGGGTAAGGAGAATCCCTCTTCAAATTCCAAATAATATGGAGTACTCCAATGCTATAGCCTCGAGATCTAGGGGAACATATATGGGCCTTTTCTCTATATGGTCCACATCGCTCTTTCGCCTGCTTTCTGAAGAGAAAACTTTACATTGGATTAACATCAAGTTATTTCATATTCCTTCTGGAAAAATATGCAACATCTTCAACATATATATTCCCAAAATTTATAAAGACAAAGTGGAATGTTGGGGATCCCTCCTAGGGAAGAAAGATTAGCTCTAGAATGTCAGTATCATAATAAGGGGGGGGGCTTCAATATTATCATCCAACTATGATAGAAGAAAGGAGGAAGTCAAGTTAGAGATCAATTCTAAGAAAGGATGGAAGAAATCATTTTTTATCTATATCTCCTTGAGGTAAAACCCAAATTATCCCAGTACACCTAGAGATAAAAGAGAATTAGACCAGGGTTCATAGCAGCCAGGTTAGAGCGATTCCTACTAGGCAATGAATTTATATATAAATATATCTCATTATATTCCTCTCATCTAGCTTGGGGGAGCTCTGATCATCACCCTGTTAAGTTGACCATTGAATGGTTATAAAAAAAGGGCCCATTCCCTTTCCATATAATCCTCAATGGATGAATGATTTAGGATTACATGCCTTTGTTAGCAGTGCTAGTCTAAATGGATCATTGGATCTCATAGATATGTGTGTGTGTGTGTGTGTGTGTTAGAATAGAAAATAAAAGGTCTAAGTTAAAGAATAAATAAAGAAATAGGTATGTGATAGATAAAAATTCAAATGAAGGTAACTTCATCTCCTTCAATATTAATTAACTGAGACACTTTAGAAAATGGAAGACCTTCCAGTGACCGAAGAGGTTGCTCAAAGAAAAATAAATTTATGAATACATGCATAAAAAATTAAAAGTTGAATAACAGACCTCGAGACTCAAATCAAGAAATAGTTGGTTAAAAGGAGACAAGAACACCAAATTCTTCCACAAGAAAAGAAAAATGAGTGAGCATAGAAATAAATTCAATCGAATTTAGGTGGAAACAAATATTATTTCATATCCTGATAAAATAAAATAAGAGGATTTCATATCCTTTCAAATTTATATAAGAAATAAGGAGAGGTGAGATCTCAAAGTCTTTCAAACTTTTTGGATCACATTCCTCAATTAGTTACCATAAATATCAACACACAACTCATTAAAGTGATATTTGAAGCAAAAATATGGGAATTAGTCTAGTCCTCTCATCATATAAGGCTCCAAGACATAACGGGTTCACAAGCTCATTTTATGAAAAATTATTGGATGTGATCAACTCCTCCTTTTTGGCAGTGTTTCCAAAAGAGGAAAATCCTTCTTCATTTGAAATGTTTCATCCAATTTCTAGATGTAATTTCTCGTATAAAATAATAACTAAAATCATGCCTTTAAGAAATAAACCTTTCCTTCCCCAACTCATCTCAAAAAATTGAGGATTTATGAGGAGAAGAAAATTAATGGACAATATTGTCTTAGTCCAAGAAGCAATCCACTCCAAAAAATATAGAAGGGACAAAGGAATGGCGATTAAATTGGATCTAACAAACTCCTTTGATCAAGTCAGGCACTCCCTTTTCTTGATTCTTAGGAAAATGGGTTTTTTTGATGACTTCTTAAAATCGGTCAAAGCTTGTATTTCCTATCTTTAGATTTCCCCTTTTGCCAATGGCAGTTCTGCATGCTTCTTTAGAGTCTGTTTTGTTCTTAGACAAGGGTGTCACCTCTCGCCTTCTCTTTTCATTCTAATGACATATCCTTTAAGCATACATCTTGAACATGATCGTCTCTCCAATCACCCACATGGAATTTAATATATGGTGGGTATAAGAAGTATCAATCACTCATTTTTTCGATGAAAACATTTTTCTTCGGGGTCTCCATGCATCATAGCTCAAAGTTCACACACATTCTTGATGAATTTATGGTAGTTTGAGGAGGTAAAATCAATGAAGGGAAAAACGACCTATATAGATGTAATATTGGAAAATGTTTATAAGGGAGTATTTTACATGTCCTTGACATATCATGTAAATATTATTGGCTGGATTTCAAATACTTGGGGATACTTATATGCTTAAAACCTTTCCCCAACCCTTCAGGTAAAATAATGATTGATAAATTAAATCTAAATTTGAGAAGTGGGGAGATCATTGGTTAAATCCAATAGGACGTATAATGCTGATAAAATTTGTTCTCTTACACTTTCTCTTTATCAATTCTCTATTCTTTTAGCTCCAATAATCATCAAAGATTAAATGCCACAGACAATTAGAAAATTTTTATATAAGGCGAGGGGGGGGAATATATTCTAAGAAATATCATTTAATAAATTGGAAGACAATCTGCCTTCCCAAAAAATTGGGAGGATTGGGATTCAAAGAACCAACCCTCACAAACATTGTAATGGGAGCTAAGCTAGTATGGAAGTTAATAACCATAAATCAATATTACTGGAAACAAGTTCTTCTCAACAAATATTTTGCAAAAGGAAGACACTCTTTCATTTTTTAGCCACTCCCAAATAGAGGCAATTCATAAATATGGAAAACCATTGAAGCATATATCCCTTTGATCCAATTAACCTAGATCCTAGGAAATGGAAAGAAAATAAGATTTTGACATGACAACATCATGGGGGTTCCCCCCTAGGACTAATCCCCTCCATCAACCACTCCCAAATAGAGGCAATTCACAGATATGGAAAATCATTGAAGCATCTATCCCTTTGATCCAATCTAAATTAACTTGGATCCCTAGAAATGAAAAGCAAATAAGCCTTCAACATGACAACATCATGGGGGGTCCCCCCTAGGACTAACCCCTTCCATATTTCCACTCCTATATTAGCTCTCTTCTAAAAACAAATCCACCTTGGAGGATATAACGACTTGGTTGACAAACGGTACTTGGGAGTCCTAGAATTAGGATCATATTCCAAACAGTTTGAAAAGGGAAAGAAAATAATTGGAATTTCTCTTAGTAGGTTGTACACCAACATCGTTTGATGAGGTGGACTCACGTGGTTGGGGTCAAACTCCCCACTCGGTTAAAATTTGGTATGCCTACCTCCTGAATCTTGGATAAGCATATTAACCTTCTACGATATGGGAGAATATCTGGAATCCAGATTGCCTCCCCAAGATCAATGTTTTTTGTTGGACCTTGGCTCATAAAAAATTATTAACCATGAAAAATATTTCAAAGTGATGGATTCAAGGTCCTTCATGGTTTTTTCTATGCAAAAAAAATTAGGAGACCATAGACCATATTTTTCTTGAATTCCCTTTTTCTTTGGAAGCCCATTGGTCTTCCTCCCCCTAGGGAGCATAATCAACTCACCAAAAAATATTCCATACTTGGTTAGGAGATGGGAAAGGAAATATATATAATCCTTTGTAGGGAAAAATAAAATGAAAATAATATGGAAAACCTCTATAAAAGTAGTGTGCTAGAAACCTTGGCTAATTAGGATCAAAATCATATTCACCCATGAAGAGGAAAATAGCACTAAATTTGTTGCAAAGGTGATTTGGTTAATAGGGGAAATTTACAGGGTCAAAGAAATAAAAGAGGAAGACACAAATTTGGACCCTCAAGAATTAACATCGCTTGATTCCTTTAAGATCCCAAAAATTCTCTAAGGTTATCAAAAGCTCAGGAAGGCTTGGAAAATCAAAAGTATAGGAGAGGAATTCAAGAATTTTCTCTTACAACACAAGCAAGTTATCTTCTTTTTTTATGGAGCAGTGAAAGGAAACCTAGGGGTGGTAGGAGTAGGGGGTGGGGTGATTATTCACCCTAAGAACAATATGGAAATAAAAAATTCCTGGGGATTGGGAAAGGAAACCAATAACGTCATTGAATCCTATGACATATATTAGGGAAATAAACAAGAAGTGAACTTAAACATCCAAGACATCACAATGATTGGGGATTTTCTTATCATTCTATCTAGGATTCAAAACAGATATCTTCCTAACAACCTCAAACTTGCTTACATTATCAAAAGGATATATAACATGTTCTACCGCATTCCCAAAAATAAATACTTTCATGTCTTAAGAGGGAACAATTCGGTAGCTGACGATCTTGCCAACCTTGGAATTACTGTCCCAAATGAGAATTAGTCTTCCAAGGGAAAACCTAAAGGGCCCCTCTTCCCTAATGAAAATCATGAACCAGACAAGGTACAACTCTGCTAATACAAAAGAGATTAACAAGGAGGCTCCCCCACGATGTCTCATAACTCAACATGAGCAAACCATGTAGTATAGTAAGTTTAATTCATATCATAGTTCCTTAAGCATGTGGCCTAGGCATAAAATGAGAAATAGAGCTAAGGGTGATCACTGTTGGTACTACTCCACTCACCTAGTCATGATGGATAATTATTACCAGCCTCTACGCCAATCTTCAAACAAGATGTGTTTAAGGAATGATTGTTAGAAGAGGGCTAATATCCTGAGGAGACGACTTCCCCCAATATGAGTTTAGAAATAGAAGATAGTATTAAAGCCATCAATGCATGTGGGTGGCCAACGAAGTTCGAAAAAAATGTGTATCAGGGAGGGATGCTCTATAAAGTTCTTAATTGGGATTTTTTTCCTCCCATGCTTTGTTTTTATGATGTTGTACCTCCTTTGGATCATTTGTATTAGAATTTCTCATGTGCTTTGTGGAGGCTCTTAGTGATTATCTTTTCCTTTTGGTTTGAAG
This sequence comes from Pinus albicaulis, assembly GCA_034641835.2. Lineage (NCBI taxonomy): Eukaryota > Viridiplantae > Streptophyta > Pinopsida > Pinales > Pinaceae > Pinus > Pinus albicaulis. The sequence continues at coordinate 930,011,286 of CM076583.1, forward strand.
TGGCCCTCTGTGTATCCTTGTTTTTCCTTTTCGATGGTTTGGAACCTGATTCCCTCCTTCTAATTACAATAGGTTTCTCGAAAGTGTGGTTACTATTTATTTTCCTAATGGTTATATTGTTTATGTTTGTTGGAGGAACGAGGCTCAAGCTACCAACCATGAATCTCAAAACACCTATTCAAAAGGTTGGTTTATCTTTTAAAATCATTTTTGGTGTCCCAGATGAGCTCTTTAAGAAACATTCCACATTTTGGAAGCATGCCTTCTTTATCAATTTTTCTCCTACAAAGTGATGATTAACATCAAAGTATGGCCTTTCCCTCAGGAGGAACTCCATTGATAGTTGGAGAGTAATCACCAAGTGATATAAAGATAAAATCAACTCCAAAGATTAGTAGTTATAAAATAAGACTTTGTTATCTTCATGAGCTACAAATTTTTTTTCCTAGTCAGTTGTTTTTGGTGTGGATACAAGCATTACAAGGAGATTAGCCATTTTGAGAATTTAAATATTATGTATGTAGAATAGATATTTGGTTCAGGAAAATATTGCATCTTTGAGACTAATTTCAATAAACAAGTTTGGTATGTAATAGACCTGGAACTTTTGCTCAGGCTCCTTTTAATACAAAAGTACTCGATTATTGTTTCTAAAAATTAGTTCTAAGAATCTCTAAATTTCAATATAAAAGTGCTCATTAGCATTTTGCAAAAATAAATTTCTTTGATAGTGTGAGAGTGGAGGTCTAGTTGTGCACCAAATACACATTATGTTCAATGCCAAAGTTGCTAACTAGCATGATGTAATAGTTGAATGACTTGTATAATGAGAAAAGGGAAAGTGGAAACTTGGATGCTAGCTAAGTACAAATTATGTTGCATTGACAATAATTAACGAGGTTAACTTTAGGTATACCAAGAATAACTTCCTTCATATGCATTCCAATATTAATCAATTAGCTAAATAGAAAGTTTTGGATTGAATATTTCTTATATCCAATTATGATTCGTTAACATGATCAAAAGCCATAAATACAAATTTTGTTATGATATGTATTATATTCATTATTCATAGCTCACAATCATATTGATTGACATTGACACCTAGATGTAGAAGTATGGCACCTACATGTAGAAGTATGGCACCATACATACAATGTTTAAGAACTCCCATTGAATGTATTCAAATTTTGGAATAAATTTTATTTTTTTTATAAATTGTTTCTTAATTTGATTACAAAACATGTAATATGTAACACAATTAAGTAATAAATGTAACAAAAGATATAAACACTCAAAATGGTTTAAAGAATAAAATGAAAAACAAATTCCGACATTAATGAAAAGGATATATAAATCTTCAAAAATACTTGCATTGCAAGCAAAACATATATAGTATGAAACTCATACTTCTAACATTTATAAATAAATTTCCAACCAAACCATCTTATTCATCATTCCACCCATATCATTCAAAACTAAATTGCTTAACATATAAATATACAATTTCTCACCAAACTTAAAAACTTCATATAATTTTCCAACCTAAATATCTTGCAAATCATCCCACTTCCATCTCATTCCAAACATGAATTATATAAAAACAAAATTTAAAAAAATATATATAATCTCTTACTAAACTTTAAAACCTTCATAAATAAATTTCCAACCAAAACATCTTTGCTAATCATCTCACATCCATATCATTCCAAAACCTGAATGGTTAAAAAAGACTTTGAAAAAGAAATTATAACCTCCTCTAAATTTTACACAATACACATCACATCAAATTTATTTCTTACTCTTTCACAACTACCAAAAAGAAATACTTAATTTCTTCAAACTTCAAATCTAAATTTTACATTGAGATTATGGAATGAAATGAAATATCTATATCAACACAATCCTTCCTCAAAGTCTATAGGGCATCACTAGTTTCCCTTCAATTCAATACCAAATATCAAATTTTTAAAAAACACAAGGAATATAATAGAAGGCAAAATACCTCTAGACTCTCTTCTTTCAATGTTTGAGCATCCAAAGCAGAACTTGAATGTCAGGGCCACGGTGTTAGCATTGAACAAATACAAGGTAAGGATAAGGTCAGGGTTGTTAGAAGACTACAAGAATGTAGCTTTTACCTTTGATGCTACACAGGCCATAGTCTTGCAACGACCTATCAATCATTCTCAGAGGAATAACACAACCAATTCAGCAACCAAGTGCATACCAATATCCACAACTGGAGAGATGCTTCAAAACTTGGTGGCTTTATCCATCTTCTAAAGTGATTTGGAAATTGTCTCCGAACACATGCACTTGCTTACACTAATATGAACTCTAAAAGAATGAAAATCATATCAACTTGCACCAACTTTTAAATTTAAATCAAATAATATCAACTTGCCCCAATTTCAAGTTTAAAGAAAATCATATCAACTTGCATCAGTTACAAGTTTAAATCACTTAAATTCAGATCAGAAGAGACCTTCTCTACCATCTTATTATCGCTACAGCATTAAATCATAAAAAAATTAAATGATACTGGTAAAGAAACGTCATTACAAGATGACTTCAATTTTTGGGTCAAAACCCACCATTCAAATCGCGAACCCTAGCACATGATTTCTGCGAGATTCTGAGAAGGTCACCGAGCACAGATCGAACTCGAACTCGCGGTAGAATTGGAAACAGGGCCCGGCAATGCCGTTGACGAGAGGGTTTGGGAACGCAGAACCATGTTGGCCATGGATGGTGTCTGGTATTCCCTGCTGTAATTCTCAAAATTTTCGCCGCGTGTCGTGGCTCTTTGACGAAAATGAGAGCTCTGAGCAGAAAGCACAAACGCCCGCCCGGACCGCTCGTAGGTTTCCTTGTTCGTCATCCTTGCTTGAATCTCTGTAATTTCCGCTTCCAGTGCAAGAGAAAGCGAGTGGTCGCCGATTCGAGTCAGTTGCAATTCTATTTTGGCATTCTCTAGAACCTCCTGTGCGTCTGACATTTCGCCGCGATCAGCAAGCGTTTTCGCCTCCGCTATGGCCTGAGCCGTCTTCAGACGGGTTCTTTGCTTCTCCACTTCCAAATTTCGAACAACTGGAGATCCGTCCGTGCTCTCCGGACGCAAAATTGAAAGAGAATGTTCTCTTGAATTGAAATTTCGCTGGGAAACGGGATCTTTGTAAGAGCAACGGACGCAGATCAAATTCATAGGGTTTGAAGAAGAACTTACAGCTGGCAACTTGAATTCTACAAGTACATCTCTCTCTTCTTCGGCGTAGAGATCACCGAGATTTACCATCCCTTGGCTTCCGTCCTCAGCAACGCAGGTTTCGTAGCTTCCGGCATTGATGCTTTTCAGCTTCGTTCCTGTACAAGCTCCAATCGTTACACTGATGTCCTGTACAACGACACTGAGCAGGCCGCCGATGCACTGAGCGAAGGAGTCTTGCACGAGGCCTTCGGTCTGAATGAACGAAAAGGTGCCCCCTGTGTCTTCAGAAATGCCGTGCATCGTGGCAGCGTCATGGTCAACTCCGAAGCCGAAGGTATGGACGGGGATTCGAAGGTGGCCATGACGCATGCTTTGTCTGGCCAACCTGCGAGAACTGTTATTGGAATTGGAAGTGTCCTGGCCATCCGAGAGCAACATGATACTCGCCACGGGGTTCCGTTGGCGACGCTCTTCGAGCACCTTCGCGCCTTTTCTCAAACCCTCGGCGATGTGCGTGCCGCCCGAGCAGAGCAACCGCTCGACGATTTGGTTCGCTTCAGCCTGGCCATCCGGACCCATGCGCTTCAAGGGAAAGACTCGCTTGGCCGTGGAAGAGAATACGACGACGGATAACCGGTCCGCTGGGCTCAGATTTGATATCACAAAAGCCATGGCCCGTTTCAAGAGCGACAGCTTCAATCCCGACATGCTTCTGCTAACGTCGAGAACTGTAACAAGATCTATTGGCACACGGCACCCTGGATCTCTAACCATATTTCTCTCGCAATTTTCTTGATTCTGTATCTTGGAAGCTTCGCTGGCCGACGGAGCCTTCACATGCACCAGTACTGTAAAATTCTCGGAAGCTTCAATGGCCGTAACGGCTTCGACCTCGGGAAGCAATGCTATTCTCATTTTCCGTACATTTCCGGCATCTCCATCGCTTCTTTCTTCTGGATCAACGACGGAATCCTTGAATTCGAACTCTTCATCATCATCGGGTTGTGAGCTTGTTTGCCCTTCATTCTCTCCCGACCTCGAAATCGAATCCAGAGGCTCGTCGTCGTCGTACACTGCCGGTTCTTGAGTAAGGCTTTGACGATAAAGTCTAAAGCTTGAGATCGAATTGACTAGGGCACCGGGCGCTGGATTCAATCTTCTCAGATCTTCTGCCGCGGCTCTCAAAGCAGCCTCTTCGTCAATATCAATATTGTCCGGTCTACGATTCCGTAGGTTTCTATTTACAGGAATCTCCCACGGCACTTCTTTCCATTTTGCTCGGCAAACCGGACAGATCAAGCTGCCGTGACGGACATTGGAGACAATGCACGGAAAATGAAAAGAATGAGAACATTCCGCTGTAAAGATCGCATGTCCGTCACCAGGCTTTACAGTCTCCAAGCAGATTGCACAACAACCCTACAACATGAGAACATCGACAAAATAAATTATCATTCACGGCCACTCATTAATTCCACAGACTAAAGATCTGCTGCTAATCCAGGCCACACAAAGTTCACGCGATTTTCTGTTATTGCCACATTTAAGCATATCACAAGACACAAGATCGAATCCAATAACGAGGATAAGGCCATTCAAAATAACTAAAGATAGGGCTATTTCCACAATTTTCTATCATCATTGAAAGTCTTTAACAGCATTCAGGTATCAAGATCGAATCTGATAACCGCCAGACGGAACTTTTCAAAAATTTATCTTAAGCCGCATTGTGAGACAGAAGATCGACTCCGATTACTAATTTACAGAATAATTTACTTTCAAAAACTTACCTTCTGCGCCCGAATCCCGTTCCGAGACAAATTCAGTCGCAGCAACGAGGGTAACAAGTTCTTTGACACCGTTTCAGGCGACTCAGCGATTTCCCTGTTTTGTAACACCGGACTTTGGGAATCCGGCCTCGGGCAATTGACAGGCTGACTATTCGATCCGGCGCTTGAAACAGGCCGCCCGTGGGAACTTTCGATCCTTGGACCTCCCGAATCCAAATCATCGATTTCGGGAGGGAAGGATGCACAAACGCTACGGCCCAATGCCTTTCGAGCCTTTCTCCATCCGATGCCCATTTGTGACTAAAATCCCTTTCCAGCTTTCGAACAATTCAAAAGGGCATCGGTGCTTGCTTCTCAATTCAGTGCAGAAATATCATATTTTAACAAAAAATATGAAAAAAAACCCAGAATTTCCTCAGATCCCTTTCTTCCAGTCTCAATACATCCTCGAATGCGAAAGAGCCGGGAGTCCGAGAGGAGGTGAGGAGCAGACCGCAAGAACCATAAGCGTTTGAGAGAAACCAGAGAAGCCAAAATCTGTCTTATGAAGGGTTTATCATACCTCTTTCCGCGGGCCCCACGACCAAATCTTGCCCAGTAACCGACCTAGGTGGAACATAAATTCCCAGTCAATGGACATTCCATTGTCGCAAATTTGACTCCCACTTACGGTATTTTATTTTATTTTTGCCGATATTCTCTGACAGTACGAACACGTTAGGAAACAAATGCAGATGATATTATAGGTTAGCGGATATTTTTATGCAGATTGCAGATTGATATTCAATAAAGTAGGTAGTTAATTTAGTTTTACATCTAATAAATATTTAGATTCCGTTAAATATTTAGATTTTTAATTTTGATTCTGTTAAATATTAGATTTTTAATTTAGATTCTGTTAAATATTTAGATCTTTAATTCATTAAAAGTTAAGTGAGGTTAAACCTTTTTTTTTAAATATTGAAAAAAATTAATTGAAAATTTAGATCTGGTAAAAATATTTCAAATTAAATATTTATTTGGATTATTACATAAAATTATTATAAAAATAAATATTTATATATGTATTAATGGTTTGTTATAAATATAAATTATTTTGTTATATATATAAGGTTGGACCAATATTATGATAGTATTTATTTAATATTTTTAAAATACTTGAAACTTGTTTTTATATGGTTTAGAAGATTAAGATAATATTATTTATTTTAATTTTTCATTTAAAATTTTTATATGATTTTTTTCTAAAAATTCTCGAAATACACAATATGGATCAGAAAAAGTTTTAATTTAGAGAATATTATCGTATTTTAATTTTATCTAGTTTATATTTTTTAAATTATTTTATCATATTTTATTTTTTTATAATTTACACTATATGTACTTTTAAATATTAATATTTTTTATATTAAAATCATTTTTTAAATTTAAAATATATTTACTTTTAAATATTAATATTTTTTATATTAAAATATATCTGGTTTTAAATCTTTTTGAATTTTATTCCATCTTATTAGAATGTCCTATTGTTAGCAATATCCATTTCTCACATTACTACGTATGATTTTTGAAATGTGTTTTTTCCATCTAATACTAATCCTTCCCCATTTTTAATTTTTTAAATCAATTTTGTAATATACATATAAATTATAAATATATAAAAAATTCATTTTTTTTTAATTAAATAAAATAATTACAAAATATGAATAAATTTTTGAGTTTAACAATTTAATATTACTTATTAATAAGTATTTTATTATTCTAGATTTGAAAAAAAAAATATTGAGAGAATTAATTTCATTGTCAAAAATAGATTTATAGTGAAGTTTCCAAAACAATGCTAAATACTAAAGAAAAAGTTCTTTATCATCAATTTGGAATCTCTTGAAAAAATTACTTTCTAAGGTAAATAGTCTTATCTCATTATCTTATATTTGACAAAAAAGTATTCAAGGAAATAATTAAAATGGGTTTATAGCAAAGTTTCCAAAACAATACTAAATACTAGACAAGGAGTCCTTAATTATAAATTTGGAATTTCTTGACAAAACTACTTTCCTATGTAAATAGCCATGGAGAATGTGAAACAAGTGAGATTGAACCTAGGGCCAACAAGATTTTGCAAAGAAACATTCCAATAAAATATGCTTCATTGTTTCTAATTCCAAGCATAAATGGCATTGTCCATAAGTAAAGCTACTTTTGACCAATGGAGATTTCTAGGGGAGAATTTGGTAAATCACCAACCAATCAAAGAGCTAGATTTTGTAAGAGACTACTTTCTTAATATGTAGAAACCCATCTCACATTGAGAACTGATCTTAATCCATGATATCAATGCAAAATAGAGCAAAGCTTATGAGAATCATATTGAGTCAAAGGGCACCAGAAACTCCACTTCCAAGCTCTCCAAAAGGGATCAACCACATCTATATTCATCTTGAAAAGGTCTCCTTGAAGAATGAGACTAATGATATCTATAAATATGGTTTGATAAGCAAAAGACAAGGAAAACAAGTCACCAAACAATAGTCATTCCAAAAATAAATTTAAAAGCTCAAAATTCCTTATAAAAAAAAATATTGTTTTTATTAAATGGCCTTGCTTGAAAATGAAAAATATATAAAATAAACGTATTTTCATGTTTCCAACTCCAAATTGATTTATTTACCAAAATTCCAATCCAATCTACTACTTGAACTTCATTGCAAAAATACAGCAAAAGGCTCCTAATTTTCTATCATCTAATCTATTTGAACAATTGTATTTAAATATTTAGATATTTTTCATCGTCATTTTATATATATACAAAATTAATATTCTGAAAATTTCGAACTTATTTCGTACATATTATATCATACTCAAACACTTTATATTACTTTTTTCAACTTTTTAGACAAATTTGTTTGTTAACATTATATTATTTTTCTAATAAAATAATATAAATTAAATAAGTGAATAATTTATATATTGATGATGATGATGATTAACGTTTGTTAAGACTAATGCGGTCTATCATACCTCAAGAAATGAAAAAGAACCTAAGTTTGATTCTTCAAAATATTGTTTCTATGATCAAAGATAGGGGAAATAAGTGCTCTAAGGTCGTTATAGGTGAGCTGGCTTAATAGGTCAAGAAGATTGGAAGTGTGGCAGATGTTAGGGAATTGAGGGCGGATGTGAGTAAGAGTCGGGAAATCAAGAGGGACGTGCTTTTCATCTTTCCAGGGAGTCTTGGGAATAGACCACTGCCCAGTCTCACTCCGAAGCTCATGAGAATTAGTTCTTATCCTAGCGATGTTCATTTTTTTCTTAGTGTTGGTCAACACAAAGAGATAATTTTGATTAGCAAGGGTGGGTTTGATCACCTCCTTTTAGTATCTTAGCTTCATTTTACCCTCTAGCTCCTGATCCTCCCACAACTTGTCCTTAAACTTGGAGGTAATAATATTTTTGACACTATCTTTGTTTCCCATACCGAGCTCCTCCTTAATTCCCCAATGGCTGAGCCAAGGCTGGGAATCCTTATACCACCCATGCTTGAGGCGAAGGTGGATGTTTTGACTACAGTCAAAAGCAATTTTTGGGAGCCTTTTGGATTCCATGTTGTAAATATTCTTCGTATACATCAGATTTAAACATACTCGTACTTTTAATGGGGGACAAACCAGCTTCAATCAAGAGGATAGGATAGGGAGTATTTCCCTTGATCTTAAGGTTGTAGGTTATGAATTTCTTTTGAATCATTTCAATCTTCCTATGTGACTCTTTGGATATACTGCAACCCCAAACTTCACATCCATATAAGACAACAGGAGTGACGAGAGTATGAAAGAGGAACCTCTTTTTACTCCAAATATAAAGATCGACCGACTTACAATTGTTTTCAAGCTCATAATAATCTTTCTAGCCTCCAATAATCCTTTTCTCGATGCTATAATTCCAGTTGAGTTGATGAGGGAAATCAATGCCCAAATATTTATAAGAAGAAGCACGCTCTAAGCACTGGTTATTATAAATGAAACTACCATGGGTGACCTTTTTGGATTTAATGATCATGACTTTAGTCTTGTCGGTATTAACTGTCATACCCATCTTGGAGCAGTAGGCATTACAAGTCTGAAGCTGCTTGTCAAGGTCATCATGACTTTTTGCAAGAAGAACAATATCAATGGCATAAAGGAGAAGAGTAATGAGAACACCAGCAAGCTCGGTGCCCTTGCACCCCACAGTTTCCAAACACCCCTGTAGCTTATCAATGTATATGTCAAAAAGGGTAGGGGATAGGGGACACCCTTGCTTAACCCCGATATTGCATTTAATGTCTTTATACCACCCCCCGTTGGTCTTAAACTTGGCAGTGACAGCCTCGTAGAGACGGACCACCGCAATCCTCAACTCAGGAGGGACCATGATATCTTTAAGTCTCTTCCAAAGCTTATCTCGAGGAACAATGCTGAAAGCTTTCCTAAAGTCCACAAAACAACTGAAGATATCAACTTTACTATTACGACATTTTTCCGCAATGATTCTGAGAGTGACAAGATGGTCAATAGTCGAGTAATGTCTCCTAAAACCAGCTTGTCCTTTAGCTCTTTTTCCCTGACTTTCAAGCCAAAGACTGAGCTTCTTTTTCAAAATAAGCCTATAAAACATGACTAGAATTTGGCTAATCATAATGGTTTTTTATTTTTGTTTTTTATTTTTCTCTTTATATTAAATAAATTATTTGTTAAATATTAAAATTTCTCCAAAATTAAATAACATTTAAAATCTATTCCAGATTATTTTAAAATTATTTATTTTCCAAATTAAAATTAAATATTAAAATTTCTCCTAAAATAAATAACATTTAAAATCTATCCAAATCATGTTTTCCATTTTAAATTTAAATATTGAAATTATTTTCCTTTCCTTTTTCTTATTTTTCGTTTACCTACCTGGTGTTAAATCACATTTAGAATCTCTACCGAATCGAATAAAACTTAATAACTGCCACTCCACTACACTTACAATCATAGTTAACATTTAGATGGCTAGAGGCATAATTGAAATCCTTGGTTAACACATCTGTGTTAGGTGAATTGTCAACTATTTGTCAAATTAAATGAAACTCGGCGCAATTGCTGACCTGTCTGCCATGACTAATTCTTTGATTGATGTGATTAATTGAATATATATGATTTGTTTAGTGTCCAGGTTTTGAATAATTCTTTGATGAAGAGCAAGAAAGGTAATTGTTTCATAGGATTTTTTTTTAATGAAAAGAAAGAAAGACAATTGTTCCAAAGCATCACAAGAGTTATGTTTTGTTTACACTCAAATCAAAAAATCGATTTATAAACTGACCCAAATTTCTTAGATTCTTCATACATGGATGGATATTTTTGCTTATAAAACTAATTTGGTTTCTTCAACTCCATTATATTGTGTAGAAATACAATTATTATTTGACAATTTTGTATAGAAATGATGTTATTTTTTATAGTGTTTGCAATATATTTAGTTTGTCTAGGGTTGTGGGTATTTAAATCTAACTTTTTAGGTCATCTTAAAAAAGCGGGGTTACAAAAAAATTCTCTTTCTATAACTATTTAAAAAAAAAAAAATTAAGTTTACTATTTTTTTTTATTTAATTAGGGCATTCCTATGATATAAATTTTCCCTATTTTGAGTCTAGAAAATCAAGATATGGCCCTTACCAGTGATTTGTACCAACACCACATTGGCATGTCTGTTTATCTAACACATGGCAGATGACATGGCAACTAGTGCCACGTGTCACTTCAAAGTGTGTCTTTCTTGTACTGGGATCACCTAGCCATGCCATTCCATGCCATTTCTAGTACCTACATAAATTATTTTTACTAACCACGACATGAGTTATTTATATTTATTACATAAATCTTTCTCCTAAAATTAATACATTTTCTCATAACTTCTAATTCATTTATTACAACATGTCCTACACAAATATTTCTCCTAAAATTATTACCTTTCTTCTCATAACTTCTAATTCATTTATTTTATCATGTAGACTTTAAATAATAAAGCCAAATTCTAACTAAGAAAGATAATAATTTATTACCTACTTATCAACTTCATTCACCTTAATTTTATTATTTACTATTTGTGACCAAGTCAAGATCTTTGGACCACTTTTCCAAAACAAATATTTATTTGATCTTTCCTGTCAGCCCCACCACATACTTTACCTCTACACTTCCTTGTCATTCAAAGTGCTCTCCAAGTTCTAGAACCTCCAAATTACACCACTTATACTTACTCAATTTCAACATTTATACAAAAATCCTTTACTCTACACACCCTACACTCCTTTAGTTGGAAATGAGAAATTAGAAATTTATCTAGTAAGTGTAAATTTTTTAACAGTTTTTATGACACATAATATATTTAACTCACCAAAATATGGGGAAAAGGGAAATATTTGCATCAAATTAGGGAGAATGTCTTGACCATTTTTATGATTAGATCTGACATATATACCATTTACACACTGCACGTGGAATCAAATTTAATAAATTTTCCCAATTTGATAGTTAATGTGAATTAATACTTAATTACTTAATTATTTACTTTAGGTTCTATATTTATCTTGTCTGCATCTAAGTAAATATATTTTTCTTTTTCTCCACATAACCTGTAAACGAAAATTTATTTCTTTCCACATAACTTGGAAAGTAATTTGTAACAAGAGAAATCATAATTATTAATTCCTTAAAAGAATCATAACATGTCTTAACTTCTCTTAACATTTTGACAGATATAAAGACATTTAAAGCTAGCAAAAAAATGAATCTTATCTAGATAAAAGAGAATAAAAAATAAATCATCAAACTATCCAAGGACATTTACACCCATATTACATGCTTTGCTCCTATGAATGTAGCAACAAAGAACTAGATAACATGGAATTAAATACATAAGATAATTCTCATATTCACCAAAGCTAGAATGACCCTTAAAATTTTAAGATTCCTAGTTGGAACTTGGGTTATGCTCCACAAATGTACCAACAATTACTCACCAACATTCATTTAACTAGTGCTAAAGTCCCTGTTTAATTTTATATTGGCTTAGTGCATTTATTACCTATTTCTTTAAATAATATAATTTAGATGTTCTATGAAGACTTTTTCATTTGAGTATTTACTCTAAGAAATTGATATTCAATCTTATTCATTTAAAAAAAATAAAACCAAATTGCATTCAAAGATTGATATTCATTCCCTTCTGGAGATGATATTCATTCATTCATACTTGAGATTAATGTCCAACTTAGCACTAGTCGTAAAACATTAAACAACAAAATAAATTCATTAATAGAATGGAATTTATACACTTATTTGATTTATAGTATTTGATGTAATTAAGGATAGGAGCTTCACCCAACTATAGAAAAAACTACACAAAAATCATTCTTGTAGTCGACAACCTCCGAGTTAGATCCAATGCCTTAAGAGGAAGCTTCACTCAGGGTTGAACAAAATTTCAAAAGTAGGGTAGAGAACATGATGGATACCCTCCTTCACTTACAATAATTTCATAAATGGAACGTCACTAGCTGAGATAATGACTCTTAACATAGAAAAATATATGGTCATCTAGGCCTGCATAGCACAAAAAGGATCCCTTCACTAATCTAGAAATACCTCAATGCTTCCCTTCTCTAATGCCTCAGTTAAACAAATCATTCCAAAATATTTTAGGCCCCTAAGACTAAAGTGAAGGTTTCTCATTGATTCCTTGTCCAATTCACTTCAGGATCTGCTTCCTCACTAAGTGGCCATGACTCAAAGGGCTTGTCACCCTTATTCAAAATCAATTATCTTGCACTCACTTGTGGAAAATTGTGTTCATCCAATTCATAGATTACAGGGTTTCTCTAGTATGTAGTTCTCTTTATTTATCCTCTCTCATTCTATCTGATCAATTGCAAATGCACCCCCTCCCCTCGCCCCTGCCACCCCCACCCCCACGTCTTCATCTCTTTCTTCTTCTTCTTCTTCTTCTTCTTTTATTTTTTTATTTTTTCCCTTGGGTATCCACCTTGATGGGATTAGGTGGGCACTAGAAGTATCCAATGGAGGGGGTATGTAGCCCATACCTTGGGGCAGTAAGGTATCACTTTCCACATTCCCTCATAATTTTTTGAAACTTGAGTAGTTCAACTACCACATTAAGGGTCTAGTCAATTAATTTAGTCAGGAATTTTTCTTGGTTACCCCTCATAATTTTCCTTCCATGAAAATTCTATCCTAGGAATCAGGGTTCGTGTAGGTTTCCCTTATCCTTATTTTCATAAATTCATACATTTAAAATAATATATACATTATGATCAATTTTTTCATGATATACATGTTAATCATCCATCATTCACAATCGTATATACATATATAAAACTTTAGGATGAAAAAATTATACTACAATCTCATCCCCGTTATAGGAACTATTAAAATTTTCATAGCTCGAATGGTATTTCCAAGTGTAGAAAACCCACAAAAAGGGAGCTTGTGGAAAAGGCACCCTAGTTTATGGGTTTTGACCCAAAGGCATAGGCTTGAAATCCAAGAAAATGAATTTAATTTGATTATGAGTCATGTAGGCTCTGGTTGGATAGCAAGGTTAAGGGACATGTAGAAATTTTAATAAAATTATGTATTGCCTGGATTCTCCTGACCTAACAATTATATGCCACTCTTAAATATCGAATTGCTTCTACAAAAATTCTTGCGGAAATTTAAAACACAAACGCCAATTGCAAAATCAAGAAGAAAGATCAATCACACATAACACAGATGTTTTTACCGGGAAAGCATAAAGCTAAGAACCCCACTATCATATATTATGTATATATCATGGATCATGAAACAATCTCATACAAAACTCTAATCCAAGAGCTCTCAGTACAATATATAATCTTCTCACACTGTCTTGCAGAAATTGACAAATGCTGTTACACAGTAATTTGTCACCGTCCCTACCATTCCCCGTCCCGCACAATGGAGGACCCATTTTGTGACCTGTGAACATTGTCATGCCTTGAAAAAATCATCAATGCATTCCTCTAAGCATGAGCCTTAATTGCCCTTAAGACATCTCCTTGCAAAAGTCATGAAAAACATCTCCTTTTGCATTGGCGCGGGCAGACAGTTCATCACTCGCGCCAATGAGGGAAATCCTGCAAAGAGGTCGCGCCAACTGGCGCTCTGTCATAGAGCAGCAATCGTCGCGCCACCCAATTTAAGGAGTGTTTTTTAAATAAAGATGGCGGAAGTTGTGTTTCAACAAACTCAGAAACCATTGCCTATCTTGAGTTGGGAGGTTTGGCTGCGAGAGTTCTATGGAAAGGAAGTAGTTTTGCCACCTCCCATGGAACCTTCCTTGTTGATAGGGCCAATCCCATAATAATAGGGATCCCAACTCCCTCCTTCCCCATCTATAAAAGCCTGCTCAATCCCATGGCAAGCTAGTCTTGAAGTGCCTAAGCTTTGAATCTCCATATTCCCAAGAGCCTTTGTGCCGTAAAGAGCCCTCTTTCTCCCTTAAGGCCGACTCAAGTAAGGAGACCATCGTCGAGAGACTCAGGAGAGGTTTTCCCTTTCCTTGGCGAGCTTTGCGAGACGTGAACGGCTGGAGACCCATCCGAAGGAGACCGCGACGTCAGAACTTGGTTGTAATCTCTCTTCGTTTGTTATTTAATAGATGATTACGATTATGGTTCCACTCTGTTTTCCATCATGTCAATATGAGTAATATCCTTTCTGACTGATATTTAGTTACGTATGCCGGATTCTATGCTCGTATTTGTTTGTTTCTTCCATGTGCAGGTGTTCATCCGCGGAGATCGTGGAAGGATTGTGATCTGCCGAGGCAGAGGAACGGGGACGCTTCTTCTTCAGATCATAGCGTTGGAATCCAGGTAGGCTTCTATTTCTAGTCTTTTCATTCGTAACTAGGAACTTGCGTCGTAACATTGTTTGATTGTTGCTAGACCCCTGCTGGGCTAGTAGGGATCGCCTCTGTCCGCAGAGGGGATTTACCTCCTCAACAATTTGGCGACTCCGTTGGGGACCGTCCAGATTTCACTGTCTCGTTTGTGTTGTCTTGCTTTGATGGTTTTATGTTTTCCTTGCTTGATCAGCCTTCTGGGTTGGGTTCTTTTTGTTGTTTTTGACTTCTTGGTTTGCTTAGTTTACATTGATTTGTCTCTGGAGTAGCTTTTTTTTTTTTTTTTTGCTGAGAAACTCGACTGGCGCGGTTTTTAACCCGACAGTCGCGCCCATTGGCGCACGTTGCCTTTGTTTAGCCCGCGCCAATTGCTTTCTGGCGCCAGTTTCTTACTTACAGTCGCGCCACTCCTGTAAGATTTTTGAGTTTCCTCATTTTTGAGCTCTCTGGGTTTGATCAGTGTTTGTCTTCTTGATTTTCCGACTGCCTGAGTGTGTTGGAGTCATGTTTGACTGGGAATTCGCCTATGTCCTTTGGTTGTTTTCTTTTATCTATCGATTTCACGTTTTAAGCCCTAGGGCATCTAGTGGCTTAGTGTATCGAGCCCTCCTCGGAGCTGTGTTTCGATTGCCCTCACACTGGCTCCGATTGATTCACATCCTCTAAGTAGTTGTTCATTGTTTTGTTGTGATTTTTGGGTGATTGTTCATTCCTTCATTCGAAATTCGTTTGGTCTTTCCTTGGACCTAGATCACACGGTCCATTGGAAGCTTTTGAGTCTTTTCTTTGATTTGAGAGACTTTGGTCGATTTGGGGATCTGATTGCTTGCGTTGTTGAGTGAAATTTGTTTGTTTCGCTCTCTCGAATATCGTTTCTCAAGTTGTTCCGTTTGTTTTCAGTGCATATTAGCTAATAGACATTGAAAATCAAAAAAAAAAAAAATCTCTTTTGCTTTTGTTAATTAGTGCAAATTGTGATCTTTTCAATTTTGCTAGTGATTAGTGATTTGGATGAAAAGTTTTCAATTTCATTAGTTGCATTAGAGGTCTCATTGTTTGTCTTCCGTTCATTTCGTTTGTGTAAAAGCTCTCAACTCTTCTCTAATTAGTTTTCATCGAACGAAATGTTGGACTATGGCATGTAGCTTTGCATTTAAGAGTCTTTTAAGACACTACATACGATAGGGCCTGAAAATTGAAACTTAATTGAAGATCAACTGTAAAATTTATTCAATTAACCTAAGGCAGCATTGGAACTTAACGAAACATTTTTAGAAGGTCTAGGCTAGAGACGTGTTCCAGCGTCGTTAAACCTAGCAGCTGTCGCTCGCCTTTTGGCTTTAGACAGCGCTAGTACGGACTTGTGCTCCCCGTACCATCGCGTATATAAAGAGAGACCCCTCTAGGTTTTCAATCCTTTATCCACAGGAAGCCGAGTCTGCCGCCCTATACCCGTGATACACCGAACACAACATTCGGGGAGACTACCTGCACGTACGGAAAGTCCTTGGTAGATTTCTACCAAGGTGTATATTGCAGTTCACGGATATTTGGTACACCCTTTGTGCCTAGTATTTCCTGAGCAGTCATTTGGTCTTTTCTGACTCCCTAAACTTGAAAAGACCATCAAGCGCTTGTCCTTTCACGCTTGTGTCAAATCTGAAAGAGATAGAGTCATCTTTTTATCGTTTCTCGACTCTTAAAACATGAAACGGTAGAATTTCTTACTTTCCAATGTGGTAAAATTAATTGCCCACGATTACACACCCGTTTAGACATTGCTTGTTGACCGTTTGATCGTGTGTCTTAACTCGTTTTCAGCCCGTGTGTGGTTTTGAGTTTGATGGCAACTTTTTCAGAGTTCACTAACCAAGGAATCCCCTCAGAAGGGAATCCTGGTCATTTTCCTCCTTTTGGAAATGTTGGTGCTCCTTACATGGCGACGTTGTCCCTTCCTGGGTTAACTGTTGGGTTGCCTGTTTGGTTGTTCTCAACCTCTGTAGTCCCGAATAACTCCGCTACTGTTCATTCAGTTCCTCCGACGGAACAACATCATGTTGATTCCAAGGTGGACCTCTCCCCTTCTTCGCCTGTTTCTGCGTCCTCATCTTCTACTTTGCTTGGTGAAAGCCTGGATTCGAGTAACCAGGTGGCTAAGAAGAAGAAGAAGAAGACAAAGAAGAAGAAGTCTGATAAGCAAGAGGCTAAATGTACGGCTACTGCCTCCGAGATATCTCCTCTTGATAAACCTTCCAACCCTCCACGGAAAGTCAAGTTCCCTTGCCTGTTGTGCACGGGAGACCATCTTCTTCGAGACTGCCCTGGCATCCCCAAGGTGCTCGAAGCATGGTCCAACGGCCGTCCGCCGTTGCCTTTGACTTCTGGGAGCCAGGTTGGGGGCACGTTTTCAACTGGTATTGATAAGGCCTCTAAGAAGCAGGGTAAGATCACCAATCCCTGTATGTTGTGTGAAGGGCACCATGCCATTCACCTTTGTCCTTATATGGATGAAGCCAAACGAGTTTTGGACAACCCAACCGGTTCTACACCACGCCTTCCACCTGTTTATAATCGGCTTTCTTTGAGTCCTCCGCCAGCTGATCCCACGATTGGTTAAGAGTCATCCTTGGTCGATCCCACTCCCCCAGAAATTCAAATTCATGAATCCGTCCCTGACCAACCATTGGTCGTAGGATCGGTTGAACTGGCCCCGTCCACGGTGCACCAGGTCTTTTCTGTCAAGAGTGGATCTCACACCCCCCATGTCCTTCTGATTTCTTCAGATTCTTCAGACTTGGAGAAAGATTCTCCCGTCCCTGTACTTCAAGAAACTGCTCCTCCGCCTCCCAAGATGGAGGCTACGGAGGATATTCCTCCCGCCTTCGAGATGGAGGTCATGGAGGAGGCTTCGCTCTCGTAACATCGTGGGAAGACCTTCTGCTCGATGGTATCCCTCCGAGTAGTCCGGTCGCCTCCTTCGATTGGAGTCGATTTGGCAGATTCCGCCTTCCGCCACGTGCCTTCGAGAGACTGCGTGAGAGGCTCTTGCTTGGTCGCACCCGCACCATTATACTGTGTCATGAGTATTTTGTCCTTCAACTACCGGCAAGCTGTTCACCGTCGCTGCCCGTTACTGAACTGCTGACTTTTAATAAGAACCAGTCAACCGTTGGGGATCCTTCCAAGGTTACCCGTTACTTTGGGAGGTAAAACTGTCCATATGGACGTGATGGTTGTTCCAGGCCCCTTGGATTTCAATCTGCTTTTGGGGCGCGATTACACCTATGCCATGGGAGCGCTTGTCTCCTCCCTCTTTCGTGTGATGTGCTTTCCACATGAAGGACGGATCGTGACCATTGATCAGCTTTCGTTCTTTGGTCCTAATGTGGCATCTGACCCGCCATCACCCCCTCCTGGTTTCTATCCACCCGTTGTATCTGCCTCACCACAGGTCAACTATGTGGCCACCTACCCCGTGCCTGTACTGAGTGAAGACGCCGTCGTGCATAATGTACTGGGGGCATTGGGTCCTGACTTCCAGGATGTTTTCCTTCCATCGGGAGTGGAACTCTTGGAAGCACCGCCTTCTTGTTCATTTTGATGTAAGTTGGTTAGAGCACAGTTTCCTCCCTGTGTCAAGCTCTTTAAAAAATGAAACCTGGTTCTTGGAGCATAGTTCCTCCACT
The DNA here is from genome assembly GCA_034641835.2 of Pinus albicaulis. NCBI lineage: Eukaryota > Viridiplantae > Streptophyta > Pinopsida > Pinales > Pinaceae > Pinus > Pinus albicaulis. The sequence goes on from CM076583.1 coordinate 930,029,945, forward strand.
TGTGTCGAGCTCCTAAAAACAATGAAACAAGCTGTTTGAGGATAGTTCTTTTAAGTGTGTCAACCTCGTTAAAATAATGAAACACGAGCATGTTCAATTCGACTTTTTGTTTTGAACCTTCACTCCATTTTCAATGGACTGAAGCTTGGGGGGCATGCACCTCGAATTGAGACACCATGCTGGGGGGCATGCCCGTCTTCCTCATTTCAAGCATAGTTTGCATATATGTGTGCTTTTAAGCTTGCATAAAAATGAAATGTGTGAGTAGATACATTGTGTGAATACATTTCGCATTGGGTCGTTTGTTATGTAACTGATACATTAGATTACATTTGTATTAGACATTTGCATGACATATAAAAACATCATCACATGTAAAAGATCCATCCAAAATAGTCATATGTATATATATATGTGTGTCGAAATGTTTGCACAGTGTGCATCACGAAACTCAAAAATATACATAATCATCTTAATACATCCGGAGACGGTATGTCTCTCAAAAAATAGGTGTGGTATAAATCCTAAAGACTAATCCGCATGGTGCTCATGATAGCACGTGACTGCACGCACTAAGCGCCTCAGGATTCGGTGGATCCGACTCGGGACTCCCACCGTGTGGCGCTGGTATGCCATCGGTACGTCTGACAGCCGGGCATAGTCTGGGATCCCGTGGGCAATGCCCTCGAGATTCTGGATCAGATCCTCTCCTCCGGTGCCCTCTCCCTGAATCTCAGGGACGAGTTGTGTCCTCCGGGAGATTGGAGACATCCCAGCTAGTCTCTCAGGTCCCACATCTGCATACATAGATGATCGTGTTAGGACGAATGTGTATTAACAAAAAAACATAAAACATAAAATCAAAATATGAGGTCTTACCCAACTCCTCGTCCGAGTCGTCTCCTTCTGGTAGTGGGAGATCTGGGTCCCCGGTAAAGTCAGTTCCTGCATAGGGCCAGTCTTCCACGACAATCAGCTGGCGCCGTAACCACCTAAAGAACTCTGGCCTCCAGGACATCTGTTGGCCACCTCCAGATCTGGGCATCAATGCTGCCCAGCGAGCCATTCTTGGCTCTCGTGGTATCGGATCTGCCACTGCGGCCCCTTGGCCCTGGAAGATTGGTAAGCGTTCCAGAATGAATGATACCAAGATGGAACCATATCCGAACTGTTTCAGTTTCCCCTGTTTGCACTTTGTGAGCTGCCTTTTCATGTTGATCGTTACTGCTGTTGCCCAGTTATACAGTAAGGGACCCATGCATTCTGAGGCCAGCAGGAGTTGGGCCTTTGTGGCCTCATGCGGTGCCTACGACCCTGCAGCCCGCGTGATGGTATGCAGAACAACTCTCAACGCCAGATCAGGGATAGTGTGGATATCCACTTTCTTACTGCCTGATCCCGTTTGTGCTCCTCGTCACACTCGTGCCATCACTTCTTCCATCTTTTCCCCAGAGGGTCTGCTTCCAGTCAATACAGGGATCAGACCTCTGCGGGACAATCCGGTGATGAAATAAACATCAGATACCTCTAGTTCTAATACCTGATCTCGTAGTTTGAACACCTGTTCGTGTTCATCCCAGATACTGATCAAATACTGGAGAAGCTCGGGCTGAGCTCGTAAACATGGTGTGAGGAAGAACTTTTTCAGTCCACAGTTTCTAAGTGCATTCATACAAGCTTGGCTTTGCATGGCTTGTTCATCCTCTTCCCCATGCTCTCGTTCTTTCCATTCAATTGCCATTTTGAGTGATTGCCTGCATTCATATGGTCAAAAACCCTTAGTTAGATCTTTGATGAGCTTCAAATTCCATGCATTTTGGTCTAAATGTCGAAATTTTGGGCGGATTTTTAGGTTCAGCTGCTGGCGCGGCTGTTTTGTGAATAGTCGCGCCACGTGGCGCGAGCCCTTTATAGAAAAGAGCTCATTGGCACGGGTCCGTGCCCGATACCCACGCCAATGGGCGCAACCCTAAAATTTTAAAAGTGGCCACACAGAACTGATTTTTAAGGGAAAATTATTAAAAAATGAATGAAAATGAAGAGCAAGGGAACGCCTCTTACCTGTGACAGACGAGAAGCTGAATGGTCAACTGGATTTGTCGCAATCACCGTCAGAAGTTTCTGCTCCAAATGGACCACTGTTGCTTTTTACCAAGGTAAATAGTAAAAGTAATTTTATTTTTACCAATTTGACATATTTATAACTTTTCTGACGTTAAATGAGTTTTAAAAGTTATTTTTTATCAAATACTTGCATATGTTATGTCGAAAATGGATTTTACGCTTGCTTGGTATGTGCAGCAGCAGGTTTTTGCGACTTAAACGATGGAAACGAGTTGTATTTTATACTTTTTCGGACTCGGTAAATACACGAAAAAGTCACTTTGGAGTCATCTTTCAGCCCTTTTCTGACTCTCTAAATATGAAAAGATTGCCGAGGCCCTTGTCGTTTCGATCTCGTTAAATTGGACACGAATCGACATCCACCCAGTATAAGTTTAACCCTTTTTCGGGCTGGGATGGATTGATTACGAAAAAGGAATACCCTAGCCTATCGCGACTAGGAGGTTTTCCCGGATATTGTTTTCTACCTTTTCGGATCCGGGGAACTATTTACGAAAAGGGACCTGTGGAGTTTTCTTTTCCGCTGTCTTTTCAAACTCCCTAAACATGAAAAGACGCCGAGTTCTCCCTTTGTCAGACTCGTTAAACCCCGATGACATCGGATCTAGTCGAAATGACGTTCTCCGAGTTCCTCCTTCCTAGGACTCGTTAAATGCACTAGGATGGATTCGCCCGAAGGGCGGACTTATATTGCAAGCATATGCTATCCCCTTCAAGCTTGTTATTAAAAATAATTGGGGTACTCGCCAGAAATGGTGGGGAAAAATGGAACCATCGTCGTTGTCGTCGGCAGTATGTCGCTCTTGAACATGGCACTTGTCTGCATTCGTGTCGGGTTGGGGACATCTCATCTCGTTGTTTCACTTTGCCTCCGTGGGTTTGGGTAATCTCTTTTGACCTCTCATCTGTTCACTGCCTCGTCGCCATGACCTCTGATCCGTTGATGTCAAATACTGCCAAGTCCATTGTCGTGTCATTCATATGTTCAAGAGAAGTTGGCCTCTGCAAGTATCAACCTTCCTTTGTTTCTCATACGATCCTGATTCACAACAAAACATCATGTTCCTCTGTCTCATGTCGATGATGTGGGAATCATTATGGCCCACCTTCGATCAAGGTCACTTCCTGTCGACTTCAACTCATTATCCAGGAAGTTGGTCTAGAGACTCCTCATGGTACCTTGGAGCCTGCATGCCTCAATGGCAGGTTCGTCGCATTCGACGTGAAGTTTACATCATTGACTTCCGATCGAATGATTCTGCGGGTGTTCGACGTCAACTCATTTATTCACATGCCGTAGATTGTACCTGTAGTACCTTGAGGACCATTGTCATTATTGGTGGTTTCTCTCGCGTCTGTTAACAGCTTTCATCATTGGCTGGTAATCAGATGATGTTCTTGCATGTTCGACTTCAGCTCACATATTTGCATGCTTGAACTTGTACTTTGTTTGGGTCGAGATGGAGCGCAAGACCCTGGATTGTGTCTGTTGTAATCCAGGCTGCGATTGTGGATTATTATCATTATGTACATGACTCACTGATTGGATGGCTGCGACCATACCTGAGTCTATTTGTTTGATTCTAGTTGGATGGCTGCGCCCATACCCTGAATCCGGATTATAGCATACTCTGTTTTAGATGGCTGCGTCCATACCACATATACATCATGTACTTGAGATATCAGTTGTATTTTTTCTGCACAGGTTTTCCGACGGTGGGCCTTCAGTTGAACATGTTCTCATAAAGCATTTCACCCCTCTCTCTCTCTCAGGCCTCATGCTTTAGGGGGCATCTGTTACACAGTAATTTGTCACCGTCCCTGCAATCCCCATCTCGCCCATTGGAGGACCCATTTTGTGACTGTGGTGTCCTTTCTTGGCTTATGTGTTCCATTCTCAAGCATGAGCCTTAATTGCCCTTAAGACATGAAGAACATCTCCTTGCAAAACTCATGAAAAACATCTCACTTTTGCATTGGTAACGAGCGAACGGATTGTCACTGCGCTTGACGAGGAAATCTTTTAAAAGAGAGTCGCGCCAGCGCGCTGTGTCATGGAAACAGCAATCGCGCCACCCAATTGAAATTTATTTTTTATATAAGGATGACGGAAGTTGAAGTTTCAACAAGCTCGAAGTGCATTGCCTATCTTGAGTTGGGAGATTTGGCTGCGGGAGTTCTATGAAGGGGAAGTGGTTTTGCCACCTCCCATGGAACCTTCCTTGTTGATAGGGCCAATCCCATAATAATAGGGATCCCAACTCCCTCCTTCCCCATCTATAAAAGCCTGCTCAATCCCATGGCAAGCTAGTCTTGAAGTGCCTAAGCTTTGAATCTCCATATTCCCAAGAGCCTTTGTGCTGTAAAGAGCCCTCTTTTTCCTTTAAGGCCGACTCAAGTAAGGAGACTACTGTCGAGAGACTCTGGAGAGGTTTTCCCTTTCCCTGGCGAGCTTTGCGAGACGTGAACGACTGGAGACCCATCCGAAGGAGACCACGACGTCGGAACTTGGTTGTAATCTCTCTTCGATTGTTATTTAATAGATGATTATGATTATGGTTCCACTCTGTTTTTCCATCATGTCAATATGAGTAATATCCTTTCTGACTGATATTTAGTTACGTATGTCGGGTTTTACGCTTGTATTTGTTTGTTTCTTCCATGTGCAAGTGTTCATCCGCGGAGATCGTGGAAGGATTGTGATCTGCCGAGGCTGAGGAACGGGGACGCTTCTTCTTCGGATCATAGCGTTGGAATCCAAGTAGGCTTCTATCTCTAGTCTTTTCATTCGTAACTAGGAACTTGCGTTGTAACATTGTTTGATTGTTGCTAGACCCCTGCTGGGCTAGTAGGGATCGCCTCTGTCCACAGAGGGGATTTACCTCCTCAACAATTTGGCGACTCCGCTGGGGAACGTCTAGATTTCACTGTCTCATTTGTGTTGTCTCGCTTTGATTATTTTATGTTTTTCCTTGCTTGATCAGCCTTCGGGGTTGGGTTCTTTTGCTGTTTTTGACTTCTTGGTTTGCTTAGTTTACATTGATTTGTCTCTGGAGTAGTTTTTTTTAAATTTTTGCTGAGAAACTCGACTGGCGTTGTTTTTAACCCGACAGTCGCGCCAATTGGCGCACGTTTCCTTTGTTGAGCCCGCGCCAATTTCTTTCTGGCGCCAGTTTCACACTTACAGTCGCGCCACTCCTGTAAGGTTTTTGAGTTTCCTCATTCTTGAACTCTCTGGGTTTGATCAGTGTTTTTCTTCTTGATTTTCCGACTGCCTGATTGTGTTGGAGTCCTGTTTGACTGGGAATTCACCTCTGTCCTTTGGTTGTTTGCTTTTATCTATCGATTTCACGTTTTAAGCCCTAGGGCATCTAGTGGCTTAGTGTATCGAGCCCTCCTTGGGAGTTTCGGTGTTTCGATTGCCCTGTCAACTGTCTGATTGATTCTCCACATCCTCTTAGTAGTTGTTGATTGTTTTGTTGCGGTTTTTGGGTGATTGTTCATTCCTTCATTCGAAATTCGTTTGGTCTTGCCTTGGACCTAGATCACATGGTCCATTGGAAGCTTTTGAGTCTTTTCTTTGATTTGAGAGACTTTGGTCGATTTGGGGATCTGATTGCTTGCGTTTTTGAGTGAAATTTGTTTGTTTCACTCTCTCGGATATTGTTTCTCAAGTTGTTCCATTTGTTTTCAGTGCATGTTAGCTATTAGACATTGAAAAAAAAAAAAAAAATCTCTTTTGCTTTTGTTAATTAGTGCAAATTGTGATCTTTTCAATTTTGCTAGTGATTAGTGATTTGGATGAAAAGTTTTCAATTTCATTAGTTGCATTAGAGGTCTCATTGTTTGTCTTCCGTTCATTTCGTTTGTGTAAAAGCTCTCAACTCTTCTCTAACTAGTTTTCATCGAACGAAATGTTGGACTGTGGCATGTAGCTTTGCATTTAAGAGTCTTTTAAGACACTACATACGATAGGGCCTGAAAATTGAAACTTAATTGAAGATCAACTGTAAAATTTATTCAATTAACCTAAGGTAGCATTGGAACTTAACAAAACATTTTTAGAAGGTCTAGGCTAGAGACGTGTTACGGCGTCGTTAAACCTAGCAGTTGTCGCTCGCCTTTTGGCTTTAGACAGTGCTAGTACGGACTTGTGCTCCCCGTACCATCGCATATATAAAGGGAGACCCCTCTAGGTTTTCAATCCTTTATCCACAGGAAGCCGAGTCTGTCGCCCTATACCCGTGATACACCGAACACAGCATTCGGGGAGACTACCTGCACGTACGGAAAGTCCTTGGTCGATTTCTACCAAGGTGTATATTGCAGTTCACGGATATTTGGTACACCCTTTATGCCTAGTATTTCCTGAGCAGTCATTTGGTCTTTTCTGACTCCCTAAACTTGAAAAGACCATCAAGCGCTTGTCCTTTCACGCTTGTGTCAACTCTGAAAGAGATAGAGTCATATTTTTATCGTTTCTCGACTCTTAAAATATGAAACGGTAGAATTTCTTACTTTCCAATGTGGTAAAATTAATTGCCCACGATTACACACCCGTTTAGACATTGCTTGTTGACCGTTTGATCGTGTGTCTTAACTCATTTTCAGCCCGTGTGTGGTTTTGAGTTTTGATGGCAACTTTTTCAGAGTTTACCAACCAAGGAATCCCCTCAGAAGGGAATCTCGGTCATTTTCCTCCTTTTGGAAATGTTGGTGCTCCTTACATGGCGACGTTGTCCCTTCCTGGGTTAACTGTTGGGTTACCTGTTTGGTTGTTTTCAACCTCTGTTGTCCCAAATAACTCCGCTACTGTTCAGTCAGTTCCTCCACCGGAACAACATCATGTTGATTCCAAGGTGGACCTCTCCCCTTCTTTGCCTGTTTCTGCGTCCTCATCTTCTACTTCGCCTGGTGAAAGCCTGGATTCGAGTAACCAGGTGGCTAAGAAGAAGAAGAAGAAGACAAAGAAGAAGAAGTCTGATAAGCGAGAGGCTAAATGTACGGCTACTGTCTCTGAGATATCTCCTCTTGATAAACCTTCCAACCCTCCACGGAAAGTCAAGTTCCCTTGCCTGTTGTGCACGGGAGACCATCTTTTTCGAGACTGCCCTGGCATCCCCAAGGTGCTCGAAGCATGGTCCGACGGCCGTCCACCGTTGCCTTTGACTTCTGGGAGCCAGGTTGGGGGCACGTTTTCAACTGGTATTGATAAGGCCTCTAAGAAGCAGGGTAAGATCACCAATCCCTGTAAGTTGTGTGAAGGGCACCATGCCATTCACCTTTGTCCTTATATGGATGAAGCCAAACGAGTTTTGGACAACCCAACCGGTTCTACACCACGCCTTCCACCTGGTTATAATCGGCTTTCTTTGAGTCCTCCGCCAGCTGATCCCACGATTGGTCAAGAGTCATCCTTGGTCGATCCCACTCCCCCAGAAATTCAAATTCATGAATCCGTCCCTAACCAACCATTGGTCGTAGGATCGGTTGAACTGGCCCCGTCCACGGTGCACCAGGTCTTTTCTGTCGAGAGTGGATCTCACACCCCCCATGTCCTTCTGATTTATTTAGATTCTTCAGACTTGGAGAAAGATTCTCCTGTCCCTGTACTTCAAGAAGTTGCTCCTCTTCCTCCCAAGATGGAGGCTACGGAGGATATTCCTTCCGCCTTCGAGATGGAGGTCATGGAGGAGGCTTCTGCTTCCGTAACATCAGGGGAAGACCTTCTCAGTTTGATGGTATCCCCTCCGAGTAGTCTGGTCGCCTCCTTCGATTGGAGTCGATTTGCAGGATTCCGCCTTCCGTCTTACGTGCCTTTCGAGATCACAGTAGAGGCTCTTGGTCTGGTCGTACCCAGCACCATTATAGACGAAGGTGCGTCTGTGAGTATTTTATCCTCAACTACCTGGCAAGCTTTCGGTTCACCGCCGCTTGCGCCTGTTACGCTGAATCTGTTGACTTTTAATAGAAGGACGAGTCAACCGTTGGGGATCCTTCCAAGGTTACCTGTTACTTTGGGAGGTAAAACTGTCCATATGGACGTGATGGTTGTTCCAGGCCCCTTGGATTTCAATCTGCTTTTGGGGCGCGATTACAAATATACCTTTATTTTTTAGAATGGATTCCATTTTCCTAGTCAAAAATCCATTCTTCCAGGACTTCTCAGGGCGTAGCACCAGTGTTGAAAAGAGGGAAGAGAGGTGTTTTATTTATGGTTTCTGGCCCTTTTGAGGGACCATTTTTTCTCCAAATGAGCTAAACTTTTTTGAGGGTGATGTACTTGGCCCGAGGAACATTAATATTTAAACCTTTTCTTAATTTAGTTCCCAAAAAAAGAGCGCAGCGCTAGTGGCGTTGCGCGTTTGGCCCTTTTTTCTGCTAGCCAAATAGTCAAAATTTGAAAATGTGCACCAATTGCTAAAATTTGGATTTTTCTTTTCTAATCATGTTTGGGAGGCTTGGAGGGATACATTAGCAAGCATTTCAAGTTTCGCCTTCTCCTTTGCCTCATTTAGGGCTTGAATATTTGCAAGGGCTCTTTTGAGCTTGGCCCTTACAATCCTGTTTCTTAAGGCATAATGCCTTGCCATCTTCTTTTGAAGGTCAATGTTTCTTTTTTCCTTCTCAATATGATCCTATAAGTGTCCATTGGCTCTCTCTAGCCAAGATTATCTATCATAGCTAATCTCCATGGCAAGTAGCTCACTTGGAATGAGCTGCTCTGCCAATGTTATCTCTTGCTCTCTCCCCCGGGCTAAGGCCTTCTTCAACCCAATTGTCCTTGGCCTCCTCCTAGGAATTTGTTCTTCCTCATCCTCAATGTCATCAAGAGTGCCCAAGGTCTCATCTAGCTTAGCCTTGGCCTTTCCAGCCTCTTTCCGAGCTCTAATAGCCCTGGCCTCACTAACGGCCTTCTCTGTCTCTAACTGCTGGTTTTCTACCTCAAGGAAGTTGATCACATTCTTTTCTCTACCAAGATTAGTTTGTAGCTCCCTAATCTGGGCATCCTTGCTTTTGAGTAGCATGCTTGTGATCCTCTCCTCATCCTCATTCTCACTGTCAAGGTGAATTAGCTGAAACTCTTTTTTAGTTTCATGCTCATCTTCCTTCTCTTCAAAAATGACCTTTTCCTTACCTTTGTCAAGTTTTTTTGTTGATGTAGAAGGAAGGGCCCCTTCCAAAATTTGTGGAGCAAACACCTTCCTATGACCTCTTTGATAGGTCAAAGTAAAATGTTCTAGGTCAACCATCTTAGTGTCATGTTTCTCACTGTTCTCTTCACTGTTTGATGATGTGTCATGAGATGAGGGTGAAGGGATGTGGGAAGGTGATGTAGGAGGATCATCATGGGGTGAAGGAATGTGAGTGAGTGGAGATGTGTGAACAGTAAGAAGTGATGGATATTGTGAAACTAGCTCCAAAAATAGAAGAAAAGAGATATCAACACCTTAGAAATAAGCCACTTCGAGGGGGCAACCTCCAATACATTACATGAATGAACAATTCTTGGATGATACAAATTACAAAACCTCCTTTCTATATATAGAGTCCATGGGGCCACAATGTAATCCTAGCCGCACCTAATAATAATAATTTAAGGGCACAATAATAACAATATGGGGGTTACAGGGGTACAATAATAAAAATAAGGGGGTTACACTAACAACAATAAGGGACTATACTAGTAATATAGGGACCTAACATGCCCCTCTCCTTCAAATGAAGTGTTATCCTCAACGCTTGAGTAGCTCTAGGTGCTTCTGTATAAAATTCTCATCCTCCCATGTAGAATCTTTAGTGGGTAAGTTCTTTCACTTGATGAGATACTCTGAAATTGATCGATTTCGTAGCTTTCGATTTCTTGTTTCCATGACCGCTTCAGGTTCCAATATGATTTTTCCTTCCTCATCAAGTTCTGGAAATATTGTTTGAATTGGAAGATTTTCACCTATAACCTTCTTTTGCTCTTTTGGACATAAGGATATCTATAAGGCATGATGTTTGGAGGAACACTTCCTGGAATCAAATTAATAGCATGATCATGATCACGAATAGGTGGGAGTCCTTTGGGAGTTTCAAACACATTGGAATGATTGTCCAAGACTTTTTGGAGATCTGTAGAATAGATGATTTTGATGTTGGAACTTCTAGTGAGCATAATTGTGCAATTACGCCTCATTGTTATATCTTTAGAAGATTTTTCATGACATTAGAGCTTATTATCTTTACCGGCTTCCCTATAATACCCCGTAATTCGACTTCCTTTCCTTCTGAAAAAAAAAATGAAGAAAAATTCTTGAAAAGTAAAAGCTACCATCCCCAAAGATTGTAACCATTGTACTCCTAGTACAACATTAGCACCTCCCATAGGAATGGAAAGCATTGGACTATTCAATACATATTACCCCATGGTTAGCTTGATATTATGTCATTTTCTAGAGAAATTTATAGTTCCTCCATTTGCAACCATCACTTGACATTCTGGTGCTAGGTATAAGAAATAATTCAATTCCTTGGCTACCTTACAATGAATAAAATTATGGTTACTACCTGAATCAATCAACACTATTACCATTTTCTTCTTGATATGTCCTTCTATCTTGAGAGTTTGAGGAGTGGTAATTCCTACCAATGCATTACACGATATGGTCGGACTCATTTCTTCCTCTTCTAGGGTTGGTTCCTGGTGTATATCCTCTTCTTTTGAATATTCTTGTTCATTTTCTTCTTCCTCTTCACAATCTATGTAAAATAATTTCTTCTCAACACACTTATGACCTTTAGTGTATTTGCTATCACAACTGTAGCAAAGCCCTTTTTCTCTTTTTTCTTCAAATTGTTGTGGTGTCAACCTTGTAGGTTGTGGAAGTCTAGGAGTAGCAACACTTCCATCTTTATAGATGTGAGTGGTAGGCTTCCTTGTCGCCATAATTTTACATTCAATATTTCTTGCCAACCTGAATGCCTTCTCCAATGAATCGTTTTCCGTATCAGAATCATGTGCTATGTTATCCTTTAGTACTTTATGAAGATCTTTCCTGGTAGCCTCTTAGTTAGGTGAGCTCGAGACTAATTCTTGAAGGCCTCAAATGTGTCTCCACTAAACACTTCTTTTTTGAGATTTATCAATTGTTAAAGCATAAAAGTTGTTCCATGTATCCTCATAATGTGCTATCATTTCCTTCGTAAAATTGACCAAGTTTTTAATCTACTGAGCAAAGCCATTGATACCAAGTAAAAAATGTATTTGTCTCAAATGTGGAAGTTATGAATGCACAATTTTTGTGTGTTTTGCACATTATTGAGATCAAAATATTGCTCCATTTGTAGAAATCAAAGTACATGATCCTTTCCATCACTCATATCCATTTTGGAATAATAGTGTTCTCCTCCAACATTAGAGTTTATGAAATCACGATTAACATTTATTTTGTTCTCTTCATGAGTTTCCTCTACTATCTTTTCACCATTAGGAAAAATTTCTTGTATCAACTTTGTCAAACCTACCATGTCTTCTTTTAGATCATTCTTCATGTTTTCCATCTTAGCTTCCATGTCATCCATCATAGATTCCATGCCAGCTTCCATGCCATCCATCTTAGATTCCATGCCATTATTCAAACCATCCATCTTAGATTCCACACCTTTCTTGAAAACTTCCATGTCATTTTTGTTGCTCTTTGTGAGAGCAAATTTTGTTGCACTTTCTCTTGCAATTTTGATATGTCATGTTGCCATTCTTCGTCTTCATGAGTCATAGTAGAGCCTTCTAAAGGCTTAATGGGTGTTTAATTCTTTTTAGGGGCCATTTTAGAACCAAATACAGATATCTATTCTACAATATGCCCTTGGAATCAATTCAACTTGATTCTTGAAACAAGACTTATGCAATTCGGAAAAAAAAAAATACACACCTTTTACTTGTTTTTGAGGATATCGATATTGAAATTGACTTATCTCTATACTTGCAGATCCTCGATATTTGAAATTTGGCCCTGTAGTATTCCTCTGAAGCTTATTTTAAATGCCATAGGTCTAACTTGATATGGATTCTTCAAGGAAAATTTATGTCCAATCTCCCAAAATGAGCTAATTCTAGACTGGTTTAATAGAGCGAAATTGTACGAATTTTCACGTGTGACTGTTTGCTCCTTTGGCTCTGGAATTAATAGAAATAAAACTACATTCCATGTAATTCCAGTCAATTTTTACAAAATTCCAATCCAATGCTTAGAGAGAGAGTGATGCAGATTTTCCCATGATCATCTCCTTGAGATGAAATTCGAGAGCCTGAAAATGACCTAACTTACACAGATCATATCTCTAAAAGTGTTGTGAACCAAGCTCTGAAAATTTTCAATGATGTTCCTCAGGATTTCAGCTTCGTGCTCTAAAAATTTCAGCTTCTGAAACTTTGTATAAAAAACGTTATAGAAAAAATTCTGCGATGACCTTTTTAAGTGAAAATCAGGAGCCTGCAAAAATCCCTAACTTCCATAGATCATATCTCTGAAAATATTGCAAACCAAGATCTAAAATTGTTTGACGATGTTTCTCAGGATTTCGGCTTCGCACTCTAAAAATTTCATCTTTTGAACCTTCGTAGAAAAAACGTTATAGCGAAAATTCCACGATGACCTGTTTGGAGTAGCGAAACCCTAGAATCCAAAGCTCTGATACCAAATGTTGTGAAACCAGCTCCAAAAATAGAAGAAAAGAGATATCAACGCCTTATAAATAATCCACTTAGAGGGGGCAACCTCCAATACATTACATGAATGAACAATTCTTGGATGATACAAATTACAAAACCTCATTTCTATATATAGGAATCCATAGGGCCACAATGTAATCCTAGCCGACCTAACAATAATAATTTAAGGGCACAATAATAACAATATGGGGGTTACAGGGGTACAATAATAAAAATAATGGGGTTACACTAACAACAATAAGGGACTATACTAGTAATATAGGTACCTAACAATGGAGGAATGGATTCTGGAGGATGGGATAAGGAAGGTATATCTTGTTGATGATGGCTTTGTGGAGTAGTGAACACCTCATTGGAAATGAAGGTCTCCCATGGAATGCCTTTCTGTTGTAGTTGGTGCATAACAACCATTTTGATAAGTGAGTGATGGAATAGGCTTTGCATCTTCTGAGGGTAGTTTCTCTTTTGCACTATGTATGCCATTTTATCAATGCTTCGGTAAAGGTGATAGGGTATGTGCAGCATCCTCACTCTAGTAAAATGCATAAGCAGCCTAATGTGGTATGAGTAAAGACGGGAGAACCTTCCCTCACAGGTAAAATACTTCATTATAATATTCATCATAGGTGCATATCTATCAATCAGGTGAGAGAAATGAAAAATGGATTTGTTGTGGTCTTTATACCTGGGCTTAAGGTATAGCTCAAAGTAACTCATGTCAAGGTTAACTTGCTTGAACCATTTCTCCCCTACACTAGGTATGTCTGTGGCATTGGAAATGGCATCTGTAGACAATTCAAAGGTGACCCCTGCAAGATTAAAGTGTTTTTCATGCAAGTTAATGATAAATAATCTAGTTATCTTAGGGTGGTTTTTCACCTGCTGCACCTTTTCATAAAACTCAAAGCATCCTACATGATTGAAACAAGAAATAGTAAGGGGAGATGCCATGCGCTCTCTTGTACTGAGGGGTTCAAATCTATTTATCTTGCCTCCTTTTGATCATGCCTCCTTGGCATTTGAGCCTCCAAACCACTATCTTCACCCTCAGACATTGTGAACTCTACTTTTATAAAACCATAGAGTGTAAATGGAAATGAGATGAAGGGATGGTAATGAAAATGTAGCCTTGCAAATGAGGGAATGAGTGAGTGAGGGTATAGGTGTATGAGAATGAGTCAGAGGCTGAAACAAATCAATGACAACCCTCCAACTATGTAAATACCCTATCTATCACTGACACTCTGTCTAGGAAGATGAAGCAATGGAAAAACAATGATTGCAAGGTTGAAACTTAGGGTTTCATCTTAGGTTTTCATTTCCATTGATTAAGAATTGATCAAAATTGCTTGAAGATAGGGTTCATGTGATGTAATTACCCTTTTAGAGAGCTTGGATGACTTTAGCAGAGATTTCAAGGAACTTTGAAGTGATTTGGATGGCTATAGGGCTTAGAAACCCTTCCTGGCCAAGGGCACAACACCAAAGCTGAGGATGTAGTGCCAGGTTGTGTGCACAACTCCAGTTGTTGAGGGCGCAGTGCAAAAAGGAAATTGCATTGAGTGTGTCAGACAAGAGTGCAGTGCTTTCCCCAGCATGCATCGCCACCTTCCAAGCACAGAGTGCCTTCAGAAAATGCACATGATAAAAATTCCAAGGGTGCAGTGCCTTCTTCGAGGCCCGCATCGCCAATGCAGCTTAGCCAAATTTTTCCTGAAAACTCAAAAACTCTTCTCTCCTTCAAACTTCTAACTCTTTGAAAGGCATCAATGATTCATATGGAGTGAAAATTGAGCTTTTATAGTATTAGGAATTAAATTTAACTTTTCAAACCCACTTTCTAATGTTAGAAACCCTTTTTTCCTTTCTCACTAACTCTTTTACATGTTTTTGCCTTGTAGGTGACTGAAAACATTGAATTGGATTTTCTTTTGGTCCTTTGGGAATGACAAGTTCAATTTTGACAACTTTAGGATGATTACACATCGCAGTATCTTCAAAATCCTCTTTTTCTTCCATCATGGAGTTCAACTCATGCTTTTTACCTTCTTTGATCATCTTCTTCAAAACCCTAGGTGTCTGCAGCTCTTTAATAACAATCAACAATGTTGTCTTCTAAGTTCTCTATAGCCCTTTCAAGTTCATTCATTTATGTCCAGTTCACCTCACCTTTTTCCATATTCCATCAATATTTTTTGACAGACTTTCTTCATGTTTGGCCTTGTGTGCCTCCTCCATGTCATTTCTGCAAGTGATCACTATTTTGGCACTCAACTTGACCATCAAGTTCAAAACTCTAGTTCTCTACAAGACCAATGTGTTCCCCTTTCCTTGGTTGTAATTTGTTTTCATTTAGGAGTAGACAATCTACCTTATTAGTACCTTTTGTTGACACAACTTTCAACACTCCTACAGAAGTGCCAAACTTTGTCCATTTTTCTCATTTGTAGACTTTGAACTGATGAGGTAATCTTCTTTGGAAATATTTTAGGTTCCTATTGAATAACCATGTCTTGACATTCTATTACATCTGAGATAGATTATAGCAAAGGAAAAGTAGTGCCTGAAACATCCATTGATGACCTTAAAACATGTGAAACCCTAATTACCTAGTGGGAGGGTCCTTTGACTTGATCTTGACTGAAATTTGGCTTGGAGATATTCAAGTGAAAACAGAGTATGGTCAAAAATGTTGCATTGAAGATCCAAAATCCAATGTACTTTATTTATCTAAAGATCCTACAGAGATATTTTTGAGACCATCAATGCTTGGGGAACCTGGGAACATGGGAATGAGTTAGCTATAGGAAAACTCTAGAGGGAAGGTGGAGTTTAGTGTCAAGGAGAAAATAGGGCAATGAGGTTATAGGCAGGAAGGGAGGCTGAAAATGAGAGGTATAAGCCTATGATGAGTCTTTTTAGGAGCAACAAGGTGGATTTGGGAAGACCAACTGAGGGAAAGTGAAAAAGTTTCTATAAGGATAATGAAGGAAACGAGACTTCTGAAACTCACAATATTCAAGGAATCAGTTGTTTTCAGAAAACTAGAACCAATCTATAGTCATATAAAGATAGTGAAAATAATGATGAATAACAGTGGCTCCACTTAGGGAGGGCAGCTCTTTTCATGAGGTGTCAAGAACCTCATATTTCAGATCTCTGATTTTGCAGATGAGGTGCCTTACATGCTCACTGATTTTTTGTATTTTGTAATGTTGATTTTGCTGTTGTTCTTGGAAGCCATGATCTTACAATCTGAAAAAACATGATTTATTCAATATCAACACTACCCACCGATCATACTTTTCCTAACATTTTCTCTTCATTTGGGTGCATTTGGATTGGCAAACCCTTGACATCATTTTTCTTTTGAAATCATAAAAACTATCTATTTCTACCCTTATGTCATCCTAGAGCTCAGATTAGACTGATGAGCCCTTTTATTCTCTACCTAATCTACTTATCTGTCAAGGTTAAGAAGTTTGACAGATTTTCATTCTCTATGCTATCAACATAAAATTTAAAACATGAACAAATCAAGGTTAGGCAGTTTGATTTGTCATGAGCTGTGGCATCTTGGACAAGTGGCACACAAATTTTATTTTTGTACAAGTAAAACTAGAAACTTGAGGGCTCATAATTTGGAGTTTTTTACCTATCCCTCGCATTTCTCTTTGGTTCAGATTTAAGCTTTGGGAACCAACATCTTTTCCTAACCTAGTCTATTGATGAGACAAGTTTAAATGGTTTGAAAAATCGTGCTTTTCTAACTTATCAGCAGAAATTTAAAACATTTTCAATCATGGTTAGGCTGTATGACTGAACAAGACTTTTCTTTCTCAAAGTAGTGGCACTTAGACTTGCACACTTTCAGACATATTATTTTTTAGTATGGGGCTTTACCTCTTCTTTTCATATGCCCTCTTTTTCCTTTTTTCTTTGTTTTTGTGTTTTCATTTTTCTGATCTTTTACTCAAGCAATGCTATGTACAATGAACAAAGCTTTAAACTAAGAAATTCAACAAAAATAGTGCTTGAGCATCCTGCCATTGACAGGACCTCCAAACAACTCTACTCCATCCATTTCCTATAGAAAGAATGCATTGTTACCTCTTACTAAATGGATGATGTATGGGCCTTTCCACATATTTTAAAATTTTCCATGCTTGCATTTGTCCTCTCTTATTGAATCCCACTTAAGCACTTTGTCTCCAATCTGGAAATCATTTTCCTTGGTCCTCTTATCAAAAAAAATTTTGATGCTTTCTTGCACTGCTTGTGTTCTGTTGTATACTTCTTCTCTTGATTGCTACAAATGAATGGTTTGGTTCAGCCTCCTTTGTATATCATTTTCCTTTGATTGTACCTCTTGAAGGAGTTTCATCACTGGGACTCCCAAGGATGTTGGAAAAACTACATGCGTGCCATACACTAGCTGATAGGGAGACATGTTAATGGATTTCTTGCTTGTTAATCTGTCTTCCCATAGTGCATGCACTAATTTTATGTGCCATGATTTTTTGTTCTCTTCCAACAACTTATTGATGATGTTTACCAAAATTTTGTTAGAGGACTCATCCAACCCATTACCTTGAGGGTAATAAGCTATAGAATTCACTAATGTAATGTGATACTTGTGGCAAAAGTCCATCATTCTCTTGGACTTGAATGTAACAACATTATTAGTGATGATCTTTCTCAGACAACCAAATCTGGACAGAATATTAGTTTCAATGAATTTGATGATTACCAAGTCAGTGGAATTCCTTGAATGGATGGCTTCTATCCATTTGGTGAAATAATCAATTACAGTGAGGATCCATTTGTGTTGGGAAGAGGAGGTAGGGTGGATTTATCCAATGAAATCTAAACTCTACTGTTGAAAAGGATTTTCAAAACTGATAGGGTGCAAAGGCCAAGGCAGTAGTTTTTTCTTTCCCTTAAATATTTGGCATTTATGGCAAGTCACTACTAGCTTGTGGAAATCAGGGAAAAAAGTGGGCCAATAGAAACCAGCTCTAAGGATTTTTTTGGTAGTAGTTTTCCAATAGAGATGACCTCCACACTCTCCTTCATGAAACTCATGCATGATTATGTCTGCATCATCTTTAAGTAAACATTTAAGCAAGATACCAATAGAAATTTTCCAATATAAAGCTTTGTCTAGAATGAAAAAATTTACCACTTTTAGTTTCAAGAATTTGGCTTTAGTTTTGGACAAACTAGGAGGAACATTTAGATTAAAAGGCACATGTAATATGTCAGCATACCAAATTGAGTTCAGAAATGCTTCTTCAATAGGTGGAGTCGCCAGCTCCTCTTGTTCATCCAAGGAATGCATCATGTTTATTTCCAGTGCTTGAAAGTTTGCTTTAGCCATCAGTTTGGCCAGTCCTTGTCCTTTGATTAGCTTGGTGGGCTTGATTTCTAGATCATACTCTAGAATGAAAACAATCCATTTACCTCTCTTACAATCAGGGTCCTGAGTTAGTATGTCCTTAACCACTGCATCAGGAACAAAAGTAATGGCATGTGAATGCAAGATGTAAACTCTGAAATCTTTTAAGGCTTTGATTAAGGCAAAAGCTTGTTTTTCCATGATGTTATATTTTAGAGGTGCATCTCTTAGTGCCTTACTGAAGAAAGATGTGGGTTTCTCTTGTCCCATTATGTTCTTTTGTAGCAATACTGCAGCAATGGTGTGTTCTGATGCAAATGAGAAGATGAAAATATCCTTGGTAAAGTCAGGGCTGATTAGAACTGGTGTTTGGGTAAGTGCTTGTTTTACCAGTTCAAAGGATCGATTTGCTTCTATGGTCCATTTGACTCCTATTTCTCTTTTCAGCATGTTTTTAATGTTTCTTAGGAGTTCAGCAAGGTTTGGTATGGACCTTCTTAGGAATTTGATCTTTCCAATGAAAGATTGCAGCTCTTTGATGTTCCTAGGGTGACTGATCTGCAATATTCCCTCAATCCTTTTTGGGTCTATTTTGATTCCTTATTCAGAGATGATGTGGCCTAGAATTTTTCCTTATTGAAGGTTAAACATAGTTTTCTTCGGATTTAAGGATAAACCATACTTCCTACACATTTCAAATACTTTTTTTAAGTGAGCTAGGTGTTCTTCATCGGTTTTTGAGTAAACAATGATGTCATCAAGGTATATCACAATGAAGTAGCCTATCTCTTTTGAGAAATCAATGTCCATGGCTCTTTGAAAAGTGGCCCCAACATTCATTAACCCAAAAGGCATTTTAAAATACATGAAGGTGCCCCAGGGTGTTATGAAAGTTGTTTTGTGCTGATCACTTAGAAGTACTAGCACTTGGTTATACCCTAAAAAACCATCAAGCAATGATATTATTTTGGAGCCTACCACCCTTTGCAGTATATTATCCATCTTAGGTAAAGGTTAGTTATCTTTCAGGGAGGCTTTGCTCAAATTTCTAAAGTCTATGCATAGCCTAATTTCTCATGTCTTCTTCCGCACTGACACAAGGTTTGAGACCCATTCTGAGTACCTGAGTAGGACTATTATTCCAGCATCATACATATTTTTTATTTCTTTCTCAACTAGAGGCATTAGGACATGGTTTATCCTACGCAATTTTTTCTTGAATGGTTTCTGGTTTTCCTTGAGAGGGATCTTGTGTTGAATGATGTTTGTGTCATAGGACTTCAAGTCCTCATAGCCCCATGCAAACACATCTTTGAACTCTTTGAACAACTCAATGTATTTATATTTTATAAGGAGTGGCAATGTTTTGGACAACTTTATCATTTTAGGTTCTTCTTCACTACCTATATTGCATTCTTCTACATCAGTTTCGGTAGATTCCATCTTAGGATTTCTAGCAACATCATTGAAATCAAACAATTCTTCTAAGGAGGCAAGTCCTCTTGGCAATAAGCTATCTTTGCATTGCAATACCTCAAGGTCCCTTTTGTCTAAATCTTCACACAATTCTAGCTCATGAGGGTTGTTGAGTCTCAAATCTGCATCTTTTCCATACACCTTTCTAGACCTTTTTCATTCACTTGAATCCTCTAAGTTGTCAATATCATTGCATATCAATTGTAAAAGAGCATCTAAAATGGTTTTTAACTATGTTTTGTGTCTGCTGTTTGATTTAGATTTTTGTTCATTTAGCTGCGGAATCTTGCCACTTTCTGTAGCTGCTGCAACTTTCCGCAGCCATTTTGTGAAAGTCTATGTTACAGGTGTCTTCAGGAAAAACGAGCCACATGGGCAAGTCAGAAATGATGTGGACATGGATCGTGTCCTATTGGCTCGAGCAAATTCACTTAAGGAGGCTACGGTCAAAGGTGGCCAAGTGGAAGTCAACCGTAGAGTCCCACGGTGACAGGACTCTGTTTCTCGTCACGTGAATATTTATATGGCCGTTTCTGAATTGCGGGAGACACATCAACACCTGTACACGGCTCCATAGCTGAATCCAACATCCAATCTTCATATATTTACTCCTCAACGCGACCATGATCCTAGATCTCTGGACGTAATGGTTTACGTGTTCTCTATCAGCACAAACTTTAGGGAATTAGTTATATTTCCTTTTTTATAAATAATGCGTTTGCATACGCATATTAGATTAGTCTCCATTAGCCTCCAGATAGCTCTGTAATGTAATTACGTTGCCACTGTGCCGTAATATCACCTCTCTGTTATGACTGCATTTTAATATATAAGAAGACTTTGTTTCCAAGTGTAATTCGTATTTGAAGGTTGTTGTCGAGGTTGGTGCAGAGGGCCCCTGCACACGCTGAGGTTTTGTGCATTATTGTATAGTTTCTTGTTTATTTCTTTAAGTTCATTGTGCCATAAGTCATTCACGTGTTTATACATTGCATCTTTCATGATATTTATGCTTCATCACTGTTCATAATCTTTCATGATTTACATTTTACTTCTGTCTTTCATGTTTTATGTTATTGTTAACTGATCAGTGTTCTTGTTTCAGATTACAAATAGACAGCCCAGGCATTTGCATATCTTTTGACTAATGACATGGAATCAATATTGTTCTGCTGCTAATTTAATTTTCTTAGTTTTTGTTTAATTCCAGTACTGCTTTGTTTATTTCAGTCTTGCACATTTGTTTCAGTAGTTAGATTTAGATATATCAAATTGTTCATGTCATTTTCAGTTACCTGCGAAAGCCACAGCTGGACTGATGGTGAGGGATTGAAGTATAATTGTGTAGTTTGATATTAGTTTACTTTCTGCAAGTTAGATATATTAAATTTCTCATGTCATTTTCAGTTACCTCCGAAAGCCACAGCTGGACTGATGGTGAGGGATTGAAGTATGATTGTGTAGTTTGATATTAGTTTACTTTCTGCAAGTTAGATATATTAAATTTCTCATGTCATTTTCAGTTACCTCCGAAAGCCACAGCTGGAATGATGGTGAGGGATTGAAGTATGAGTGTGTAGTTTGATAGTAGTTTCTTTTTCTGTAAATTAGATATCAGATTGCTCAAGTTGTTTATGGTTACCTCCGAAAGCCATAGCTGGACTAATGGTGAGGGATCAGAATATAAGTTGATGTAATTTGATGTAGATTTACTTTGTTGCAATTCTTGGATTTCTTTAAGCATAGTTTCTTTTGTATTTTGACAGCAAAAAGGATAATTTGGTTTTCATGCTCAATAGTTCACTGTTTGATTTATTAGGCTAGCAGCACATTTTCATTTCCTTTCAAGTTTTGTCATTGTATGTTTCAAATTCCTTTTTAAGTTTGAAGTTGGTAAATAATTATAAAGGATATCATTGCCTTGAACAATAATAACCATACTTGTTTTTAATTTAGAATTTCCATCTCACATTAGAAAACCAAAAACGACAAAAAGGTAAGAAATAGGTTAGCTTGCACATATAGTGTGCCACACTTCATCAGCTTACGAATCCCAGATTGATAAATTAATGTAGCAATTTAGGACACACTAAATTGACCAAACAGTTTGGCGCCGTTGCCGGGGAAGTGTAACTAGGTAGCCAATTTCTTAAAAAAAAAACAAAAACAAAATAATAAAAGAAGGGAAAACTTGATAACTTCTTGAAGTATGCTCTCCTCTTGCACCTAGTGTGATCTGGAGGATCAGAAAAGATAGTTATTGGTTTAGTAATTTCTTAAGTATGCTCTCTTCTTGCACCTAGTGTGACCTGGAAGATCAGAAAGAGAATTATTAGCCCAACTTTTAACATAAAAAATAAAAATAAAATGACATGCATAGAGCAAGAGATTCTAGGGGAAGGTTTATAGCTAAAGCCAAGAGTTCGATTTTCACAACTCCATCTTCTTCAAGGCATAGACAAGATTCACCACCATCTACCCCTAGCCTTAAGATTTTTGGAATTCAAGGAGCAGCTGAATTAGAGGATTCTCCTATACCACCTACCAAATCTCATTTAGAAAAGGAAGAGACTCTCTCTCATCCTCCCTTGATAGAAGAACCAGAGGACTTTAAGGACTCTAAAGAAACTATCATGGTAGAGGAAATAATAGATGGATTTAGAGGTAGAGGTAGAGGAGGAGGAAACAATGGAGACAACAATGGTGAAGGTAATAATGAAAGAAATAGGGAAGGAGACAACTTGTTTGGATTCCCTATAGTTGATGAGGAAACTCATACAACAATGAAAAATATCTCACCATCTGTCCTCCCTAACTTTTATGGATTGCGAAGTGAGGATCCTGAAACATTTCCGTTTGAATTTGAAGTCGTGTGCCGAACCTATGATTATATGGAAGACTCTCAAAAACTCAAACTGTTTCCTTCAACTTTGAAGGGATCTGCTTTGAAATGGTTCATGGGATTAACCACTCAATCTATTAGGACTTGGAATGATATGAAACAAACATTTTTGGATAGATACTTGGACTATTGTATGCCCACCAATCACAAGGATGAGGTATTCAAAATGATGCAAAAAGAAGATGAAAACTTGGAAGATTTACTTGAAAGATTTCAATACAACTTAAAGAGAGCAAAGATGAGTAACTTAGATGATGAAGCCTTGAAAGCCCTCATATTAAAAGCCATTAGAGATGAATGGATAGATATTTTAAACATGATGGGGAAAGGAGACATTTCTCAACTTCCACTTCGTGACATAACAGAACTATGTGTCCATCTCTCAAGAGGAAAATCTAAAACAGGAAAAGGGCCTAGGGATCCTTCTTTTATTAGGGCTAACAAATATGCAACTGGATCAGTAAGTAGGGCAGAGATTGGTAATATGCTTGATGAGTTCAAAACTGATATCTTAGGGAGCCTTAGTGAACAACTAGACACCCTTAAAATCCAAAACAAGCAGAAAGCAGAAACAGATGCTTTAGCCATCTTTTGTCAGAAATGTAGGAAGAAACATGCTTTAAGGGAATGTCCCTTGGATGCAAAAGTTGTAGAAACATGTATGATTTGCTCAGAGAATCATGAGATCAAGGATTGTCCTTCAATTCCTGGACTCAAAGTTGTCTTTCAAGAAGACCCAAATTCAGTAGAATCTCTCTGTTTTGTTGCAAGAAGACCTTGGCGGGGACAACAAACTCAAGGGTTTAACAACCCTATGAATCTTCAAACCCCACCAAATTGGAATCCTTGGCAACAACCTTGGCCCCAACATCAAAATTCATATCAGCCATGGGTACAAAGGATGCAAAATCCTTATGGGAGATTTGCTCAATTTTATCAATATCCTCCATCTTTTCAAAATCAACAAGCTCCACAACTTCCAAACCCAAATCCACAACTTTCATTGCCATTTCCACAACAACAACTTTCTCAACAAAATCCAAATCCTCAACTCATGCTCCCATACCAACAAAAGACAAATCAACTTCCAGCTCAGCCATTTCCAAATCCTAACAATAAAAATCTTCAGAATACTTACATGATAGAAGGACAACAATTTCCTACCTATATGATTGTTCCTCTCAGTGATGTACAACTCAGATCTGGTAGAGTTTTATAAAAACCTTCTATAGATGACCTAGAGCAGGATACCTCTGAAGAGGACTCTCTTCAAAACTCAAATATTCAAAAAGAGAAAGAAAAATTAACACCCACAACTCCTATAGTTGAGAAACCTGCATCTTCATCTACACCTCCTTTTCCTGAAGGAATACAAATTGAAAAGGGGGTGGAAAAAAAAATCTTGTTGCCTAACTATGATTTTCTAGATGAATTGAAGAATGTTTGTATCAAGATTCCCTTGCTACAAGCCATTCGAGAGATTCCTATTCTAGCAAAAACAATAAAGGAGTTGAGTTTTAAAAGACCAGGAAGGAAACTAAAAGACACAAGAAGAATCCACCTGGTAGGAAAGATTGCAGATATTATGATGGGAAAAATTACCATGCAGAAGTATGTAGATCCAAGAAGTCCAATTGTCAAGACACATATAAATGGAATAGAAATTCCAAACACATTGATTGACTTAGGGGCTGCTATCAACATTATGAGTAGACAGACTATGGAACAGCTAAAACTTCCTAACCTTCTTTTTACACCTACTTTACTGCAACTTGCAGATCGATCAATTATTAAACTAGATGGTGTATTAGAAGATATTTTAGTCTCCTTAGATTCTTGGGAATATCCAGTAGATTTTATGATTTTGACTCCCAAGAGTAATCTAGGAGGGCACCCACTTATTTTAGGAAGACCTTGGCTAGCCACAGCTGATGCTTTTATTAGTTGTAGATTTGGGGATATGTACATTTCTAATGGTAATTCGACAAAGAAATTCAATTTGTATCCTCCGGCAAAAGCAATCACAGAAGTAGGAGACAATGAATGGGTTGATGATGAGGACACTATACAACCTGTCTTTACCATTTCTGAAATCAGTGAGGATAGTCAAATTCTGAACACATTAGAAAATTTTGAGATATCTTCAGAATATGACCCCACACAATTTCAATTGGAATCTGACATAGAATATTTATCATCAAGACAAATGTCTCTTTACTCTATGGAAGAGTTTGATAGTTCTACTATTGAGATTTTTCCAAGAAAAACATTGAATATCAACAAACATTTGGACTAGTCACAACAAGAAGAACTAATCAAAATCTTGCAAAAACATTCTACTGCATTTGCATGGGAGTATACTGACATGAAAGGTATTGATCCTAAGACTTTCATCCATCATATCTATATTGAGGAAAACAGTAGACCAATCAGACAACCTCAAAGAAGGATGAATCCAAATCTTAGGGAGATAGTGAAAGAAGAGCTCCAAAAATTACTCAATGTAAACTTCATTTATCCAATTTCAGATAGCCGATGGGTTTCTCCTCTGGTTATAGTACCTAAAAAGAATGGTAAATGGAGGGTGTGCATTTATTACAGAGAATTGAACAAAGCAACTTTGAAGGATCACTTTCCTTTTCCTTTTATCGATCGGGTATTAGACACATTAGCAGGTAAAAAGTACTTTTCATTTTTGGATGGTTTTAGTGGCTATAATCAAATTCAGGTAGCACCTGAAGATCAAGATAAGACCACATTTACTTGTCCATGGGGAACTTTTGCCTACCGAGTGCTTCCTTTGGGTTATGTAATGCACCAGCAACATTCCAAAGAGCAGTACTAGGAATTTTTTCTGATCTAATCCATGATTGTGTAGAGGTTTATATGGATGATTTTACAGTTTATGGTAATTCATTTGAAGAAGCATTATAAAATTTGGAAAAAGTTCTCATAAGATGTAAAGAAACAAACCTTTCATTAAGCCATGAAAAATGCTTTATGATGTTTACTGAAGGGATTGTTTTAGGACATCATATTTCGGGAGATGGGATTAAGGTTGATAGATCGAAAGTTGAAGTCATCTCCAAGTTACCTATTCCAAATTGTCAAAGAGATGTTAGAAGTTTTCTAGGATTTACTGGTTACTATAGAATATTTATAGAAAAATTCACTAAAATAGAATCTCCACTCTTCAAATTGCTTACAAAAGACTGTGAATTTAAATGGGATCTTGATTGTCAATCATCCTTTGAAACTTTGAAAACAAGAATATCTGAAGCACCTATCTTGAGAGGACCAAATTGGAAACTCCCTTTCCATATTTCTACGGATGCTTCAGATACAGCTCTAGGAGCTGTGTTGGGTCAAAAAGATTTAGTTCCTTATGCCATTTATTATACCGGTAAAAATTTGACTCCCACAGAGTTGAACTATACTGTGACTGAAAAAGAGTTTTTAGCTGTTGTTCATGCAATTAATAAGTTTAGACATTACATAACAGGCTATGAAACTTTTATTCATACTGACCATTATGCAATTAGATATTTGATGAACAAACCTGTTACTAATGGCAGAGTGACAAGATGGCTTTTACTTTTGCAAGAATTCAATATTACTGTGTTGGATAGACCAGGAAAACAAAATACAGTAGCTGATTTCTTGTCTAGGATTTAGAATACTAAAGAAGATTCTCCTGTAGAGGATAAGTTTCCTGATGAATACTTGTTTGCAGTAACTATTAAGACTCCTTGGTATGCAGATATTGCTAACTATTTGGGTACAGGGAAACTACCTTCACATTTATTTCCAAGTGAAAAACGAAAAATTATTCAGGAGAGTTCAAAATATTCATGGATTTCTAACGAATTGTTTAAAACAGGGCCGGATCTTGTGATCAGAAGATGTGTCAGGGAAGATGAAATGCCTGATATTCTTAAGGCATGTCATGATGAACCATGCGGCGGACACTTTGCGGACAAAAGGACGGCCTATAAAATCCTTTCCTTGGGATATTATTGGCCTTCTCTCTTCAAAGATGCAAAACAATATGTCAAAAGGTGGGATAGCTGCCAAAGAGTAGGGAAACCTACCCTTTCAAATGAAATGCCATTGCAAACACAGGTACTCATTGAACCCTTTGAAAAATGGGCTTTAGATTTCATTGGACCTATTAATCCACCATCTAAGCAAAAGAAGTATATATTGGTTTATACTGATTATGTTACTAAATGGGTAGAAGCCAAAGCATTAATATCTGCTACTGAAAATTCAGTTGTTCATTTTCTTTATGAGGATATTTTTACTCGCTTTGGTGTTCCAAGAGAAATTGTGACAGATCAAGGAAGCCAATTCACATCCAACCTGGTGGAGAAGCTGATGGAAGAATACAAAATCAAGCATAGAAGATCTAATCCTTACCATCTGCAAGAAAATGGTCAAGTGGAGTCTACCAACAAAGTTCTTGAAAGTATCATCACCAAAACTGTTCATCTACATAGAAGAGATTGGGCAGAAAGGCTTCCTGAAGCCTTGTGGGCCTACAAAACTACATGGAGAAATACAACAGGACATTCTCCCTATGAACTTGTTTATGGGAAGGAAGTCCTGCTCCCCATTGAGTTCCAAGTCAAGACCTTCAAGATAGCAGTTCAGTTGGGGATGGACTTATCAGAAGCCCAAAAGCATAGAATGGAGTAGTTGAATGAGCTAGATGAGATCAGACAAGAAGCAATTTTAAGAACTGATCTAGTTCAATATCAAAGAGCTAAATGGCATGAAAAGTACATCAAAGAGAATAAGTTTCAAGAAGGAGATTGGGCATTGTTATTTGATTCCAAGTTTAAAGATTTTCAAGGAAAATTTCAGACTCATTGGCTTGGGCCATATGAGATTGACAAGATCTTTAGCGATGGAGCTGTAAGAATCAAGACCATTGATGAGTTTCAAACTCCTCTTATTGTGAATGGCCATAGATTGAAAGTTTATCATAAGCCACTCTCAAAAGAGGATTTTGTCAAAATGTTTCAAGAAAATTCTGCAATCAGGCTGGTACAAAAGAATTCTTCTTCTCCACCAGCCTAGCTTTTGTTCTTTTCAGTTTAAAAAAAAAAAAAATTGTATAAGCTTGAAAACCAATCACTGATTGGCAGTCTTATACAGAAAATATTGGGTGAAAATCAGGAACACCTGACACCCTATATTTTCCAAAAAAAAAAAAATCTCTCTTTCATTTCACAAGTTTTGTGACCACCCATTCCACTTCATTCCACTTCATTTCACTCTATTCCACTTCATTTTATCTGTTTCATTCCATTTCACCAATAAAATTCTTTTTCATGACCATTTCCATCTAGTCATTTGTCATCCGTTCATTTCCATTCACCCAAATAATAGTTGTGTCAGTTTCCGCAGCTGACATCTGTTTCCGCAGCTGACACCAGTTTCCGCAGCCAGAAGCAGATTCCGCAGCTACCACTCTGTTTTTCAAAAGAATGTACAACCAGATGTTATTTCCATAATCATGAAATAAAATGCAGGTATGAGGACCAATTATGAAGACATGGAGCATTCAAGATATTAATGAGGAGCAACTAATTGAAGACCAAGGAAAAATGGCAAGAATTCCAAGGTATGAGTAAAAATTTATTTCAAATAGCATTTAAAACACATTTTTATATAGTTATAAACCATAAGCTCCATCCATTATGTGCAATGATTATATTGAAAAACTCCGCAACCACTCCATGATCTTTGTAAAATCCTCCCACAACCCTTGCATTCATTCTCAAACGGTCCCATAATTAAACCTCCGATCTTCACTCGAACTCCGATACTCCACCTGTGATAATGAGACGTAGTTGATTTGACTACGGCTTCTTTCAGCCGCATAAAATCTGTAGCCGTTGTATAAACGTGCTCACATTTATTTTGCAGCCACCAAATTTTAAAAACACTTCCGGATGTGTTATACTCCTCCTATTGTTCTACTAATCTCACAGCCGCATTTCTGCCATGCTCATATAACCCTTCTCTGTTCCGCTTCACTCCATTTCATTCTCTGTTACGCTACAGTCTGTATACCCACTCTCTGATATCTACCTACAGTCATCGTGCTCATTTCCGTGCATTCAGCTGTTCTACTTCCATTGAACCCTCCTCACGCAGGCAAGTTTTTAAAGAGCAGAAAGAAGGATGGGTAAATTGTTAAGAGCAGAACCAGAAGGACCTAGATTCTTGGAAGGATACCCGCAAGTCAGGGATATATTGAAGAAAGCAAAGTGGCTGCGGTTTATCCAAAAGTTCATAGGCTACCATAAAGAAGTGACAAAAGCCTTTGCAAGATATTTTAATGGCCTGGAGGTAGAGATTGGAGACCTTAAGTTTACGGTGAATGAGGCATCTATAGCATCTGCCACAGAACTTCTTCAAGAGGGTGAACGATGGTTTAAGAACAAAAGCATTAATGATGAAGCTTGGAGAGTAATTCTACATAACCCAGGTATGGACATAACTATTTTTAAAAGAGGAATTCCTGTTCATGCTTTGAAAGAGGAATGGGCTACTTTGCTGCTAGTTGTTCAAAAATTCATCACCTGTGAAGGCCGTTTTGGGTCCATGTATATGTACCATACCAGATTGCTGATGAATTTTCTAGATAATCAAACTCTCAATCTCCCATATTTTCTATTAAATAGTTTGAAGAAGATGTCTGTGACTGTTCAGAAACATTTAGGGGATGTATAACCACATCTATATCACCACGGTCTTGTAAAAATTTTGATTGAAAAAGAGTTAAAGGAGAAGAAGGACACATGAGAACAATTTTTGATTAGAAATTTCTTTGAGGAACCTCAAGAAATTCCTGAAGGTAGCACATCAAGAAGGAGTAGGAGAAAAAGAACAAATGATGAAACTCAAAGTACTCCTACTACTACAATTGAAAGAACTAGTAGGGAAGAGAGACTGTCAAAAAGGAAGAAGAGAGAAACCAAGGGTAAAAAGCCAATAACATCAAAAGAGAGAAAAAGTATTGAGGCTATACATCAAACCCCTTCTTCCGAGGAAGATCATCAAGTGTTATCTGAAAGACTAGTTCATCTTCAAAAACACTCATCTATGGCCAAGAAGACAGGGAAAGGAAAACAAAAGAAAAAAGACAGTGGTCCACAGCGTGTGAGAAGAAGTTCTAGACTTAAGGGGAAGTTGAGGAAGATGCAAATGAAAGGACCCCATTTTATTGATTTGGGGGAAGAAACATCTGAACAATCCCCAGCTGGCCATAGTCCATCTCACTCTCAGTCAGTTAGTGAACCTGGTTCATTTCATTCTCAGTCAGACATTGAACATAGTCCATCCCATTCTCAGCCAGATTTTGAAGACAACTCTCCTTCACGGCATTTTGGGGACAGCCTAATAAAAATGACACCTGAGATAGACCCAAAGCAACAAGAAGTATATGATTATATAGAATCTTTAGAAAAATCAGCTACGGGTCCCAGTACTTCGTCCATTCAGCCTCACACAGTACAAGATGATTTAGTCCAATCACTAAAACAAGAAGTCTTTGAGCTAGAGCTTTTAAATAGACACATCAAAAATGAAAATGAGACATTGAAAGAACAAAGTAAATTGGACAAAATCATTCATGATAATACCATGCTACATCTGGGACTATGGCAGAAGAAGAACAAGAAATTGAAGAGGAAATGCTAGAAGTTAAGCAGAGCACTGATTAATATCAAATTCAGATGCTTGATGAAAAAGCCCAGGATGTTAGCAGCACCAAGGAAGAGGAGGAGAGGACTAGATGTACTGGCTGAAGTGTCAAGGCATATGAATTGAAGAAGGATTATCAAATTTTGGTTGCATGAGGACATGCAACACCTTCACAGTGGGGGTATGTTGAGTCTCAAATCTGCATCTTTTCCATACACCTTTCTAGACCTTTTTCATTCACCTGAATCCTCTAAGTTGTCAATATCATTTCATATCAATTGTAAAAGAGCATCTAAAATGGTTTTTAACTATGTTTTGTGTCTGCTATTTGATTTAGATTTTTGTTCATTTAGCTGCAGAATCTTGCCACTTTCCGTAGCTGCTGCAACTTTCCACAGCCATTTTGTGAAAGTCTATGTTACAGGTGTCTTCAGAAAAAACGAGCCACATGGGCAAGTCAGAAATGATGTGGACATGGATCGTGTCCTATTGGCTCGAGCAAATTCACTTAAGGAGGCTACAGTCAAAGGTGGCCAAGTGGAAGTCAACCGTAGAGTCCCACGGTGACAGGACTTTGTTTCTCGTCACGTGAAGATTTATATGGCCGTTTCTGAATTGCGGGAGACACATCAACACCTGTACACGGCTCCATAGCTAAATCCAACATCCACTCTTCATATATTTACTCCTCAACGCGGCCATGATCCTAGATCTCTGGACGTAATGGTTTACGTGTTCTCTATCAGCACAAACTTTAGGGAATTAGTTATATTTCCTTTGTTATAAATAATGCGTTTGCATACGCATATTAGATTAGTCTCCATTAGCCTCAAGATAGCTCTGTAATGTAATTACGTTGCCACTGTGCCGTAATATCACCTCTCTGTTATGACTGCATTTTAATATATAAGAAGACTCTGTTTCCAAGTGTAATTCGTATTTGAAGGTTGTTGCCGAGGTTGGTGCAGAGGGCCCCTGCACACGCTGAGGTTTTGTGCATTATTGTATAGTTTCTTGTTTATTTCTTTAAGTTCATTGTACCATAAGTCATTCACGTGTTTATACATTGCATATTTCATGATATTTATGCTTCATCACTGTTCATAATCTTTCATGATTTACATTTTACTTCTGTCTTTCATATTTTATGTTATTGTTAACTGATCAGTGTTCTTGTTTCAGATTACAAATAGACAGCCCAGGCATTTGCATATCTTTTGACTAATGACATG
This sequence comes from Pinus albicaulis, assembly GCA_034641835.2. Lineage (NCBI taxonomy): Eukaryota > Viridiplantae > Streptophyta > Pinopsida > Pinales > Pinaceae > Pinus > Pinus albicaulis. Next base: position 930,061,510 of record CM076583.1, read on the forward strand.
GAATCAATATTGTTCTGCTGCTAATTTAATTTTCTTAGTTTTTGTTTAATTCCAGTACTGCTTTGTTTATTTCAGTCTTGCACATTTGTTTCAGTAGTTAGATTTAGATATATCAAATTGTTCATGTCATTTTTAGTTACCTCCGAAAGCCACAGCTGGACTGATGGTGAGGGATTGAAGTATGAATGTATAGTTTGATATTAGTTTACTTTCTGCAAGTTAGATATCTTAAATTGCTCATGACATTTTTCGAGGGCCCTCAGCCTGACTGGGCCCAAAGGTGAGGATTGAAGTATAGTGTGTGTTTGATATTAGTTTGCTAACGAGTTAGATATATTAAATTTCTCATGTCATTTTCAGTTACCTCCGAAAGCCACAGCTGGACTGATGGTGAGGGATTGAAGTATGAGTGTGTAGTTTGATATTAGTTTCTTTTTCTGCAAATTAGATATCGGATTGCTCAAGTTGTTTATGGTTACCTCCGAAAGCCATAGCTGGACTAATGGTGAGGGATCAGAATATAAGTTGATGTAATTTGATTTAGATTTACTTTGTTGCAATTCTTGGATTTCTTTAAGCATAGTTTCTTTTGTATTTTGACAGCAGCAAGGATAATTTGGTTTTCATGCTCAATAGTTCACTGTTTGATTTATTAGGCTAGCAACACATTTTCATTTCCTTTCAATTTTTGTCATTGTATGTTTCAAATTCCTTTTTAAGTTTTAAGTTGGTAAATCATTATAAAGGATATCATTGCCTTGAACAATCATAACCATACTTGTTTTTAATTTAGAATTTCCATCTCACATTAGAAAACCAAAAACGACAAAATGGTAAGAAATAGGTTATCTTGCACATATAGTGCGCCACACTTCATCAGCTTACGAATCCCGGATTGATAAATTAATGTAGCAATTTAGGACACACTAAATTGAACAAACAAGGGTATTCTATCATATTTATATCAATAGGATAAGGTGGCTCTGTTTTGTGTGTTTGTTCCTCAGCAGGACAGTTCTCTTGATGATCTGAGTCTAATTTTGGCCTTTCAAACTTGGTTTTGGGCTGCAAGAAGTCTTCAATTTGTTTGTCATTTTCAAATACTTTCCAATAATATATGTTATCAAGGACTCTTAGTTTGCACTTGACCTTTACTGTGTATTTTTTATTGGCATGAGGTAGTTGGAAAGGGCTGGCAGCAAAGGCTAGTTCATTTGCAAGGCTGTTTTGAGTTCTTGGGACAGAGGTAAGTTCATATTTTTCAAATGTCTTTAGGAGGTCCAAGGTAGCATTTCTATATTCTCTTAGCCTAGGATTCTTGGCTGAATATTCTCTTTTGATTTGCCTAATGATTAGCTCCTAGAGCATAAATCCTCTTAGCTCCTATACGTTTCAGCATTTGTAACCCTAAGAGAAGAGCTTCACACTCTGCAATATTGTTTGTACATTGAAAATCCAGTTTGTAAGAGTGAGCTTGATTAGTGTTGTGTATCCAAACACCTTCTCCTGAACCAAATTTTCCACAAGAGCCATCAAAGCTCATGTTCCAAAGTGTTTCAAGTTCAGATTCTCCATTATGTTGTTGTTCATGGCTGCTAGGGTTTTGGCTGTCATGTTCTTCATTTCGTGTTTGCTTTCACTGTTTTGATAGTTATTTCTCTTCCTCTTTTTCATTTACTTGTTCATTAATGTAATCTTCATTGTACAAGATAAATGAGTCAAGGTCCGAATGGATAGAATAGAGAGCGGTGTTGTTTTGCCTATCTTGGTTGCTTACCATGTATTTCATGTGAGATTCTCTGTATAGTCTTCTTGTTTGGTTAAATACTAGAATGGTAGCATATGTCATGTCCATTTGGAGTTTTCCTTGGATTTTGGCTCCCCATGATCTAGATAAAAGCATGCCATACTTCGGAGGAATGTCAGCCACTACAATGTCCATCACTAGGCTCTTAGTTGGTATTTGTGCTAGATTGACAAACAGAACTTTGATCAGGCCCAGAAATTTAACTCTACTTGAATAAAAAGAGTACAAGTCTTTGTATGGTTTAGTTATTTTGAGGCCTAATCTCTCCATCACTACCTCTGGCATAAGGTTGTGCGAAGCACCAGAGTCTAGCATAGTATTGTGTAGGATTTTGTCATGGATGTTTAAATTGACATAGAATGGAGGCACAACTCCCTCTTGGAACTTTCCTTCTACCTCTGTTCCAAACAACAACTCTAGCTTGTCATCAGTTAGATTTAGAGTATCAGTGTCATTTCCTATGTTTAAATCCTTCAAGACTTGAGATCTATATACATCTTAAGTCACTAGTTCAGTAAGGGGTATGGCTATTTTGATTTTGGAAATTTCACCCTCAATACTGAATGGTGTTTGTGTTCTTGGCATACTTACATAATTTTTATCATACATGGTCTTTTCGACAACTTTAGATTGCTTATTTTTGTTTGGGATCTTAGTTAAAGCAATTTTTTCAGGGCCACTAGTTGATGTACTAGGGCAACTTTGGTCACTATTATGTTGGCTCATTTTGTTTTTGATTTGATCAGCATTCTTAGCCATGGTGTTTATATTTTTTGCTGTCTTTCTAGGACTGTTTTCAGGGGTATTCCTAGAAGAAATTTATAATTTGTTCCTCTTAGGGATGTCTTGCGTTTTCCCACTTCTAAGGTCATATTGCCTATGAACCTCCATGATGGCATTTTCAAACCTTAGTTTTTATTCTTCAGAATCCTCATAAGCTATTTCAGTTTGGTTTGAGGAAAATAGACCTTGTTCTTCTTCCGTGAGAAAAACAACATCCTCATTATTGGAGTCTATTAGATTGACATGATTTTCCTCTTCATCTACATAGTTTTCTTAGAAAGGAGGTTTGATTTGTTGGTCATTTTCTCTTTGTATTATTTGAGAAGGGTCCCTTCTAAAGTTTTGGTTCATGTTTCTATTTTGAGGGTTTTTTTGGTTTTCCCTAGGAGGTACTATTTCATTCAAGTTGATTCTCTCCATCATCCTTTACATTGTCCTAACTAGACTATCAATTGTAGCATCAGATGTGGAGGCCATAGTTTCCTCTTTGTATGTAACCTTCTTCTCTGCTCTTAATCTAGCGCTTTTAGCATTTAGGTCGGCTTCTACACTTACTATTGCCCTTTGCATGTCTTCTAAGGTAAGGGGATCTCTTTCTCTTAATTGATAAGACATGTATGGATCAAATCCATCTGGAAATTTTACTAAGGCTAGGCCTTGTGGGGGTTTCATGTGGGGAGGGAATGCATTGTATACACTATTGAACCTAGTGCAGTAGTCTTGGACACTTTCCCCAACATTTCTCTTAAGTTTATCATACTTTGATAGGATTTAAAGAGGATTTTTCTTAGTCTCCCACTTGTTTATGAATGTTTGATAAAGGGAAGGGAGGTCATGAACGCTGTTAGGAGTTAAGTTTTTGAACCATTTCTTTGCTTCTCCTCCTAAAATTTGGGCAAAAATTCTCATTTTTATAGTCTCCTCTTCTATTTCTTGGTAGTCAAATGCATCATTCATCTTGTCTACATGTTTTTGGGAAGTTGTAGAATCAGCTCCAGTAAAGTGAGGGATTTTAGATTGGTAGTGTTGTGGCATAGGCAGTAAAGGTTGTGGTAGTACCAAGGGGGAATACCATGCTTCCATGATAGGAGTTAATGGAACCCAAGGAGGATTTACAAGAGGAGGGTTTATGAGTGGAGGTGTAGGATGAAATGGAGTGGTTTTCACAGTGGATGTATGGGTGGGGGTAGCAGATGTACTTGGACCAGCTAGCTAAGATTTAGCAGATTTGGATCAAAAGGAGTCAAAGTGTTGGAGAAGCTGAAAATCAGGAGGAGTGGAAGGAGAAGCTTCTCTACTAGGACTCTGATGTAAGTTTGTAGGCTCAAGGTCTATCTGATCTATCCAATTTTGAGACTTAGTTCTAAATAGGTTTCTTCTATGGTGTAAGTCAAATTAGGTATTTTGCAAGGATGTAAGGTTTTCAGGGACAGAGCTTGCTTTGTGAATTGGTCTGATAGTAGTTGAAACTTCAGTCCTAGAATTTTTTCTTAGGATTCTTTCCAGGTCATCAATTATATCAGGAGGGTTTGGGTCAGGGTGAGATCTAGAGTAGATTCTTTGTGAAGCCATATTTCAGACCCACATCACAAAGAGGCTGAAATTTTATAAGAGTTTTGAAGAACAAACCTATATGTAAGAAGACTGAATTCACACAGTATGTGACTAGATTATATACTATTAGGATTGATTAATGCATTCCCAGGGGAGTCTGTGAGAAATAGTGGAGTCACCAAGTCTACTGGAGACTAGTGGAGTCACTAGGTGGAAGATGCTAACAATTTTGAGGATTTGTTTGTTGTCCACCATCAACAATTGGATACCAATCTTGAAATATTTTTAGGTTTTCTGAGTTCTTTATGCACCACTAATATTTTCAATAAGTGTTCCCTAGTGGAGTCGCCATTATGTTAGGTCCCTGTAATTTTCCATATTGGTAAGATCAAATAGACAAGGGTAACATCAAACCAATTTTGGAGTCCTAGGACCTAGCCTTCTTGGACTCAAAGAGGGCTCTCTCTATGTTTGTATAAAAGATATAACTTTTTTGATTTAGAATGTTGATTTTAGGCTAGTTATAATGATAGGGTTTGTTTGTTTTGTTTTGTTTGGTTGGGTAGGTTGTCAAGAAAAACATATAGAGTAAGAGAAATTCAAACCATTGCGCTATGTAGTCTATGAAAGGCTTGAAAAGTACAACAATGAATCAAGGTTGTTTCATAGGGCAAGTTAATAAACACAAATGGATCTTAATAGCTTAGGTGGATATGGAATGAGCATTAAATTGTGAATTTAGTAGGTTTAAAGGGAAATTAAGAATCCTTTAACATACTAGAACAAGAAAAGCCTGTAAGATTACTATGCTTGAGAAAGAACCAAAGTGCAGGGCACATCATAAACCTCTTTGACCAAACCCTAGTAAATAAACTTCAAGACAACAATCCAGTAATCATGGAGAGAAGTTAAGAATTCTCTAATCATTACTTTTAGACAAAGAGAACATTTAAGATAAAAATTCAATGAAACTAAAGAGCATTTAATAACTCTTTAATCAAACTTCAAAGAAGGCCTTTAAAGCAACAGTTCAAGAACAACCAAAGGACATGGAAAACCAGAGATTAATTTGGCTAAACTCTACTAGGTAAATTTCAAGACAAAAAACTATATTCTCTAATCAAACCTAGTGGAGACAAACATTTAAATGACAAAAATCAGACAAACGTAATATGTCTCCAAAAACATGTCTTAAGCTAAGATTTTTGTTCTGTCATAAGATAAATTAATGAAAAATATGAAAACATAAGGAAACAAGTGTAAGATAGGAACAAAATCACCATTAACAAAGTTCATGAATCTAGTAAATGTGCTAGCTCCATTGATATTCAATCCAAGAACATATTACAAAGCTCCAAAGCGAAAAAATCTTTATTCTATGTGATTTTCATCTCAAAAATCAACCAAAAATCACAATGAGGCTTACATGTAGTATTTAACTGCCAAATTGGTGAAGTAAACTCTAGCTAGGGTTTTAGAAGTCATTAATTGAAACATAAATGCATTTGACCATTGAGACCATGCAAGGCCCAAGGCACAAATATCCCAAACTTATTAAATGCAAAAATAACTTCTAACATAACTCCTCAGCTAATTTTAGAGATAATTGTCTTTAAAACCTTCAAAATATATTTTTCAATAACTTCTTGTGTCTTTTGTTGACTTTCTGGCAAGGGTGCAACACCACTGGCTGAGGGCGCAATGCCAAAACTAGAAAAATTTCCCTTTTTACAATTGAGTTTTGGAGGCCTTCCTAGTGTCCAAATGAGCTCCATGATAGCTAATTGGAAATCTTGTCCTATCTAGTTTCCAATTATACCTTTAGTTTTCAGAATGGAGTCCATATTTATAGTAAAAAATCCATTCTCTCAAGACTTCTTAGGGCGCAGCGCCATTGCTGAAAAGAGGGCAAAAAGGTGTTTTGTTTTATGGTTTTTGGCCCTTTTGAGGGACCAAGTTTTGCTCCAAATGAGCTAAAATTTTCTGAGGGTGATGTACTTGGCCTAAGGAACATGAATATGCAAACCTTTTCTCAATTGAGTGCCCCAAAAAAGAGCGCAACACCAGTGGTGCTACGTGTTTGGCCCTTTTTTCTGCTAGCCAAACAATCAAAATTTCAAAATGTGCACCAAGTGCCAAAATTTGGATTTTTCTTTGCTAATCATGTTTGGGAGGCTTGGAGGGATACATAAGCAAGGATTTCAAGTTTCTCCTTCTCCTTTGCGTCATTTAGGGCTTGAATATTTGGAAGGGCTCTTTTGAGCTTGGCCCTTAAAATCATGTTTCTTAAGGCATAATGCCTTGCCATCTTCTTCTGAAGGTCAATATTTATTTTTTCCTTCTCAAGCTGATCATATAAGTGTACATTGGCTCTCTCTAGCCAATATTCTCTGTCATATCTGATCACCATGGAAAGCATCTCACTTGGAGTGAGCTGCTCTGCCAATGTTGTCTCTTGCTCTCTCTCTTGGGCTAAGGCCTTCTTCAACCCAATTGTCCTTGGTCTCCTCCTAGGAAGTTGTTCTTTGTAATAGATCTGACAAGAAAATGTATAAAAATGGAAAATATGGCCAAGAAATAACACCATAGAAGATAAAACTTCAGATCTTCATTAATATCAAAACCCTTAAGGTAGGGCAACACCATACATTCACTCCTTAAGGAAGGAGATCACTCCACAAGCCATATGCTTGCCCATACAATAATCCTTGACATCTCTCAATGGAGAGTCTCTAGCATCTATATAGGTTTCATACATGCAATACCATGGGTAGTTACCATGGGTCTCTCAATAGCATACATCCAATACAATGGGCTTATCACTTTATTCCCTAGCTACATGTGGTCCCTTACATAATGTGGGTTAACCACTTTATTTATTAACTATGGCCCATTTATTTATCATTCTTATATTATTACATCATATTATTCCCTTGGGTACCTCCCTCTGTACCCTATATTATCCCCTATAGGTACACTACATTACACGCCCCTTAAACATGTTTCGTCCCCGAAACATGAGAAGAACACAAATAATAAGATCTACTCAAAAGAGTATTCCACTGGTACCATTCATGTGCATCTAGCCATCCAAGGGAAAGGTGAACACTTGATCTAGTCGGTGCCTCACTCGCTTGATATGGAAGCGAGTCCTAGTGGTTCTTCATTGTTGATGTGTTGTTAGTGGATCGTCGCACCTCTCTATGTGTCGTCCAGGGGTTGCTGTCCTTGTTGCTAATTCGTTGCCACCTTGCTGGTTGTTGTCTTGCTGGGTGATGCGGGTGGTGATATGTTGAAGCTTTAACTGATGTAATATATTTCATTAATTCCTCTATTATTGGTGATGGAGTGGTGTCTGGTTCTTTTGTTGGTACTTGCTTTGATGTCTGTGTTTCACTGTCTACCATCAAAGGCTCATCATCTGATGTGTCTGTGTCGTTAGATATTTTTGCTTCTTCCTCCTCGGTCTCTGCATGGTTCCTAATGCAAATATCATGCAATGTAATTTTCTTCTTTTTATACCAGAGCTTCATGAATTTCTTTTGCACATTAAAATTGACAGTACCAATGGATTCCATCCAAGGGTGTCCCAAAACAACATCCACAACATCCATATCTGAAGCATAAAAATCAGAATGCAACATATACTTATCCATAGAAATCTTCAAATCTTTATAGATTTGAACATCTTCATTATCGACTTGTGTGTTTTCAATATGCTTTGCTGGAACTTGCAATTTTTTAGCCAAATTCACATTGATACAATTATGCTTGCAACTAGGAATGATAGACACAATGATGTTCTCTTTCTGAATACTTCCATGAACCCGTAATATGGAAATATTAGTAGAAAATAAGTCTTTATGGCTCTTACTATCCTTCTTTCCAGCTTGAGACCACTTGTCCAAAAGGACTTTTTCAAGTTTTTTCTTGGGAAGTTTCCTCACTGAGCCGTCAAGTGAGGTCCACCATTTATTTGCCTCATCTTTCAGATGAAGCCCTATGGAGCATATCCAAACACTTCGGTATTGAGCTTTGAGATGTTGTAAAAAATCTTCAATAGTAGGGCCATCATCTTTTCCTGTAAACTTCATCTTGCGAGAATCCATAAAATAAAGTAAGGGTTTTGAAGAAAATCACTTACTTTGGCAAAAATTTAAAATGGACATTACTCGGTCAATATAACTCAGAATCCTTAATTAGGCCGATAGGCCTTCTCTTATGAAAGAGATGCAGTTTTGGATCGTCAACATATTCATTCTGCTATTGACACCTGTTTCTATTGACACCTGTTCTCCGACTGATCTTTTCCGATCTGTAACAAATCTCCACCGGCCGTCTCCACTTTGTAACAAACCTCGACCGGCCATCTTCGCATGATGTGCTAACACCCAAGGCTTGCGGCCGAGGTTGATGCTCTCACTCGCAAACATGTTACCATTGCGTTCTGTTTACATTCTGTGCTGAAATAGCTGCAAACTACATTCTTTCAGATTTCATTTTCTTTTGCCTTTTTGCTCGCATGAGTTTTGTTAGATGCTAAGTTGTAAGCCTCGGACACTGAGAATTTTTAGATTAGATTAAACACGGGGGAGGTATGAATTTTGGGAAGCGTTTCCATCTCGTAGTCATTATTTATACATCCCAAAGAATACCCTAAAATACTGCTACATTTCCATGACTACTATTGGCAAATTAGAAACTCTTTAAACTACTTTTTTATTACTTGAATAGGCAAGAAATTATGGGGAATTCAGTGTCTTCCTTCTCGTTGTAACGCTTATATTCTGCGCTGAAATAGATGAAAACTACAGGGTATGTAGTTTTTTTTCAGATTTCATTTACTTTTTCCTTTTTGCTCACATGGGTTTTGTTAGATGCCAAGTTGTAAGCCTTGGACACTGAGAATTTTTAGATTAGATTAAACACGGGGGAGGTATGAATTTTGGGAAGCGTTTCCATCTCATAGCCATTATTTATACATATCTAGATTGGACGATGTCTGAAAGTAATTGCGCCATTTGATTCTTTTCTGTACTAGTCAAAGAGGGATTTCCATCCAAAACCAAATCTGAAAATTCTGTATTAGTTTGCTACATATCTCACGGATGACTCGTGGGGGTATTCTTGAAACAACTTTTAAATGCATCAAATTAGTATCTCAGACTCTCAGAGAGAATTCGTTTTCCTTCTTTGGTGCTCACTTATTCTTGCCTGGACTGTGATGGAATTTAATTATTTTGAAGATTGTTGTTCTAGCCTTTTATGCAATGGTTGGTTGGTTTTTTAAAATAATAGTGGATTTTGGATTTTTGGTTTGACTCAATTTGGATATAAATACCTGAACCAAATAATGTCTTGAGAAACATTAGGACCCATTACCTTTGTTCCAGCTGTACTGATTTGTAATTAATTTGCTTCCCCTGGGCTGAAATGGACCATTCTCGGATAGTGCCCCAACGCCGAATGAAGAACAACTAGGCCCTGTAATTTTCCAGAGCCAAACATGATAAGTAGAATAAAAGATGCTTATTTAAGCTCCAGGAAACCTATTACAAGTTACAATAAAATTTATAAAAAAATATCAATGGCATGCCTACCATTCTCCTAAAGGATTTCTCTATCTACCGACTACATATATACAATGGATATACATTAGCTATGTAAAATCACATGTTCCTTCTTTGTTCAATGTACATGTACCTCTAGAACATTGAACATGACTTTTAAATATGCATTAATAACCAGCGTTTAAAACATTGAGACCAAACAAGAGATTCAGTGGATGGACATTGAATTCTCAGGATTAAAACTTTAGGACTTCAGTGACTTACAAAGCCACATATAATTATAGCACCATATGTAGCTTCTTTCCTGAATTATAGCTCATCTGTTCAGTTGCAGATTTGCAGTTGTGTTTTGAAGACCAGCAATGCTTTCAATTTGGCAAAAGAAAGAGTAATATTTTAAACATTCCTTCACCCTAAACAAATTAAGAACCCTTTCATCCATATTTTATTAGCCTGTCTATACCATTTAAACAACAGTAAAATGCCAAAAAAAAAAGAAAAAGTTTCAGTTTCATATTTCTGCTTTTATTCCTTATGAACTTGGTAATCTAGCAAGCCTGAGAAGGCTCTTCATTGATAGAAATCATCAACATATGAGCAACATCTATGAACAATATTATTATAAAGCTCAGTTGAGTTGTTGGGCCACCTGTCTGACACTCCAAAGCTGGATCTATGACGTTTTTCCCAAAGTCTTTACCTCCTCCACAAGGTATGGAGAGTGTGTATGATTATGTTCTTCCCTATATTCATTGCCTCTATTCAATAATTTATGGTTGTACAACTGTTCTTACATTGATTTTACCATATTTTAAACACGAAGAAACTTGAAACATGTGGACATTTTTATTTTCTCTATACTCAGACTATTGGTGTACTTTGTAACTGAAGAGCCAATCCATATAGTTACACATATATGGGTCATTTTTTAATGGCTCCACAAGCTTTTACAAGTAAATCGTATGCATTCTTGTTTCATGTACTTTTTTTTCCCATCAAGTAGTGCCTTTAGTTTCCTAATGCTGATGGACCATGTGCTACTGCTAACAACATTGTCTATGAGCCTAGGGCGAGCTTGTAATCTCCATAGCATATTGCTGTGACTAAGTCCAAAGTTTATTTTTGTTCTTTTTTTTAATTAGAAGTTATGTGCTTTTGAGGTGATAACAAGGCCTCTCTGGCCCTGTTCTTCCAGGGTTAGTTCTAGCCACTCCATATTCATCATGTCTCATTACAATATTTTTAACAATGTTTTTTGTATGATTTAAGATTTGTGTTAGCAGATTCCCCAGTACAGTGCTATCATTTTGTGCAGGTAGTGGGTGTGCTGTAGAGGCTTTTATCAGTGAAGTTGTAAGTTATAATCAGAGTTTCATGTGTAAGCTTTAGATTGTTTGTTCGTACCCTTATGCCAATAGTCTACTTTGATTGCTGCATTTTGTGGTGTACAAGTCAAAAACATGCTTTTTTAAAAGTATAATGTTGGCACATGTATTTATTGAATTGAATTGTAAATTTAGTTTGTGGTGCATGGCATTTGCTTTCAGTCTTTTTCTTATACTGAAATACTCTACTGGAGGTGAATTTTAGGGCCACAATAATCTTTTTCTTAGAATATACATTTATGTTATGACATAGATTGAAGAATGTAAGTCCTGATTTACTTCTTTAAGATGGCTATTTACTTGACAGTAGGTACAAATGACTGGTTAGGTTTGTCAAGATATTTGCAGTGACTGCATATCATGGTCTAAAGTTAGAGAATGGCTTCTTAGGAAAGTAAATGCAATTAACTGTAACATTCTTTGAAAGAGTACCTAATTATATTTTTTCTATTCATTTTATATGAAATTACTTGGTGACTCAAATGAGTTAACTAAATTACGACACGAGATTGGGTCACTTAAACTCTTATTTTGATTATCAACTAAGTAAATTTTGGTCACTAATCTTCTGTTTATTTCTCTTTTTGATGCTGTTCGTACTGGTTGTGTTCTTGGCAAGCATCCTCAAGGTACTTTTTGTTAAGGACAATACTTGGAGAGCTTCTAAAGGTCTTCAACTTGTTCACAATGATGTTGCAGGTCTTATTCCTACCTTGTCATTTCAAAGGGCCCGCTCTCTGCTTACATTCATTGATGAAAACTCCAAACAAACTTGGGTATACCTTTTAAAGAACAAAAGTGAGGCTTTTGACACTTTTCTTGAAGCAATATGGAAAAATTTATTAAATGTTTGCAGAGACATAATGGCGATGAATATGTCAACCTCAAATTTGAAGACTATTTTACACTGTCCACAACAAAATGGTCCTCCCTTTATTTTCAACTGTTATAAGCATTTTGTACATGGGTACCTATCATGGCCTTGTAGCCGGGACCCATTTTTGGAATTTAGCCTCCTTTTTAATACTCACCTTGTACAGATAGTTGTAACTTGTAAGTTAACTTGGGTAGATCATTAAATACTTGGTATACTTGCCAACTATCCTTAAATGTTGGACTCCTCCCAGGTTGCTATTAATAGAGGGCTTCCCCTTTTGTTTCTCAGCAGCAGATCTAATATATGCAATAATTCTCTTGTTCCTTCTATTGGCTTTGAGTCTATGTTAATATTTTTCTGTTCTGTTGTCAGTAACCATGTTATAATCTTGCTGTATCTGGTTTGATTCTACATTAGTGGAGGTAACCGCACTTTCAGGTTTTCATATTTCTCTAATTGTCTGACATTACTTTTTGCATACATTCTGGAAATATTTGGAGCAGGTGCTTTATTTAGTATGTAATATGTATCTGCTAACCTGAGCCCTCTGAGACAATTCAATATTGCTCTTGTATTTGGGCTGAAGTCGTTCCATTTTTCAAACTCTCTGTTAGGCTTGCCACTGTAGATTCACCAACCGATACATGAAATTCAAGGAAAATCACAGAGAATATTGATAATGAAGTGGATGTTATACAGGGGAAAAATGAAGGAATCTGACCTTTCAGTTTTCGTTACTTCCACTCTACCTGCATTGGCAGGAGCAATGCTTATTTTATCATCAACTTTATTGACTGGTAACTTGAATTGGTTATCTTTTAAGTGCTGCATCCATCTTCCTCTTTTCTGGCTCTGGATCCCCTTTCATATTTTATTCTCTTCGAAGTTAAAAGTTATGAACTTTAGACTCATGCGTTTGAATCTTGAGGTCTTGAATATGCAGGTCAATCTTTGAGTTTTTTGTTTGCAGTCAGAGCTTACAGGTTTTCTTAAAACTCATGCTCCTGAATTTGTTGAATGTAGCATATTGTGGTCCATCTGCAACAAAGCTAGCTTGCAAATGAAATTGCAATGGTGAAATAGTATGAAATAATATATTTCCATTTTCAAACAAGGATATGCTTCACAAAAAGTTTTATTGTTTGGATAGCCCTGCAACTAAGAGATTCAACAAAGTTTTAATGTTTTCCATTGAACTTCAAAATTCGAGATTTTCCAATACATTTTTTCCTTCATCTCAAAAAATAAAATTACTTCAGATTAATAATTCGCAAACAATACTCCTATCGGCCTCTCCTTGCACCTTCTGGGGCAACAACTAGTATAACTTGTTTTCGAAAATGGAATAGCCATTCTACATCTAACCATATGACTAAAATCTTGATCTAGGCACTCTGGAAACACAGATTTGCACTGCAACGTCCCGCCGTCACAAAATTTCTGAAAAAATGGCTGATTTTAAATCAGTGATAACTCCCTCATCCGGACTCCAATTTGACCGAATTTTTTTTTGAAATCGGGTGATTTTTCAAGAGGAGCTCAGATCTATAATTAGTTTTTTGAGATTTTGCACCATAATCTGCTAAAAATTTCAGAAGATTCACCGTACACAAATCGCCGTCAGAAACATTTCTGCAACACAACTGAATTTAAATCAGCGATATCACCCTCATCCGGACTCCGATTCGACTGATTTTTTTTTTGAAATTGGGTATTTTTATGTAAGGAATCCAGATCTGATATTTATTTCTGAAAATTTTTTGCCAAATTTTCCAGATCTTCTCTACAAACTCGCCGCCCAAAAATTTCCTGCAAAAAAATGAAAAAACAAATCTCCAAACTCTGCCCAAGAAAGTGCTCTGATACCACTTGTAATAGATCTTGTTGAGAATGAAGCAAGATGATGGAGCTTAGTGAAATGAAGTCGCCTTCACTAAGTGGGCCCGCAGGCAAATTCTGGCACAAAGTCTATTTTTAGACTATGTCTATTTTTAGACATACGGAGCATAATTTGGGAATTCCAGTTGGAGATTCTTGAAGTATGCGACATGTCGGTAAAAATAGACGAGACCCTTATTTTTAGGACCCAGGCTATTTTTAGACTGTGTCTCCTAAAAATATGGAAGTCAAATATTATTTACCCTTAATAATATTTTGACTATAAACAGCAGTTTACTCTCTTGGAGCACTTCAGTTCGAGTCATGGAGGTGGCTCATGCAACTGACAGAGGAATCACGTGGTTCCTAGGTTTTGATGGCATCTTGCATGGTTGACTTCAGTTGGACTTCAGTGGCAGAAGTTTTGGAGGAGTTAATGAGACAGATAGTGGAGTTGTGTTATGTTTATTTTAGTTGAACTAGTTGAGATTAGTTTAACTAGCTAATCAATTAGTTATGAGTGGAGTGAATTAAATATTATTTAATTCACAAATTAGTAACTCATTAGTCAACTCAAGAACACTTCAGTTCACTACAGTGCATGATCAGTTCAGTGGAGACCAGTGGAAGAGGTAGATGAAAGGGTGAGTAAAGCTATCAGTTGGAGGATCAATTTTGCATGGGATTTGCATTACACTTGGAGGAATTGTCCATGACAATTGCGCAGTCAAGCCAAGGGGATTCGAACCTTGGATCTGTTCATATACAGGCCATGATTGCGCAATAGAGGCAAGGCAATTGGCAGGGAGTTTTGAACCAGTGACTTGTTCAAAACTAAGCTAGATTGTGTGTGACTTTATGAGAAAGTACTGAGTACTTGTGAGGAGTATTGTACTTGTTTGGTTACATGATTTCTCCATTATAATATACACAATAGCTGCGGGGTTTTCAGCTATAGGCTTTCCCATACATACTGAGTTAATGTGTGATTGATTTGATGTGAGATTGCTTCTATTATTTCCGCATGTGACAATTAATTGTAGATGAGATTATGTGTTATGCATGCAATTCGAAATTGATGTGTAATCGGGTTAATATCCATTGAATAAGTGATTTATTCAGCTAATTTCTACATGGTATCGGAGCAATATTAATTGTCGAGATCTATTACGGTGATTGCAAACTTATTTCCTCGAACAGAGTCTGCATACGGGCCAGGAAGCCTCCGGATTCATCTTTCTTCGGAAAGTGAAAGGTCTAGTAAAAGCCCCTTGCAGTCAATCTCTGATTTGGAAATAATTTGCTTTCAAGTGTAGATCGGAAGCGATAGAGCTTGGAGTTTGGAATTCGAATTTTGCAGCAGAATTGTTTTCTTTGTGCCGGTGTTGAAGATTTCTTCTTTCAACGGTTTGCGACTCGAATATGCTCTTGAAGGCAGTTCGAATTATGTTGCATGGAAGGATCGCATGGAAGCAGTGTTAGAAGATAATGGTCTGAAGGAGTTCGTAGGTAGGATGTCCCAAAGCCTTGATGCGACTTTAGTGATGCATGGCAAAGAAGATAGCAAATGTCAGGATCTGTTGGACGTCGAGGATCGCCATTGTATCGACTTTGCATGCGAGCTACTCCAATGGCTATGGAAAGAGCTGACGGATCTCCTTTTCTGAAACGGATAGGAAGGCTGACGCTCAGGGCTGCTTCGGGAACATCAAGATGGAGAAGGGCGACAGTATCGCCAAATACCTCACGAAGTTCACTCAATGCAGAGATGAGCTGGGAAGTGTGGGGGTTGCTGTCGATGAAGAGGACATGGTCGACCTGGCTCTCCTTGGTCTTCCGAAGGCTTGGCACTCATATCAAGATAGTGTCAATGGTCGGGAGAAGCTGCCGGGATGGGAGCGCCTTTGGGCGGATCTCATACAGGAGGAGATAAGGAGGACTACTCGAGATGGATCTTCATCAAAGGGAGCTGATGAAGAAAACTGCGCTTTGGTTGCCAAAGCAAAGAAGGGGAAGGGTAAGAAAACCTCTCATTCTGGTGCAAAGGGCAAGAAGAAGGATATGGCGAAAGTGAAGTGTTTTCACTGCCATGATCACGGACATTATGCTACCAATTTTCCAAAGAAGAAGAAGAACAAGCAAGCGGGAAGATCTGCAGATGGAGAAGCTTTGGCTTCACGGTTCGAGCTTGACTTTTCACTGATTGCATGCTTGGTTTCAAGTGTGATGGGATCGGTGTGGTTCTTGGACAGCGGTGCGTCATTTCATATGACGGGAGATCGGGAGTTGTTCTCAGATCTGGAGGACAAGGATTTGGGTATGCACATCGAGATGGGCGATGACGGTAGATACGGTGCGACTGGTATCGGTACCGTATCCTTTCAGAGGGAGTCTGGTAAACCCTTTGTCTTAAAGGATGTCATGCATGTACCTGGATTGAAGAAGAACCTGATTTCGGTAGCGATGTTGGAGGATAAGGGGTATGATGTGGTCTTCAGCGAAGGAAAAGCCTTCCTACGCAGTAAGACTACTGCAGAGACCCGGAAGATAGGGGTTCGAACTCGGGAGCCTTTATCGGTTGCGGTGAATGGCTAGCAGCTATGGCATGCAAGGCTGGAGATGTGGTGAGCCGGGATGATGAGGGCGAACTATGGCACAGGAGATTGGGCCATCTTCACCATGGAGCTTTGAAGATTCTGCAGCAGATTTCTACTGGACTTCCTAAGGGCACCCTTGCGCAGTCAGATCAGTGCACGGGGTGTACTTTAGGGAAGTATGTGAAAGCCACCTTTCACGAGAAGGATAGTCGCGCCACGACGATCCTTGAGAGAGTTCACACAGACGTGTGTGGTCCTTTCTCGGTTGCTTCGACAGCAAAGCACAAGTATTATGTGATCTTTGTTGATGATTTCTCTCGAAAGTGCTGGATCTTCTTCATGCAGAAGAAGAGCGATACATTAGCGAAGTTCTGTGAGTTTAAAGCACTGGTCGAGAAGGAGTCGGGGAAGAAGGTGATTGCTCTAAGGAGTGATAACGGTGGTGAATTCATCT
The DNA here is from genome assembly GCA_034641835.2 of Pinus albicaulis. Taxonomy (NCBI): domain Eukaryota; kingdom Viridiplantae; phylum Streptophyta; class Pinopsida; order Pinales; family Pinaceae; genus Pinus; species Pinus albicaulis. The sequence goes on from CM076583.1 coordinate 930,078,415, forward strand.
CGGCTGAATTCAAGGAATTCTGCAGCGCAGAAGGGATTCGGAGAGAGCTCATCGCACCCCACAACCCACAGCAGAACGGGGTGGCTGAGCGGAAGAACAGAACGATCGTGGGTGCTGCACGGGCGATGTTGCATGATCAGGGCCTACCCCTTCACTTGTGGGCTGAGGCATGCAATACAGCAGTGTATGTGCAGAACCGTTGTCCTCACAAGGTTCTTGGCATGAGTACACGAGAGGAGGCTTATTCTGGCAAGAGGCCTGATATTTCCCATTTGCGGATTTTCGGATCTCCTGTCTACATGCATGTGACGAAGGATGCAAGAAGGAAGCTGGATCCAACTGCTGAAGTTGGAATATTTGTGGGGTACACTGATACACCTCACAACTATCGGGTGTATGTGCCAGACAGTCGCAAGACTGTTGTGCGACGGGATATAAAATTTCGGGAGGAGAAAGCCATGCAGTGTTCGCTTGAGAGGGAGCTACACTTGCATGCAGATGAGGAGCTGTTAGTTCCTAAGGAGGAGCTTCCGGATGTGGATCAGCCACAAGAGGAGGTTCAGGAGGTGGAAGAAACCACCCAGGCAGCGCCAACCATCAGAGGGCGCATGCGCACTACAGAAGCTGAGCGACTGGCTCGAGATGCAGAGAGGGTTGTAGGACCACCTACAGCACAGCGCAGACAGAGACAGTCACCGGATCGGTACACTGGATACATGGCTCTTATGAGTCAATGTGTTGTGACAGAGCCATCCTCTTTTGAGGAAGCTGTGGAGGAACCCGCATGGGTTGATGCCATGATCGAAGAATATGATTCGATCATCAGGAACAGTGCATGGGAGATTGTCCCCAGACCGGTTGGGAAATCAGTTGTAGGTTCGCGATGGATCTACAAGGTGAAGCAGGCGGCTGACGGGAGTGTGGAGAAGTACAAGGCGAGATTTGTCGCCCGTGGCTTCTCACAGATCGAGGGGATTGACTATGAGGAGACTTTTGCACCTGTCGCAAGGTACTCTTCCATACGGACGATCCTTGCTCTCTCAGCGCGGATGGGGTGGCACATTCATCAGATGGATGTGAAGACTGCGTTCCTCAATGGAGTTATTGAGGAAGAGGTGTACATAGAGCAGCCTGAAGGTTTTGAGATCTTCAGCAGTGAGTCGCATGTGTGCCGACTCAAGAGAGCACTGTACGGGCTGAAGCAAGCACCTAGTGCTTGGTACACTCGGATAGACAGCTACTTCACCGGGCTTGGATTCTCCAAGAGTGAGGCGGATCCAAACCTGTACCAGATTGTGGTGGAGGGGAAGCTGTTGATCATCGTACTGTATGTAGATGATCTGATTTTGACTGGCGACGAGCAGTTGATACTTTCATGCAAGGAGGATCTTGCACGAGAGTTTGAGATGAAGGACCTGGGCATCCTTCATTATTTCCTGGGATTGGAGATTTGGCAGCGCAGTGGAGGAATGTTTGTTTCTCAGGGCAAGTATGCTCGGGAGATTCTGGAGAGGTTCAACATGCAAGGCTGCAAGCCTGTTGACACTCCTCTTCCTGGTGGTTGGAGGAAGGAGGATGCTACTTGAGCGGAGGTAGTGGATGCCACTGTCTATCGACAGTTGGTGGGGTCGCTTATGTATTTGGTCAATACACGACCCGATATATGCTATGCAGTTAACCAGCTTTTGCAAGCTATGGTTAAGCCTACCAAGCTCTTTTGGAAGGTGGGCAAGCATGTATTGCGCTATATCAGAGGCACATCGGGATATGGTCTATGGGACAGACAGGAGGATGGAGTGAAGCCTCGGGCTTCACCGATGCGGCATTGGGCAAAGATTCAACGGACCGAAGAGCACTTCTGGAGGAGTTTTCAGCATTGGGTCGACAGCAGTTTCCTGGTACAGCAGGAAGCAGAGATCCGTGGCACTCAGTTCAGCAGAGGCCGAGTACATGGCAGCAAGTTTGGCTGCATGCGAGGTTATTTGGATGAGGAAGATCCTCGCAGGTTTGTTCAGGTTGCATTTGGAGCCTACGGTGATCTACTGTGATAACCAGAGCTGCATCAAGCTCTCAGCTAATCCAGTATTTCATGATAGGTCCAAACATATCGACATCATGTACCATCATATCAGATATTGTGTTCAGCGGAGAATCATGATGCTTTCATATGTTCCCACGGAGGATCAGGATGCCGACATCCTGACGAAGGCGCTCACCAGGAGCAAGTTCGAATTCCACAGAGGCAGGATAGGGGTTGCAGATAATCCATATCTTGCCGAGAGGGAGTGTTGAGAATGCAGCAAGATGATGGAGCTTAGTGAAATGAAGTCGCCTTCACTAAGTGGGCCCGCAGGCAAATTCTGGCGCAAAGTCTATTTTTAGACTATGTCTATTTTTAGACATACGGAGCATAATTTGGGAATTCCAGTTGGAGATTCTTGAAGTATGCGACATGTTGGTAAAAATAGATGAGACCCTTATTTTAGGACCCAGGCTATTTTTAGACGCATTCTAAAATAGTGGGGGGATTCGAACCTTGGATCTCTTCATATACAGGCCATGATTGCGCAATAGAGGCAAGGCAATTGGCGGGGAGTTTTGAACCTGAGACTTGTTCAAAACTAAGTCAGATTGTGTGTGACTTTATGAGAAAGTACTGAGTACTTGTGAGGAGTATTGTACTTTGTTGGTTACATGATTTCTCCATTATAATATACACAATAGCTGCGGGGTTTTCAGCTATAGGCTTTCCCCATACATACCGAGTTAATGTGTGATTGATTTGATGTGAGATTGCTTCTATTATTTCCGCATGTGACAATTAATTGTAGATGAGATTATGTGTTATGCATGCAATTCGAAATTGATGTGTAATCGGGTTAATCTCCATTGAATAAGTGATTTATTCAGCTAATTTCTACAGATCTGACAAGAAAATGTATAAAAATGGAAAATATGGCCAAGAAATAACACCATAGAAGATAAAACTTCAGATCTTCATTAATATCAAAACCCTTAAGGTAGGGAAACACCATACATTCACTCCTTAAGGAAGGAGATCACTCCACAAGCCATATGCTTGCCCATACAATAATCCTTGACATCTCTCAATGGAGAGTCTCTAGCATCTATATAGGTTTCATACATGCAATACCATGGGTAGTTACCATGGGTCTCTCAATAGCATACATCCAATACAATGGGCTTATCACTTTATTCCCTAGCTACATGTGGTCCCTTACATAATGTGGGTTAACCACTTTATTTATTAACTATGGCCCATTTATTTATCATTCTTATATTATTACATCATATTATTCCCTTGGGTACCTCCCTCTGTACCCTATATTATCCCCTATAGGTACACTACATTCTTCCTCATCCTCAATGTCATCAAGAGTGCCCAATGTCTCATCTAGCTCAGCCTTGGCCTTTCCAACCTCTTTCTGAGCTCCGATAGCCCTGACCTCACTGACGACCTTCTTTGTCTCTAACTGCTGGTTTTCTACCTCAAGGAAGTTGATCACATTCTTTGCTCTGCCAAGATTGGTTTGTAGCTCCCTAATTTGGGCATCCTTTCTTTTGAGAAACATGTTTGTGATCCTCTCCTCATCCTCATTCTCACTGTCAAGGTGAATTAGCTAAAACTCTTGTTCATTTTCATGCTCATCTTCCTTCTCTTCAACAATGACCTTTTCCTTACGTTTTCCAAGTTGTTTTGTTGATGTAGAAGTCAGGGCCCCTTCCACAATTTGTGGAGAAAACACCTTCATATGCCCTCTTTGATAGGTCAAAGGAAAAGGCTCTAGGTCAACCATCCTAGTGTCATCTGTCTCACTGCTCTCTTCACTGTTTGATGTTTTTTCATGAGATGAGGGTGAAGGGCTATGGGAAGGTGATGTAGGAGGATCATCATGGGGTGAAGGAATGTGATTGAATGGAGATGTGTGAAGAGTAGGAAGTGATTGAGTAATGGATTCTAGAGGATGAGATGAGGAAGGTATATCTTGCTGATGATGGATTTATGGAGTAGTGAACACCTCATTGGCAATGAAGGTCTCCCATGGAATGCCTTTCTGTTGTAGTTAGTGCATAACAACCAATTTGATAAGTGAGTGATGGAATAGGCTTTGCATATGCTAAGGGTAGTTTCTCTTTTGCACTATGTATGCCATTTTAAAAATGCTTCGGTAAAGGTAATAGGGTATGTGCAGCATCCTCACTCTAGTAAAATGCATAAGCAACCTGATGTGGTATGAATAAAGACAGGAGAACCTTCCCTCAAATGTAAAATACTTCATTATAATATTCATCATAGGTGCATATCTATCAAGCAAGTGAGAGAAAGGAAAAATGGATTTGTTGTAGTCTTTATACCTGGGCTTAAGGTATGGCTAAAAGTAACTCATGTCAAGGTTAGCTTGCTTGAACCATTTCTCCCCTACACTAGGTGTGCCTGTGGCATTGGAAATGGAATCTGTAGACAATTCAAAGGTGACCCCTGCAAGATTAACTTGTTTTCCATGCAAGTTAATGATAAATAATCTAGTTAGTTCAGGGTGGTTTTTCACCTGCTGCACCTTTCAACAAAATTAAAAGCATCCTACATGATTGAAACAAGAAATAGTAAGGGGAGATGCCATGAGCTCTCTTGTACTGAGGGGTTAAAATCTATTTATCTTGCCTTCTTTATGATCATGCCTCCTTGGAATTTGGGCCTCCAAACCACTGTGTTCACCCTCAAACATTGTGAACTCTTCTTTTATAAAATTATGGAGTGTAAATGGAAATGAGATGAAGGGATGGTAATGAAAAGGTAGCCTTGCAAATGAGGGAATGAGTGAGTGAGGGTATAGGTGTATGAGAATGAGTGAGAGGCTAAAACAACTCAATGACAACCCTCCAGTTGTGTAAATACCCTATCTATCACTGACACTCTGTCTAGGAAGATGAAGCAATGGAAAAATAATGATTTCAAAGTTGAAACTTAGGGTTTCATTTCCATTGATTAAGAATTGATCATAATAGCTTGAAGATAGGGTTCATGTGATGTAATTACCCTTTCAGAGAGCTTGGATGAATTTGGTAGAGATTTGGAGGAAGTTTGAAGTGATTTGGATGGCTAGAGGGATTAGAAACCCTTCCTAGACAAGGGCGCAGTGCCAAAGCTGAGGGCGCACCGCCAGTTGTTCAGGGCGCAGCGCCAAAATAAAATTGCACTCAGTGTGTATGGCAAGAGCGCAACACTTTCCCCAGCACACAACACCACCTTCCATGCCTACAATTCCTTCAGAAAATGCACGGGAGAAAAATGCCAAGGGCGCAACGCCAAGTCAACTTAGTCAAATTCTGGTTGAAAACTCTAAAACTCTTCTCTCCTTGAAACTTCTAACTCTTTGCAAGGCATCAATGATTCATATGGAGTGAAAAATGAGATTTTATAGTCTTGGGAATTAAATTTAATGTTGAAAACCCACTTTCTAATGTTAGAAACCCCTTTTTCCTTTCTCACTAACTCTTTTACACTTTTTGCATTGCAAGTGCCTGAAAACATTGAATTAGATTTTCTTTTGGTCCTTTGGGCATGAAAAGTTGAATTTTGATAACTTTAGTATGATTACACATAGAAGCATCTTCAAAATCCTCTTTTTCTTCCACCATGGAGTTCATCTCATGATTTTTACCTTCTCTGATCATCTCCTTCAAAACCCTAGGTGTCTGCAGCTCTTTTATAGCAATCATCAGTGTTGTCTTCTAATTTCTCTGTAGCCCTTTCGAGTTCATTCATTTATGTCTAGTTCACCTCACCTTTTTCCATATTCCATCAATATTTTCTGACATAATTTCTTGATGTTTAGCCTTTTGTGCCTCCTCCATGTCATTTCTGCAAGTGATCACTATTTTGGCACTCAACTAGACCATCAAGTTCAAAACCCTAGTTCTCTACAAGACCAATGTGTTCCCCTTTCCTTGGCTATAATTTGTTTTCATTCAAGAGTAGACAATCTACCTTATTAGTACCTTCTACTGACACAACTTTCAACACTCCTACAGAAGTGCCAAACTTTGTCCATTTTTCTCATTTGAAGACTTTGAACTGATGAGGTAATCTTCTTTGGAAATATTTTAGGTTCCTCTCGAGTAACCATGTCTTGACATTCTATTACATCTGAGCTAGATTCTAGCAAGGGAAAAGTAGTGCCTGAAACATCCAATGATGACCTTAAAACATGTGAAACCCTAATGACCTAGTGGGAGGGTCCTTTGACCTGATATTGACTGAAATTTGGCTCAGAGATATTCAAGTGAAAATAGAGTATGGTCAAAAGTGCTGCATTGAAGATCCAAAATCCAATGTACTTGATTTATCTAAATGACCTACAGAGATAGTTTTGATACCATCAATGCTTGGGGAACCTGGGGAACATTGGAATGAGTTAGCTATAGGAAAGCCCTAGAGGGAAGGTAGAGTTCAGTGTCAAGGGGAAAATAGGGCAATGAGGTTATAGGCAAGAAGGGAGGCTGAAAATGAGAGGTATAAGCCTATGATGAGTCTTTTTAGGAGAAACAGGGTGGATTTGGAAAGACCAACTGAGGGAAAGTGAAAAAGTTTCTATAAGGATAATGAAGGCAGTGAGATTTCTGAAACTGACAATATTCAAGGAACGTTGTTTTCAGAAATCTAGAACCAATCTATATTAATCTAAAGATAGTGAAAAATATTGATGAATAACATTTAACAGTAGTAAATCTTCAGTTGCATGTGAGATCACTACATGTGAATTAATTTAATATTTAATTCACTGATCTCTCACTAGTGTATCTTCATTTACAAATAACAAAACTGATTTTAGCTCGCTTAACTGAGTTAAACTACTTTACAACTCACATAACTACACATCCAACTCTGTTACAACTTGGAATCACTAAGTTACAACTAAGTCCACTTGCATTTCCCACCAACCAACCTTTGAACTTGAAATTCCTTTAGCTAACTGGTTTGCCACTTCAGTTAACTGATTCCAAGTGCTCCATGCGAATAGATTAATATTTATTGGCCAACTATTATTAAGGGATAATCATACGCGACATGCATCTATAAATAGACATGCAATCTATAAATAGAACTCGCACATGCATCTAAAAATAGAAAATCATCTATAAATAGAATTTGCTCATCCATTTTAAAAATAGACTTCCACCTAAAAATATCCTGAGGCTCCATCCTAGTGTAGGTGCTTAATTTTCACTAGGATCATCATCTTGTTGAATCTCAACACTCCCTTTCAACAAGAAAGGGATTATCCTTCACCCTGATCCTATCTCTATGGTATTCGAATTTTCTCCTGGTGAGCACCTTCGTTAGAATATCTACATCGTGATCTTCCGTAGGAATTTAATGAAGCAACATGATCTTCTGTTGCACACAATCTATGATATGATGATATCGGATATCTATATGCTTAGATCTATCATGAAACAAATGATTAATCAAGAGTTTAATGAAACTTTGATTATCACAATGAATCATTGTAGGATCTAAATGAGAACCAAACAAACCAACCAAGATATTTCTCATCCAGATAGCCTCACATGCAGCTTGACTTTCTGCCATGTATTCCACTTCCGCTAAACTGAGTGCCATGGATCTCTGTTTCCTATTGTACCAAGAAAAAGTTGTAGATATGATACTGAATATCCCCCTTGATGTGCTCTTTCTGTCCATTGGGATGCCCACCCAATCTGCATCCGTGAAGCCATGCAAATTCACCTCATCTGTCTATTTGTACCACAAGAAATACTCAGATGTGACCCTTAGGTATCTCAGGACATCCTTTCCCGCCTTCCAAAATATCTTGGTAGGCTTAAACATCTCTTGACTAAGCTATTTCACCACATAGCATATGTCTGGTATTGTATTCACTAAATACATTAGCAAACCCACTAACTATAGACAAACATTAGCATCCACTACATCTCTAGATGTAGCGTCCTCTTTCTCCAGTTTCCTGGAAGAGGAGTATCCATGGGTTTGTATACCTCCATGTGAAACTTACCTAGTATCTCCCTTGCATAATTTCCTTGAGACACAAAAATTTCACCATCTTGCTGCCATATTTCCAATCCAAGGAAATAATGGAGTCCCATATCCTTCATCTCGAAATCCTTTGCAAGGTCCTCCTTACATGAGTGTATCAATTTCTCATCAGCAGTCAGTATTAAATCATCAATATAAATAACAATGACTAAAAGCTTACCCTCCACCTCAATTTGGTATAGGTTTGCATCCGCCTCAGTATTGGTGAAGCCAAGTCCGGTGAAATAGTTGTCTATCTGAGTGTACCAAGCACAGGGTGCTTGCTTCATCCCATACAACGCTCTTTTGAGTCTGCACACATGCAACTCGCTGCTGAAGATCTCAAATCCTTCAGGCTGCTCAATGTACACTTCTTCCTCAATGATCCTAGTGAGAAACATAGTGTTCACATCCAACTGATGAATGTGTCAACCCATCTGCGTTGAAACAACAAGGATGGTCCTTATGGAAGAATACCGTGCGACAGGTGAAAATTTTTCTTCATAATCAATACCCTCGATCTATGAGAAGCCTCGGGCCAAAAATCTAGCCTTTTATTTCTCAACACTCCCATCAATAGCTTGCTTTACCTTGTAGATCCATCTTGAACCTACCACTAATTTATCAATCGACCTTGGAACAATTTCCCAAGCACTATTTCTGACAATGGAGTCATACTCCTCCACCATTGCATCTACCCATGTGGGCTCCTGCACTGCTTCCTATAAGGAAGATGGTTCAGTCACAACACATTTTCTCATGAGAGCCATGTATTCAGTGAATTGGTCAGGAGACTGTCTTTTTCTATGTTGTGAAGTAGGGACTCCTACATTCTGTGCAACATCAAGTCTCAACCTTTCAGCTTTTGTGGTACGCCTTCTTCCAATTCTGATGTTTAGATCTGCGTGAGTGGACTCCTCCACTCCATGAACCTCCTCCTTTGGATGATCCACATATAGAGACTCATCTTTGGGAACCAACAAATCCTCCTCTGCATGCAATTCTAGCTCCCTCTCAAGCGACAACTGCATGGATTTCCCCTCATTGAATTTTATATCTTGTCACATAACAGTCATCTTACTGTTAGGAAAATACACACTATAATTATGGGGTGTTTTTGTGTACCATAGAAATATCCCAACTTCAGTAGTCGGCTCCAACTTCTTCTTGGTGTTCTTGGTCACATACACATAAACAGATGAGCCGAAAATATTAAAGTGAGAAACATCTAGTTTATTACCAGTGAAAGCTTCTTCAGGTGTACTCATGCCAAGTACTCTATGAGGACAACGGTTTTGCATATAAATCGTAGTGTTGCATGCTTCCACCCACAAATGCATTGATAGGCCCTGATCATGCAACATTACTCGTGTTGCACCCACGATCATGTTGTTCTTCCTCTCCGTGACCCCATTTTGTTGTAGGTTATGAGGCGCTATGAGTTCTCTTCGAATTCCTTCTTTGCTACAGAATTATTTGAATGCATTAGAGATGTATTCTCCACCATTATTGCTCCTCAGAGCCTTCACTTTCTTCCTCGACTCTTTCTCCACCAATGCCTTAAACTCACATAAATTTGAGAATGTTTGGTCCTTCTTTTGCATGAAGAAGATCCAACATTTATGAGAAAAGTCATCAATAAAAACAACATAATACCTATTTTTTTCTTTTGGAGCAATCGAGAATTGTCCACACACCTCTTTCTGAACTCTCTCCAAGATCACTGAAGCACGGTTCTCCTTTTCATGAAAGGTGGAATTTACATACTTCCCCATGGTGCAACCCTTGCACTAATCTAACTGAGAAATTTTTCCCATTGGAAGCACAGTATATATTTTATGCGTGAATTTTAAGGCTCCATGATGAAGATGGCCCAATCGCCTGTGCCATAATTTTCCCTCATCCTGGATCACCGCTTTTTCTGCCTTGCCCATCATGGCAGCGCAACCATCTACCTCCAGTTTGTAGAGATTATAAACTCAAATCCCTATTCTCTTGGCTTGACCCATTGTTTTATTTCGCAGGAAATCTTTTCCATCGCTGAAAACAACGTCATAGCCTCTGTCCTCCAACATCTTGACTGAGACCAGGTTTTTCTTCAAATCTGGAACATGCATAACATCTTTCAATTGAAATGGTTTACCTGAATCCCTCTCAAAGGTAATGGTACCAATGTCGGTCGCAATGTATCATCCATCGTTGCCCATCTCTATATGCATTTGGATATCTTTCTCCTCCAAGTCACTGAAAAACTCCTTATCTCTCGTCATGTGAAAGGAAGCACCACTATCAAGATACCACATCGATCCCAATGCACTTGACTCCATGCATGCGATCAAAGAGAAATCAAGTTAAAATTGTGAGGAAAGGGTCTCACCGGCTACAGCTCCAGCAGCCTTCTTATTCTTATTCTTTTGTGGGCAGTTAGTGGCAAGATGCCCATGTTCGTGACAATGAAAACACTTCACCTTGGACAAAACTAGCTTCTTACCTTTATATTCAGATTTTGAATGGAATTTATTCCCCTTCCCTTTCCTTGCTTTGGAAGCCAAAGAAAAATCCTCTTCATCACCATGCTCTTATGAAGATCCATCTCTGGTGTTCCGCCTGAACTCCTCCTACACTATATCTGACCATAGTCATTCCCAATCCAGTAGTTTTTCTCGTTTGTTGACAGAGTCTTCATAACTGTGCCAACTCTTAGGAAGTCCCAAGAGAGCCAAGCTCACCAAATCATCATCAGAAACAATGATTCCCAAACTCCCTAGTTCATCCCGACATTGGACAAACTTTGTGAGATACTTTGGATTATTGTCGCCCTTTTCCATCGTGATATTTTTGATTTTATCCTTCAGCGCCAATTTCCTATGGTCACTACTGTTATGTGTATAAATCCTTCTTGTGGACAAGAACGATCTCCCTAGTATCCTAAGGATATCTAGAAACAAACTATTAGCATGAATCTTAATTCCAAGCATATGAAAAAAGACCACTTTAGCTGTGCATAAAAAACAGCCCTAACAACAAAGATGGCTGCCAATATCCTCAAATATACAGTTAGGTGATCAAGATAAATGCTGCAAAAATCTAGATCTATGCATTAGAAGACATTAAGCAGTAGAAAAAACAAGATTTACTCCATGCATCCAATAGACAAGACAAGAATATGTTGAATGAATTTTGTATTAATGGCACCTGGGAGGAAAACACAGAAGGTTGTTACCAGTTCTCCTCAATGGGATGGGTTCTTGTAAGTCCTCAGCACTTCAGATCTAAAACTCCTCTCTCTTGATGGTGTAGAAAACCCAGACAAAAATGGTAGCAAAATATGACTATGATGGTGGATCAATAGTCAGACCAAAAGTATAGATCCAGAGTGATCTTTAGGCAACAAAAGGTGGTAAATGAATGGGAAAACCCTTCTATTTATAGAAAAATATTGAGTTAGTCTAGATATTGGTGCATAATTAAAATATTATTAACCAAATCAAGATCCAACTTTTATGGAATATTTTATTATATTTGTTGGAGGGTAAAGGAATTTGACTTGGGTCAAATCGCTTTATTTGTAAATAATAAATAAATAAATGATATATTTATCATTTTAAGGATGTGGTTGAGTAATAATCAAATAAACAATGATTTATTTAATTATTTAAGGGTGATTTAGTCATATTTAACAAAGAATATTATTTAAATAAGGTTTAAATAATTATTCTTAGAAAATAATAGGATAAATAATGATTTATCTAATTAATTTCCTTGTTTTGGGTTAAATATAACCAGGAATATTAATTAAACTGTTGTTTAACTAATTATTCCTTAAGGAAAAAAAAAAAAAATGTAGATTTATTTAATATTTCCTCATGGGGTTTCCTGTTTAGACCATAAACAACTTAATAAAGGTGGTTTACTAAGTTATTTTCATAGTGAAAGCAATTTTACTTAGGGTAAAATTGGTCTTACATGGTGTACTTGGATCCATCTAATGATAATAGGTTATATGACCAGAAAATGGTGTAACAGATTGCCCCCCAGCGTGCGAGCGTTAGGAGCTAATCGTATGACTGAAGTACGTTGTAAGAGAGAGAAATATAAGGTAGACCAAAGTGCTGAAAAGACTAGACCCTGAGGAGGCGAGACTTACAGTTGTGACAAGTCTCTTTTATGAGTGAGTACCTGTGCTATAGGTGGTGGGGGATGCATACCTATGCCTGCCGAGACAAAGTACAAAGAATAAGGCGTCTAGTAAACAAGGGACTGAACAATATAGTACATGCTGGCATAAACATGAGCCAGATAAACAACATGATAATGAATCCCACATACATATTGTGCCTGGGATAACATCCAGGACTTGTACAATAATATCTGAGTACATGAGATATAGATACAACCCAAATGCCCCTGTAAACAAGAAAGGGCTCTGAAAATATGACTGATACATGCAATCAAAAAGGCGCTGCAAGCGGCTGAGGCCAACATCATGAAATCTATGGAGTTGCATCGAAGGCTGAAAGGAAGAGGTCATCCGGGCATGTGAGGGGCTACCTATAGGGCCACCCCCTCATGGGGGCTAAGACATCTTACACATACCCGAGAATCACTGATATCAGCTGCTGCATCACTGGACCATAAAGTATACGGATCTCGATCATGCTAAAAGGAGTTGGAATTGAGAAACAATCAAGTCAAAGGGAAATAAGGAGTCCTTTTGCCTGATCCGAGGCACCGAACAAGAGTGGAAGCTAGAACCAAGGTACACCACCCTCTAGACCTGTCTTCTGGAATGAATGAGCTGATGTCGACATAAGGAGGTCTGCCATAGGTGAGACAATAAGGGATCCTCAACTAAGGCATGAGGGAAAATAGTAGAGTGACTAACAGACTGACACAAGGGATGATGATGAAATGGGGGGTACTGAGTAGCAGACGAACGACTTCCTTTGTTTAGAGCATAAATGGCATGGATGACCTGGCAGCAACTGACACAATATCATGAGGGATAGGGGACAGTGGGACTGAAGGCCATAATGTGCGACACGAGAGAGGAATCAAGCAATGAAGGATGGAGGAATATAATGGGATACAAAGGGACTTAGGATAGACTCCATGAATGCAATGATGACTCAACTCGAATGCTCTAAACAAAGGTGACTTGATGGTGCTGCCACACAGAAAAGAGGTCCAATGGGGACCACAAAAACATGAGTACATGATGGTTACTCACGATGAAGATCGACACAAGCATGGAAAAGTATGAAGGCACAGGGGTTCCCCCAAGTACAAGTGTGGCAGGTGAAGAAATTCGATTTTTAGGAGTGGTGAAGTGACCCTTCTTGGAAAAAATGTGTCCTAGTGAAGTATCAAATCATGAAAAACTAACAGATACTCATTTGAGGGCTCTATGAGAGCTTTCCAACGATACAGACAGTTTGGAAAACTGAGCTATGGTTTCACCGCAGAAGGAGAAAGAAAAATCAAGTGTTTCTCTTTTAATAAGGCATTTTCCCTCCAAATTCACTCATTTGCATGTGGAGATGTGGTGAATGTAGAGAGGAGAGAAGGCCCTAAATCTTGCAGTGATCGTAGCGGACAAATAGACCATTGGAATCGAGATCTGTCAGTTACAGGTAAGAGGGCTAAACCTACTCTTTCTTTTCAGTGGATTGAAATTTCAAATTAGGTCCCCAGGAACAGACCCCTGCTCCTCTTCACGGCCGAGTCACACTTTTTGGGGAAAAAATTGCAACCTGGGTAGCAGGTTTTGAGCAAAAAACTGCGACCTATCCCAGGTTTGGGCCTGAAAAGTGTGACTTGTAAAGGAGGGGTTTTTCTGTGTTGTTTTTTGGCTTAGCACTAGTTTTTTATAATGAGATATAGTCTTTCCTATCTGTATACTTACAAATATGATGGTTTTGTGCAGATATGGCAGAATTACAGATCAACTGGAGAGAGAGAGACCTGGGTGCATTATGGTCGGAGATCTGGGAGGGTCAAGGTGTCCGTAGTGCATTGGCCAGGTTTGGGGTTCTGAAGTTTGTGGAGAAACCTTTGATGAGAGCTGGAGAGCCCTTATTGGCCTGTATTGTTAGCTATTGGGATCTGTACCATGAGGTCTTTATAGTGCAGGGGTACCGGATCGAGTTGACGGTCCAAGATATATATTTCCTGATTAGTCTCCCACCACTTGGGATGGTAGGGAATTCTCAGCCAGTATTACCGCGGGGGAAAAATATTATAGAGTTTGTAGAGCACCATTGTCAACCAAGTCTCCAAGTCAAGGGGACTCGGATACCCATTGAGGATTTGGAGAGGTTATAGACCCGTGCTGTGGCCGCAGCGGTGCTGCAGATCCTAGGCAAATAGGCACTCCATCACATCATCGGAGGGTAGATGATGCTTGTGGAGAGTGTTTTGAGTGGGACCTACTATGGGTGGGCCCAGATGATGCTGTCGGAATTGAAATGATAGTTGTCGCTATGCAAGCGGAAAGTGAACCATGACTATGCATATGGTATAGTTTTGTGCTCGTTCTTCTTTGAGAAGATCCCGAAACTTCGACCTCACATACATCTCCAAGATGGGGGCCCAAGAGAGCCTAGGATGCATCGGTGGCAGTGACTACTGTGCAGAAGAGGAGGTGGGGTGGTTGGACGGGTGTTCCGACCCAAGTTCTTTTTTCATTGGGGTTAGATGCCACTGTAAATAGACGACTATCCCTATAGTGGGATGAGTTATTGTGGGGACCCAGATTTTCCACTGCCGCTTGGTCGAATATGGGGGCCCGATGGTAAGTGACAAATTGCTAATATTTTATGTGCATGTAAAGTTCTAGAATATTGAATGTGCTACTAATTCTTTACTTTTGTTATGTAGATACAACACCGATAAAATTGGACGGGTATATGGGACAACCTGCAGTATCAGGGACCGCAGGACCTAGTGGACTGAGGGTGCAACAAAATGAGGATGCAGAAACCCTCCTGGAGGACATCCGTCATAGGTGTGAGAGGCATCTGACTGGTGTTTCAAAGTGTGACTGGCAAGACTTAGATGACCAGTACATAGAGACATGTATTGGTCTACCCTCTGAGTGGCGAGGGGTCATGTGGCGCATGGCGATCACCGAACAGGGTATGCGTGTTCTACAAGCTGCAGGAGCAAAGCCATTGGCTCGAGATCCTCTAGATAGTGATTAGTGTGTAGGGGTAGGTGGTGCCCCCAGTTTTTAGTTTTTTAACATGCAATGGGTATGTCATATGTATCAGAGTGGATGGACTCTAAAACATTTTATACAACACATATTATGGATATGCATCGTTTTGATATTTTTATGTTATTGTCTTGTGTTAAATGTGTGTGCTAAATGCCAATCTAGAATATGGTTTTCAATGTTGTCTACATAGTGATTTTGTGCTCTAGGTACATGAATAAATGTAATGATTTCAAATTCACACATCAAAAGCTTCACTCGTAAATATCTTCTAAAAAGGATAGGATTATGCACACGATAGACACCATTCAATTGCATGATAAGAAGCAGGGAATCTAAATGAACATGAAGGTGGAGGATGCGATGTGAAAGGGCATCGACTAATAAACCTCGCACTGCATCATATTCGGCTTGATTATTGGTAGCAGTACCAATGCATACACCATTCGAGAGAAAAATTGAATGCAAGGGGGTAAAAATGGCCCAACCTGTCGAGGCTAGATTCCGAGAGAAACGACTTGCACCATCGGCGAGACTAATATAAGGTGTGGACGGGAGGTCCATTTGAAAGGTACCACAAGACAATAAATGGGAGGATGATGAACAATGCTAGGAACCTGACGGTGAGGTGGAGTGTGGGAGCTACTGGAGGTGTAGCTTGTGCTCAAGCTGTGAAAGTCAGCATAGGCACGTATGGTACCATCTCGTTTATGGGCGAGAAAGATGAAGTCAGGGATGGACATGGCTTTCATGATGTCATCATCACAATAGACGACAGAGTGACTGGAGGAAGGGAGACCACATGACGCAGGGAAGCTACCTGACTCATCATCATGAGAAGAAAGGTTCACATGCACATCATCACAGGGGATGATGTAAGAACAAGTAGATAAGGGATCTACTAATGTTGAGCCCAGGGTGATCGCTGAAGGGAGGTCAGGCAAAAAAACAGGGGAAGATTCAAAGGGAGATTCTACTGAGGGTCTCATGGATGATGATAGGTAGAGGATGGTGGTCGTAGGCTCCATCATCTCTACATCGCAAGGGGGAATGTCAATAGGAGCAGGTAAATCCTCAGTCTCGCCTACAACATACTGCACAAGGTTGGTTGGTGTGAATAGTTTTAGGACTCTTGGCTGCAGTCGAGGAAGAAACAGAGGCTTCAGGGACCATAGACTCAGGGAATGCAACTTTAACCATGGGATTGATACAGGGTATTTCAGGACAGTTATGGGTGGCATGGCCAACGACATCACACAAAGCACAGGGCTTTGCGGGCGGGGGAGGTGCAGGGTCTATCGGGACAGCCTTGTCCTTGGAGGCCCTCTTGCAAGATTTGCCCTTCTTAACCAAAGTGGTCGCAACAGGAGGTGGTTCCTGTTGAGGTGGTTGAGGCACGGTTGCAACGGGAGAAGTCACGGGGACCAGTTGAACCAGGGTCAAAGCAAGATAAGGTTTGGGTTGACCTGGCGGGGTAGTGGCTGGAGGATCAAGGTACCAGATGGGAATCCCAAGGGTGAAGTTAGGAAGAGAGAGGGTGGCCATGACAGGTGCCGTATAAACTCCTGGTGGGGAGCTAGGAATGGTATCTGACCAGAGGGGTAATGGCCAAGCGGGACGACTCCCAAATGGTTAAGGCCTAGAGGAACCATTCTAGGAGGTTAGAGAGGCTCATGGATACCAGCTGAAGGGCCAGGAGGAGGAGGTCCTGAAGGTTGAATCGAAGGGCTAGGAGTAGGTTGCAGAGGGTGAGGAGGCTGCTGACTAATCGAGGTAGGCCGCTTGAGAGCAGCCTGAGACGATTGCATCATGCAAACATTCGATGAGTTGGGATCAGAGATAGGAGGAGGAAGACCAGGGAATGTACCAAGCAATGAGGAATATTTGTAGACTCCTAGTGAGACACTGGTCAAAGGATTGACGGTTTTCTTGTTGGCCACCGAAGAGATAGTGGACTCAGCGGAGGTCTGAGACTTCGGTTCGTAATATGTCAACTGTTCAATGGTGACTATCTTTCAGTTATGAGGGAAGAAAATATTGCGGTGGACCGCGGAAGGGACAACAGACATCGCATAAGTGTAGCTACGACCCAATAGAATGTTGTAATCTAGGGGGGCATCTATGACTTCTACGTCAACGAAAATAGTCTTGCCCACAAGAGTAATAGGACAATTGCGGAATAAGCCAATGGGCTGGGAGGCATGGCCATCCCACGCTCAGAGAGTAATCATGGAAGGAGCCAACTCAGATGATCCAAGTGGCTTCCAAACCGAAGCGGACATCACACAGGTGGATGCTCCCTCATCAATAATGCACCAGGAAACGTTGGCATTCCAGATCTTGACTGGGATTTGGAAAGCAATGGAAGCAGGGAGAGGAGGATGTTTTGACCGATAAACATAAAAGACAATCAATCAATCGTCGGAAGGATCTACAATGCCTATGGTAGATAGTAGAGCTTTTCGTTGTGAAGGGCATGACTGGAGGAGTTCCAACGTTGAAATGGCAGCAGGAGATTGTGCCAAATCATCTACTATACTATACGAATGGGCAGATTTTGCTAGAAGTAGCATTTTGGTGTAGTGTTCCCTTAGGGATCTTTGTATGAACCTTTTCCTTAGGCTGAGGGATTTGTAAGGGACCATTAGGTGTCGAAAGAGACTCTATATAGATCGAAGCAGGCGGCTCAGGGACAGATGTAGTGGGAAGATTTTTGTACTAATGGGACCGAGTTTGAAGATTGATGTCTGTGGTTAGAGGTTGATCAGAGTTCATCATGAGAATTTGGTAGTCGGAGGTACCAGATGGAAGACATTGAGTGGCCACCTATCCTTCAAGTGGTTGGGTAGCCACAAATCCTTGCTGAGGGAAAGGATCAGTAAGCACAGCCGGTTGACTAGGTGTAGCACTAGGAGGGACGGCAGGGGAGGCTTGTTGTCCTCACAATTCTTCTTGAGATTCCCAAAGCTGCCGCATCTGTGGTAAAAGAGGAAAATTATGTGTGTAATGACCATAAACACCACAACAAGAACAAGGCTTGTTCATGCGAATAAGCCTGTCCTGATTGGGCTGGGTGCTCTGTTGCTAGTTAGTAGTGTTAGGAGCATTATTTTGAGGATTAGGTCCAGGATTACCAGGAGCAGACTGATGTTGAGTGCATTTCCTCTTCTTTTTCGAGGGAGGAGGATTAGTCATGCCCTGCTGTGCATACACCTACCCCTGAGGGGGCAGTGGCTTCTGTTGTGAGGGTTGAGAAGGCAAGGGAGGAAGTAGTGCTAATTCTAGAGGAGCTAGAGCACCAGGCTGCGGATACAGATAATAAGGAGGTTGGGTAATAGTGTGGTAAATAGGAGGTTGGGTGAAAAGAGGAGGCATGCCGTATCCTGGATACATGCTACTGGGAGGGGGAAAAGTGCAAGAGGTGCTGGCCCCCTCCTGAGGAAATCCATAGCCCATGGGAGGTTGAGCGTACATATTAGAGAGAGCTCCAACGATACCATCGATGACGTTAGATGCCCCCGGTACGTTGGCACCACCGGGTCTGGGAAGAACAGGTAGAACGATATAAACATAACCCGACTGAGTGTAGATCAGGTCATATTTTAATGCAATTTGGAGAGCGGCTTCTTTGGTTTGAGGAAAGTGTGATGCGACATATTTTCCGATAGGTGGAAAAATAGATCTAAGGAACCAATCCATGTAGACACGGTCTTCGAAGGTAGGGGCTCGAAATAGGCTCTTTCTTCTCTACCATTCCTAGACATGGTCGAATAGGCGGGTCACAGATGATTGACGGAAAGAAGTCAAGAGTTCGGTACCAGTGTCAAAACGAAGGGGAAGCTGGAAGTAAGATAGAAAATCTCGGGCAATAGTCGCAAAGGTGGTATGAGAGGAAGGGGCCTGATAAACATACCACTTAGAAGCTTTACCCATAAGAATACATTGGAACAACCAAAGATGGAAAGATTCATCGGTAATGGAGTTAGACGAACACCACATGTGGAAAGATCGAACATGATTTGTAGGATCTTCTCCAGCAAGGCCTTCAACCTTTGGGATG
Organism: Pinus albicaulis; assembly: GCA_034641835.2. Classification (NCBI taxonomy): domain Eukaryota; kingdom Viridiplantae; phylum Streptophyta; class Pinopsida; order Pinales; family Pinaceae; genus Pinus; species Pinus albicaulis. Next base: position 930,097,768 of record CM076583.1, read on the forward strand.
TCGGAAGGGAGCTTTGTCGGCATAGCAGGCCAACTAGCGTCATGGTGTATAGGGTCATTTATCAACTAATCAAAATCAGAAATGCTTGTTGAAGATTGCAACAAGAAACAGTGAAGGAGGCATCCAGAAACATCTTTCCTAATCCTAGTTGGAAAGTGATCACCAAAACTAGGTGGGGCCCACACCGGTGATTTTTGTCGCAAAGTCTATTTTTAGACATATGGATCATGGTCTATGAGTTGCAGGATGCTATTTATGTATGATTGGTCGAGTTGGTAAAAATATATGGACCTCTATTTTTAGACATTGGGCGGAATCTATTTTTAGGCTGTCGTGCTAAAAATAGAACAGTCAAATATTATTAACCCTTAATAATATTTAGACTATAAACATTATCTTATCCTCTTGGAGCACTTCAGTTTGATGCTTGGATGTGGCACATGCAGCTGACAGAAGGAAATACGCTTTTCCTAAGGGTTAGTTGAGCTATTGCATGGGTGACTTCAGTTAGAACTCATGTGGCAGAGTTTGGTGGAGTTGATGAGACAGTTGGTGGAGTTGTGTTCGGTTTAACTTAGTTGAACCAGTTGTATTTAGTCTAACTGGAAAATACACTAGTGATGAGTGGTGTGAATTAATTATTAATTAATTCACTAATTATTAACTCATAAATCAACTAAAGAACACATCAGTTAACTGCAATGCATGGACAGTTCAGTGGAGACCAGTGTTAGAGGTGGGTGAAAGGGTGAGTGTGGCTATCATTTGTGACTATACTTGTGCATGATATTTTCACACACATTGAGGATTTCACAGTACAAGCCAAGGATATTCAAACTTGGATCTCATTCATTCTCATCTTGGATTGCTCAGTAGAGGCAGGCAGACTTGTGGAGGAGATTTGAACCTGTGAGTTGTTCACTTTCTATACTAGTTTGTGTGTAACTTTTGGAGATAGTACTGAGTACTTGTGAGGATTATTGTGCTATGTATTGTTACATGTTCTCTATAATTATAATATATAGATAGTTGGGGGTTTTCAGCTATTTCTTTCCCCATTACATACTGTGTTGATATGTGTGCTTGATTATGTTTTAATGTGCGCATGCGACTGCTTCTATTTCCGCATATTGATGATAAATTGTAGAAGAGGTTATGTATTATGCATGAAGCTTAAATAGTGTGTAATCAGGATAATATCGGTGAATAATTCAGCTATTATTCAAATTTCTACATGGTATCAGAGCGAGATTGATCATCGGATCTATTACAGTGATTACAATTATTTCGGTAGACAGAGTCTGTAACGGGCCATGTAGCCTCTGGATCCATCCTTTCTATGAAAGGTGATATATCCAGTAAATGCCCCTACAGTCGATCTCTGTGCTAGAAATAATTTTTTCTCACAGATCGGAAGCGGTTGAGTTTTGAGCTGGTGGAATTCGAATTTGCAGCATAATTTGGAATTCGAATTTGCAGTAGTTTTCTTGGTGCCAGAGTTGAAATGTCTTTCAACGGATTGCGACTGGAGTATGCCCTTGAGGGTAGTTCGAATTATGTTGCATGGAAGGACAGAATGGAGGTAGTATTAGATGATAACGGGTTGAAGGAGTTCATAGATGTTGAGATCCCAAAGCCTACTGATGCTACTCAAGTTGAAGCTTGGCAAAAGAAGATGGCGAAATGTCGAAGGATTCTGTTGGAGGGCGTGAAGGATCACATTGTATCCAGCCTGCATGGAAATTCTTCTCCATACTTGATGTGGAAAGCGTTGATAGATCTATTCCAAAGCAAGAGCGACCAGAGGAATTTGGCGCTCAAGGATAAACTCAGAAACATTAAGATGGATAAAGGCGACAGTATCGCCAAGTACCTCACGAAGTTCACCCAATGCAGGGATGAGCTGGGAAGTGTGGGGGTGACTGTCGATGATGAGGAATTGGTGGACTTGGCTCTCCTTGGTCTTTCGAAGAGTTGGCATTCCTATCAGGACTCTGTCAATGGTCGGGAGAAATTGCCGGGATGGGAGCGACTTTGGTCGGATCTCATGCAAGAGGAGATAAGGCGGACTACCAGGGACGGATCTTCATCAAAGGTATCTGATGAAGAAAATTGCGCTTTGGCTGCCAAAGCAAAGAAGGGGAAGAGCAAGAAAGCTTCTCAGTCTGGTGCGAAAGGCAAGAAGCAAGACATGTCCTAGGTGAAGTGTTTTCACTGTCACCAGCACGGACACTATACCACAAATTGTCCGCAGAAGAAGAAAAAATAATCATCTTCTTGGATGCACTTGTGACTAGGCTTCCTTAGCCTGTGATTTGAAAAGGATTTTTCACTGATCGCATGCTTGGTCTCAAGTGTGATGGGATCAGTATGGTTCTTGGACAGTGGTTCGTCTTTTCACATGACTGGAGATCAAGATTTGTTTTCAGATCTGGATGAGAAAGATCTTGGAGTGCACATCGAGATGGGCGATGATGGTAGATATAGTGCGACCGGTATTGGTACCATTTCCTTTGAGAGGAAGTCTGGTAAACCCTTCGTATTGAAGGAAGTGATGCATGTTCCAGGATTGAAGAAGAATCTGATCTCTGTGGCGATGTGAGAAGACAAGGGGTATGATGTTGTCTTCGACGACGAAAGAAAACTTTCTAGCGGTAATAAAAGCTTGGAGAAACCGGAGGATAGGGGTCCGAGTGAAGAACCTTTATCAATTGCAGGTAGATGGTTGCGCAGCAATGGCAGGCAAGGCAGAAGGGGTGGTGAGCCGGGATGATGGCGAGTTGTGGCACCAGAGATTGGGCCACCTTCACCATGGAGCTTTGAAGATACTGCAGCAGATTTCTACTGGGCTTCCTAAGGGTACTCTTGCGTAGTTAGATCAGTGCAAAGGGTGTACTTTGGGAAAATTTGTAAAAGCCACCTTTCACGAGAAGGATAATCGCGCCACGACGATCCTTGAGAGAATTCACACAGATGTGTGTGGACCTTTCTCAACAGCTTCGACAGCAAAGAACAGGTACTATGTGATCTTTTTTGATGATTTTTCTCGGAAGTGCTGGATCTTCTTCATGCAGAAGAAGAGCGAGACATACTCAAAGTTCTGTGAGTTCAAGGCACTGGTTGAGAAGGAATCGGGGAAGCATGTGAAGGCTCTTAGGAGTGACAATGGTGGTGAATTCATCTCTGCTAAATTCAAGGACTTTTGCAGCGCAGAAGGGATTCGGAGAGAGCTCATCGCACCCCATAACCCACAGCAGAACGGGGTTGCTGAGCGGAAGAACAGAACGATCGTGGGTGCTGCACGGGCGATGTTGCATGATCAGGGCCTACCCATTCACTTGTGGGCAGAGGCATGCAATACTGCAGTATATGTGCAGAACCGTTGTCCTCACAGGATACTTGGCATGAGTACACCTGAGGAGGCGTTTTCTGGTAAGAGGCCTGATATTTACCATTTGAGGATTTTTGGTTCACCTGTTTACATTCATGTGACGAAGGATGCCAGGAAGAAGCTGGAGCCGACTGCAGAGGTTGGGATATTTTTGGGGTACACTGATACGCCCCACAACTATCGTGTGTATTTTCCAGACAGTCGCAAGACTGTTGTGCAACGAGATATCAAATTTCAGGAGGAGAAAGCCATGAAGTGTTCGCTTGAGAGGGAGCCACACTTGCATGCAAATGAGGAGCTATTAGTTCCTAAGGATGAGCTTCCGGATGTGGATCAGCCACAAGAGGAAGTTCATGGAGTGGAAGAAACCACTCATGCAGATAAATTTCATGCCAGATGGGCAGAGGGAGTGCATGCAGCTATACCACCAGGTGAGAGGTGGGGCGACATGCATGAATAATCCCAAGAGGATATTTCTGGGTAGGATTCATGAGATGGTGTGGATCTCATGAATTGAACCTGGGTACGAGGTGCCCACAGTGCAGCAGTAGCATGATCAGTTGGATTGATGCAGGCAGATCAAAGTGACAGTGTCGGATACTGGAGCGTGGATCAGAGTTGACAGCAAGTGCAAGAGTGCATGGGTGCAAGAGTTCAACATCGCAGTAGTTCCTGATGACATGTGAAGTTGGTACCAGTAGAAGTCGAATAATTTGATGATAGCTGCATGGAGTTTCATGGCGCATCAGACTGATTGAGTTGTTTGGAGCCTATTCAGTTTCAGAGGAGTTGCTGAGCAGATGCATGGAGTTGCATGGCGCTTGTGAAGGTTGCAGGGCGAATGCATGGAGTTTCATATCGCATGCAAAGAAAGTCCTTTCTTGTTGATAGGGAGTGTTGAAGATTGCAACAAGAAACAGTGAAGGAGGCATCCTGAAACATCTTTCCTAATCCTAGTTGGAAAGTGATCACCAAAACTAGGTGGGGCCCACACCGATGATTTTTGTCGCAAAGTCTATTTTTAGACATATGGATCATGGTCTATGAGTTGCAGGATGCTATTTATGGATGATTTTTCGAGTTGGTAAAAATATATGGACCTCTATTTTTAGACATTGGGCGGAATCTATTTTTAGACTGCCGGGCTAAAAATAGAACAGTCAAATATTATTAACCCTTAATAATATTTAGACTATAAACATTATCTTATCATCTTGGAGCACTTCAGTTTGATGCTTGGATGTGGCACATGCAGCTGACAGAAGGAAATACGCTTTTCCTAAGGGTTAGTTGAGCTATTGCATGGTTGACTTCGGTTAGAACTCATGTGGCAGAGTTTGGTGGAGTTGATGAGACAGTTGGTGGAGTTGTGTTCGGTTTAACTTAGTTGAACTAGTTGTATTTAGTCTAACCGAAAAATACACTAGTGATGAGTGGTGTGAATTAATTATTAATTAATTCACTAATTATTAACTCATAAATCAACTAAAGAACACATCAGTTAACTGCAATGCATGGACAATTCAGTGGAGACTAGTGTTAGAGGTGGGTGAAAGGGTGAGTGTGGCTATCAGTTGTGACTATACTTGTGCATGAGATTTTCACACACATTGAGGATTGATCAGTACAAGCCAAGGAGATTCGAACTTGGATCTCATTCATTCTCATCTTGGATTGCGCAGTAGAGGCAGGCAGACTTGTGGAGGAGATTTGAACCTGTGACTTGTTCACTTTCTATACTAGTTTGTGTGTAAATTTTGGAGATAGTACTAAGTACTTGTGAGGAGTATTGTGCTATGTATTGTTACATGTTCTCTATCATTATAATATATAGATAGTTGGGGGTTTTCAGCTATTTCTTTCCCCATTACATATTGTTTTGATATGTGTGCTTTATTATGTTTTAATGTGCGCATGCGACTGCTTCTATTTCTGCATATTGATGATCAATTGTAGAAGAGGTTATGTATTATGCATGAAGCTTAAATAATGTGTAATTAGGATAATCTCGGTGAATAATTCAACTATTATTCAAATTTATACAAGGCTAAGGCCTGCCATGAATGGGAGCAAGGGCGCAGCCGGGGTAGTGTCCGTTGCGGTCCTGCTAGTGGTATTCCCAGCATGAGGGCTGGGGTTACCACCAGCATTAGGTCCTGCACCATACATGATGAAGGTGACAGGGGGAGAACCGACGGTGGAATGAGAAGGAAAACCCAAAGGACCAGAAGAAGAGTCGGAGTGCGGACTTGGTGGAGGACTAACTCGAATCCTACACAAAGGAGTAAGTCTTCCTACCAGAAACTGAGGATGCAGGCCAAGAAGTCTCAGGGATAAATGCCTTGGTGGCACAATGATGACAACAAAAACATGACACAAAGGAAAAAGAGACTGACAAGGGCAGGGAGGTGTAGGATCAACTAATTACAATGTCGAAACTAGGGTAGAGAGGTGCAGGATCTATTGATTTCAATGTTTTAGAGTCTTTTATTGGCAGTGTTAACCAAGCCCTTTTTCACTTAGGGTGTGTGTGTGAAGTGTGTAAATTTTAATTTTTAAACCCAAACATTTGTAGAGAAAAATAAAAAGTGTGTTGTATAGCTGCAAATAAACCTGTAAATGACAGTATTTAAGCCTGCAAAGACAAAAAATAAACAGCTAATAATGCAATATTCTAAACCCAAGGAGGCGGGAATCTCAAAAAATAGTCTGTAGGTGAGTAAAAAACTAATCAAAATACACTAAAAAAGCTAATAAATCTAAGGTCAAGAGGGACAGGGATCTAAAGGAAAAAATCTGCTGGAAAGTGGTGCGGAAAACAACAACAAATCAGAGGAAAAATTGTTGTAAAAGAGGTGGGAAAAGGCTACCTCCTGGAGGGAAACAGAGTGAACCCTAGAGGAAAACCCAAAAAAATATAAATGAGGTGATTTGGATGGATAACAAGCCGATCTGAAGCGGATCTGAAGGGGAGGTATCAGATCTGAAAAATGGCTGAAGACTCTGAAATTTCAGACAACCTGCAACAACAAAAACGCTTCCATAAGGGTTGGAGGGTACTAAAGCCCTAAGGGGCTAGGTTCCCACTTAGTTGAGCAAAACAGAACAAGTACAGGTCCAAAATGGGCGGAGTCAGAGGTCAGAAAACCTTGAATAGAGGCTCAGACAAACCCTGAAAACTTTCAGAAAAATTCCCGCAAAAAGTCCAGGTCGTATTTTTTTACCTATTTTCAGCAGAGGTCATATTTTTTGGGCTGAAAGGTGCGTCTTGAGGGTGCGGCAGATTTCGGAAAAAAATTATCGTCTTGGTTGCAGCTGATGTCTGTCACTTGCGTAATAGGTCTGAAAACACACGGAAGTTAGAATTTTTATCGTTTTAGGGTTTTATAGGTTAAAAACAACATCAAGAAAAGAAAAAATCCTAGGGATATGCAAGGATCAGAAAAATGACAGAGCTTGTAATCGTAAACCCGTGTGGAGTCGCCAGTTGTTAACATGAATCTTAATTTTAAGTGTACGAAAAAAGACCACTTTAGCTGTGCATAACAAACACCCTAATAGCAAAGATGGCTACCAATATCCTTAGATCTGTAGTTAGGTGATCAAGATAAATGCTGCAAAAATCTAGATCTATGCATTAGAAGACATTAAGTAGTAGAAAAAACAATATTTACTCCATGCATCCATTAGACAAGACAAGAATATGTTGAATGAATTTTGTATTAATGGCACTTGGGAGGAAAACACAGAAGGGTGTTACCAGCTCTCCTCAATGGGATGTGTTCTTGTAAGTCCTCAACACTTTAGATCTAAAACTCCTCTCTCTTGATGGTGTAGAAAACCCAGACAAAAATGGTAGCAAAATCTGACTATGATGGTGGATCAATAGTCAGACCAAAAGTATAGATCCAGAGTGATCTTTAGGCAAAAAAAGGTGATAAATGAATGGGAAAACCCTTCTATTTATAACAAAATATTGAGTTAGTCTAGATATTGGTGCATAGTTAAAATATTATTAACCAAATCAAGATCCAACTTTTATGGAATATTTTATTATATTTTTTGGAGGGAAAAGGAATTTGACTTGGGTCAAATTCCTTTATTTGTAAATAATAAATAAATAAATGATTTATTTATCATTTTAAGGACGTGGTTGAGTAATAAGAAAATAAATAAAGATTTATTTAATTATTTAAGGGTGATTTAGTCATATTTAACAAAGAATATTATTTAAATAAGGTTTAAATAATTATTCTTAGAAAATAATAAGATAAATAATGATTTATCTAATTAATTTCCTTGTTTTGGGTTAAATATAGCCAGGACTATTAATTAAACTACTGCTTAAGTAATTATTCCTTGAGGAAAATCAAACAAATGTAGATTTATTTAATATTTCCTCGTGGGGTTTCCTGTTTAGACCATAAACAACTTAATAAAGGTGGTTTACTAATTTATTTTCATAGTGAAAGCAATTTTACTTAGGGTAAAATTGGTCTTACATGGTGTACTTGGGTCCATCTAATGATAATAGGTTAGATGAACAGAAAATGGTGTAACACAAACAACCAAATGCAAACCATTTTCTCTAGATCATTTGTGATTCAAAATTATTAAATAACAAAGTATGAGGACATGACCTACTTGAAGTCCAACGCTTGCCAAAATCTTCTATCCAGTCACTCCAAAAGAGGTCACTTTAGCATGTGAACCCTGTAATCAAAGACAGATAAAAGGATTAAAGCACCTGCAAGATATAATAATTGAGAAAGCACTAATCTATCTCAATGATCAAGGAATCCAAGAATTGAAATACTCAAATAGATACATGAAAAATTCAATGAGAAAATAGAATCCAGTTGTATTATCTTGTATAATAAGAAGTAACCTTACAACCTTGTCGCCTTGATGTTATACAGGTTCTTCTGAGGTCCTGAACAATCATTCTCTCTTGGTTTGACAAGCCTTCTCCTCTTTGAACTAGCATGAAACTATGGATATGGGTATGTGATCGTTCTCATACCAATGATGCAAATTATAGAGAGTATGATTTCTCTAGCAATTCTCCTCAAAAACTGCCAAGTTCTAAGTACCTTTGAGACTGAAACATGAGTTCAATTTATAGAAAAATAGAGGTGGTTTCAGTTCCATAAAGAGGGGAATAAATTCCTTTTATGAATGGATTTGAGCTCCAAATACCAAGGGATAAACTCCATTAATGAAGGGATGGAAGTCCATGAATGAAGGGATGAAGCTCGACCGGATTATGCTTATAGAAGCCTCCACTTGGGAGAATATTCAACCAGATGGGCTTCTAGAACTTAATTTTTCTTTTATTTTACCTTTTACGAGGGTCTGCAAGTTTAATAAGCAGAATGCATGGGATGTGCCACAAATTATCGAGAAAAAAGCTACGGGTTTGCAGATAAGGACTAGGAAAAGTGCGGAGTTAGGCTTTTTAGGGTTTTAATGAGCTTTTCTTCAATTAAAAGACTTGGTTTAGGAAATTTGGGGTTTTTGACTTCTAAGGAAGCATAATATAGGTGATGATGAACCAATATAGACAATTAAATTTCATGGTGAAAAAATAACATGTAATAGATTGCCCCCTAAAGTGCAAAATCTGAGGTAGTTCCGAAGAGTGAAGTGCTTTATCATTCCAAGAATTGGATTGCAGACATACCAGTTGAAACTTGAAAAAAAATTCAATACAAACATATATACGTATATCATTACTGAGGTAGGCATTCCCATACTCAGATCAAAACTAACTAAATGTTCTGATGTAGAAATGATTTTTAATATTACATCAATAGTAGACACAACATGGACACACCATCTGTCATAAGTATTCTACTGTATCATGAATAATAAAAATCCTTGCAGCCTGGATGGCAGAAAATAGATCCAGGGTCTTGATTTACGCTTCCCAAACTAGTATGATTCTATCCATGCGATTGATTGTGTCGAAGTCGAACATAGTAGAAACCACTTGATTACCAGTTAATGATGTGAATTGTTAACAAGTGTGAGAGAAACCAACAATAATGACAATGGATCTCAAAGTACTCAGTATAATCCACGAAGTGTGAATGAATGATTTGCAGTTGAACACTTCATGGAATCATTCGATCGAAGGTAAATGATGTAACCTATCATCGAAGGCGAGAAATCTATCATTAGGGCATGTAGATCCCAAGGTATTGATAGAATTATAGATCAACTTTCTAGATGATGAGCTGTCATCGATAGAAAGTGACCCGTCACAGGAAATCCCATGACACAAAGCCATTAGATCAAGTTTTGAAGAAATTTTTAGCAAGGACTGACTCAGGGATGGTCAACGCGAATGGAGACAAATGTTTGTAATGAATGGTTTATTTGAACTGTTCTCTTGAACACATAATGACATTGCAGATGGCTTGTTGAAAATTGACCTAAAGCTAATACCCAGAAACCGGTTGAAGGTTTTCAATGTGGTTTGATTAACTTTTAGACAAAGGATTTTCCAAACCCAAGTATGAGTTTTATTTTCCCCCACCATTTATGGCAAGTACCTCTATAATTTTGACAAGCTTAAGAGGATAAAATTTGCTTGCTTGTATAAGCTCATCCTTCAGATGAGTCCAACTTAGTATTAAATCGAACCCTAAGAAGGAGTGTCCGTTCTTGTTTGTAATCGACAGGTCCTTTACTTTTAAGTTTTAACGAGTCTAGTATAGGAGAAAATCGGTGTTTTTCAATTTTAGGGAGTCAAAAGAAAAACTTAAGAAAACTTCGTGGTTGTTCTTCTTCTTAAATTTAGTCTCTCAAGCCTGAAAAAGGATAAAATAATATAGGAGATAACTCTATTGACCATGATTAGTCAACGTATACCTTTTTCATAAATAGTCCATTTCAGTCCGGAAAAGAGGTAAACTTATACTGAAGGGATGACTATTCATTTCCTTTAACGAGTTAGAATAGTCAAGTACTCGGCAATATTTTCATATTTAGAGAGTCTGAAAAGGGCTTAAAAGAGAACCCTAGAGTTTCACTTTTTCATAATTTCAAGAGCCCAAAAAAGTGATAAAAGTGTACTCATCATCAAAATAATTCTTTTCACTGGGAAAAATCTGTATTCTGCACAAAAAATCGAAAGATTAAACATCCCTGTTTCCAATAAGTAAAAATATTGAAAAATAAATTTTTAAAAGTGGAAAATAAATAAAATAATATTTTATTCATTCAAAAAATCTTATAAAAAGTAGTTTAACAAAGTCATTTTCAGCTTTTGTCTTCAGAGTTGTAATTTGGGAGCTTTTGGTAGAAAACGTTCTGGAGGTGATAACGGAAGAACCGACCGCTCAAATCGAAAATCGTCAGAACCAGGTAATCCATAACACTCTTCTCTTCATTCTCATCCAATTAAATTCTCTTTTTAGGCTTAAAATAATTTTTTGAGGAGAAAATATGCTCAAAATTTCACCCTCGGAGGTTTGTGGATCATACATGCGTTACCTGTGGACGTCGATAATTTTCCTAAAGGAAAATTATCGGGCTACCACGGTTTTCATGAAGAGCGTGTGTGGACATCCACACTGTCTCTGCACGAAAACTATGGAGGCACCATGTAAAAAGGAAAATTGTTAAATTTTCTCAAAAATGCTTAAAATTTCCCATTCTAAAAGTTTCTAATCTTCAAATGCGTTCATTTTTAGACTATTTCACAATGTTAGAATGGAGAGAACGCGAACATGAAGGTGTAGACGAGGAAGTTATGAATAATCCGAACATAATGCGTGCGCTGAGAGATTGTGGATTGTATAAATTCAGGGCAATTCAGGGCATGAGGGCATAAGTGGAACTAATGACATGGTTGGTGAACAAATGGGATGTCCAAGAACAATGTTTTATCATTGGCGATCATTGACTAGAACTTGAGCTCAAAGATATTTACTTTCTCACTGGTTTATCCAAAATAGGGGAACATATCTCTTTGTTTGGAGCTAGGCAAGGTGGCATGCCTATTGCTAGCTATAAACAACGGTTTTGCAGTGAAGAAGTTGATCCCAAAGATAACCATATAGATATAAATACTATCTTACGTCTTGATCTTAAAGTGATTGCGTTCACAGTAACCAGGTTGTGTGGGAGCGCGGCTCCACATGTGAAAATCAAGTCTCATATGCAGACATCAGTCGAATGTTTCAGAGGCACCATTTTCAATTGGTGTGAAGGGGTATTGTCCAATATGAAAGGTCAATTGACCAAAGCAAAAAAATCAAAGTTGAAAAACTTTGGGTATGGTTCCATCTTGGTTTCTTTTGCTTTGGAGAGGATTCCATTCCTCGCCCCTTAGCTTATCCCTGTTGATCATGGTGAACTTAGAGAGCCTTGTATGGTATGTTGGGTTGCAATGATGGCCCACCATGGTGGCGATGGCTGTGTGGTAGTTAGATTCACTTCGGCATATTTTCATTGGCTGTAGAACCAAATCTTCACCATTGAAGATTTCCCATATGCGGGTATAGATTTCCGAGGTGATCCCGAGATGTCCTTACCTCTAGGGGCACAATGGGATGAATCAGGTAAATGAATCATTGTTATGTGTTTTAAATCTAATTTTTATTTTTATTTTCAATCGTCCAACACTAATGACAAAATTTTAACTGCAAATGTTCGTCCACAAAGGCCAGCTACACTCTGTCGTTTTGAAAGGCGACAAACAAAGCCTATTGTAAAGCCACAAACCCAGGTAGCAGAAATCCTTACTGACATGGAGCACAACCTAGAGAGGTTGACTATAGATATCCCAGAGACATCCACGGATGAAATTCCTCTCCATCTCCAGAGACATGTTACTGGTGTTCCAGGCCAGTTTAGGATAGTCCTGTGCAAGGTGGCGCGAGCGATAGTTTACTACGGTGATCATTACCATGGATAGTGGATGATCATCATGGAATATTGTATTTTGTTTTTGTATCACTATCTTTCAGATCATAAGGTGTTTTAAACCTATGATCGCAGACAATGTAATATTTTTTGAAAACACAAACTTCTATCTATGATTTTACTACTTTCTTTGACTATCTTGTTCACACGTATCAAATGTTGTTTCGGTTTACTGTTTAACATTGCAAATTTCTATTTAGCACATGATTAGCTAATGCACCAGCCAATGTGTTTAAATTTCTTGAAGTGTGTTCATATTTGATATAATCAAATTGTCTTACCAAGAGACGAACCTTAAAAAATAATCTTAATAACACTGGATTTTTAATTGTGTATACTTTGTTTAAATGTAATACAATGAGTTCCAAATTTAACCTTATGATAAAACTTCGAATACCAAATGAAATGGCATCAGATAATAACTCAATCACTGCACTATATTCTGTGATATTATTCGTTGTTTGACCAAGGCTTGCCCCATGCATAGAAACTAACTCATCAGTGGGTGAATAGATAACGCAAGCTACAGAAGAAATATTCTGTGTACTACGACAGGCACCATCAGCAAAACCAATGTATGTTTGAAGGGATGTCAACATCTACAATATCAAGAGTAATCAAGATAAGCAAAGATAGTAGTAAAAACTAACTTAAACTAGGCACACCTTTCTAATCTAAGGCACACTAACTAAAAAAATAACTGATATACAAGTGATATCTTCACACAAGAATCAAGCATAATATCTCTTCAGATAAATACCATTTCTAGGTTGATCTAAAGAGACCCTATCATAATCAGTGAATTCATAGGCTCCTTTTGCAAGCACTCGCTTGACAATGTAAGGACCATGCCACATTGGTTCGAATTTCCCAACTCCTAGCTTATCGTTAGCTTGATCATATACTAAGACTAGTTCACCATCTGAAAAGCCACGACGTGTAACACTTTGATCATACTAAGATTTAACGCATTTTTTATGAGATTTGACTGCTAATGCAGCGGTGTGTCGAGTCTCATCTAATTTTTCTAAGTACAAAAAGCATTTTTCCTCTTCAGAGGTAGTTGGTAGTAACTCTATGGCTAATTGGAGTGACGGTATTTCACATTCAATGGGTAACACAACTTCTAAATTGTAAACCAGTTGAAAAGGATTGAACCCTGCCGCAGTTTTTGCTGAGGTTCGGTATGCCCATAATTTCGAAAAAAGCATGGTATGCCAATTCAATTTGTGAGTTCCGATAATCCATTTGATCATGGTGGTTAAAACTTTATTAACGGCTTCAACCTGACCATTAGCTTGCGGGTAATATGGAGTAGAATTATCATGGCGCAGGCCAAGATGATCAAAAAGTTCAGTCATCATTATATTTCAAAAATGACTCCCATGGTTAGTGATAATAGCTTGGGGTACACCAAAACGAGCAATCACATGATTGAATACGAATGTAGTTTCAGTCTTTCCATCGGCTACGAATGTAGGCATCGCCTTGGCCCATTTGGTAAAGTAATCTACTGCGAGAATAATATACCCATGCCCCCCGACTGAGTGAGGGTTACATGTAATGAAATAAATTCCCCATTTCGCAAAAGGACCGACAACAATTATGGGGTGAAGAGGAGCTGGTGGTGCATGCATTTTTCGATAAAATATTTGATAGTTATGGCATTTTCGGACCGCAAGAATGCAATCTTTGAATAATGAGGGCCAAAAATAGCCAGCACGCAATATCTTTTGGGCTATGGCGTACCCAGACATATGACCACCACATGACCCAGAGTGGAAGTTATTCAAAACCCTTTCAGCTTCTTCATGAGCTATGCAACATCAAAAAAAAGAATCCGCACCATGACAATAAAGTATTTCCCAAACAATATTGTATTGTTGAGATTGGTAACAGAGCTTTTGTTGATTTGAACGTGAAAGCTCAGGCTGAAAGGTTTGGGTTTGAAGATAAATGATGATATCTCCATACCATGGATCTAATGTACTGATAAGAAACAGGGATTCATCTGCAATGGGATGCTCTACCACAGTTTATGTCTCAGTATTGGGAAAGTCACACATAAGTTCTCCAAACACTAGTAATTTCTTTGATTTAGAATTTTCGAATCCCAAATCAAACTCTTGTAGGATAACAATACATTTAGAGTATCTTCCCCCCAGTAATTGTTTTGTCAAAATATACATCATTGGGTTGCAATTAGAAATTACTGTTGTTTTTCATAATAGTATGTAATGAAAAAATATTTGGACAACTTGAACAACTGCCAAGGCCAATTTCTCCACATGTGAATATTTAATTTCGGTTGGATTCAAATTCCTACTTAAATAATAAATCACATGCTCATTGTAAAATTCATCCTCTTGAACTAAAACCATTCCAATGGTGGAATCAGAGGCTGCTAGGTATAAAAAGTAGTCCTGGTTGTAATTGGGTGGATGCAATAACGGTACCTGGGTTAACGCGTGTTTTAGAGCATCAAAATATCGATCAAAAATATCATCCCAAATAAAAGGTACATTTTGTTTCAACAACTTGGCAAAACCTTTTGTTAACTCAGCATAATTCAGGATAAATCTATGCAGAAAGTTTGCTTTCCCTTGCAAACTTTGGAGTTGGTGAAGTGTGCAAGGAGGAGGTAAATTTATGATGGCCTCAACCTTCGAGGGATCGACACGGATGCTGGATTTGGAGAAAAAAAATCCAAATAATCGTCTAGATTGCACACAAAAAACACACTTGTGTGGATTCAAATGAATCTTGTAATGCCTACATCTCATAAAAACTTCTTGTAAATGAGTAGGATGATCTTCCTTGTGTAATTAGTGAGTAGGTAAATCATCCAGATAAGGCTGCACAATGTGTTTGATGTCATGAAAAGCGTAAGACATTTCCCTTTGAAAAGTTGCACCAACATTCTTTAATCCGAAAGGTAATTTACAATAAGCAAATGTTCCCCAAGGACAAATGAGCGTTGTTTTTGGTTGATCAGCAGGGAGTATGTTTATTTTATTATATCCGTAAAATCCATCCATAAATGAAAACATCTCATTTCTAGCACAATCATCAATGGTTTGGTCGATATAAGGAGTAGGATAATTTTCCTTTAGACATGCTTTATTAATATCCCTATAATCGAAACATACTCGTATAGTCCCTTGTTTTTGGGTAACGGGAACTATATTAGATACCCAATCTGTTAGTGGGATTGGATAAATAAATATTTCTCTTATTAGTTTCTCAACATCATCTTTAATGCAGCAACTTTTCTCAGATGTATCGGACGTAAACGTTGTCTAATATGCTTTGCATCCGGGTATGTCTTTATTTCACGAACGACAATTTTTGGATCAATTCCTGGAATTTCTTCATAGGACCACAAAAATATGTCATGGATTTATTGAAATAGGGCTTTACATGTATTAATTTCGTCAATCGTACAAGAATATCCTATATGAATTCTTTCAAAAACTCCAGGTTTAACTGAAATGTCAATAGGAACAATTGTAGAAATGTTTCCCAAGTTAATCTCAAAATCTGAATTTTTAATCATGATTGGATTCTATGGTTCCTTGACATAATCAATTGTAAAAATCGATGAAAAATCATTTTCAAATCTATCAAGTTCAGGTAAAAATGAAGATCTATGGTGTAGATCATCCCAAGATAATTCATCCAAAGACAAAATTTCATGAATACTTTCATCAGTATGAAACACTTGTTGAAAAGGATCGGAAATAGAAGTCAAGGCTGAGCTTGATAGTGAATAAGATTCTTCAGTGACCACATTCATTGGATCAAAATTAGTTGAAGGTGTGTTAGAAAATGACTATACCGCTGTATATGCTATCTCAAAAGGACTTAAAGGCATCTCGCCATTGAAAGAATCCATTTCTGATTCTGAAGGCACTATCCAAGGATCATCGAATGGAATAGTGCTTGATGAAATCATATTGATATTAGCAATGGTACGCGTTATGTTGGATGGAGGCATAGAAAAATTTCGCATCAAGACAGAAGCTTTGACTAAACCTACTCCAACATCTTCATAAGAAATAGTCGATTTTCCAACATGTTGAATACTATCTGTAGAGGCTGGATTGGACGAATAATATGATAGCTGGTCGATTTTCACAATGTTTCCTTTATGAGGAAACATGATTAATCGAAAGACAGAAGACATGACAACAGTCATAGCATAAGACCAACTTCGACCCAGAAGAAGGTTGTAATCCACAGGGGCATCAACTACTTCCACATCTAGATTAACGGTTTTACCTTCGACCTCTATAGGTAGATCCTATAAAATTCCATATGGATGGAAACCCCTTCCATAAAAATATTTAAGGATTGTCGGAGATTTGTTGATCATTGGAGAGCCAAGAATTTTCCAACAATTTAACGACATAATGCACGTGGATGCCCCCTCATCAATTACAGTACGAAAAAATCGTCTGTTTTTTACTAATACCGGAATCTGAAAAGCCATCTGATGGGGTAATCTCGGTATAAAATTTTCTAAATCGAAGACCATAAGGTTAAAATCCTAAGGATCTATAGCTCCAATAGCTGATAAAAGTAATTTCCTTTGTGTTGGACATGATTGCAGCACTTCTAAGGCTGACATTGCTGAAGGGGAAATTGCCAAGTCTTCAACAATGTTGTAGTTCTGAGCAGCTCTCATATGTGGATTGAAATCTGACTTCTGAAGTACACCTTTATTGGGTGGTTTAATTACTATATCAGGATTAAGTTTCTCGATATGGATTGGATCAGAAACTGAAGGAGATGTAGCTGGTGTTGAATTAGAATTTTCTACTTCTTTACCAGTAACAAGACTTTTACTTCCATAGCCTTGCAATCGTGTCGCAACCATAACCTCAAACATCATTAAAATATCTGCTGATGAGTGTGAAGAAGATCCTATCATTTTTCTATCTTGAGTAGGAAAAGGATCCTTTAAGATAACAGGTGTTGGTGAACCTTTGACGAATTTGGAGACCTCATATTGATGCAGACAATATTTAGTAAAGTGATCCTCATCACAGATAAGACAAGGATAACGAGGTTTTCGTTTATTGTCAGACGGTTCAGTTTTTTCGGTTTTCTCTTTAGGCGATGAAGTCTGTTTGCTTTTATTCTTACCTTTCTTCTTATTACCAATTTTGGATTTAGTTGTAGACGAATCTACAACTTGAATGTCGATAGAAGTTTCAAGGGAAGAATATCCTTTTGGTGAATCAGGTAAAGTTATTATAGGAGAAGTAATTTTTGGTGGATTCTTCTTACTTTTATTTGTGGTAACTAAACCAATTACACCATCTGCAGCATGAGATCCTAAAGGAGTTGTAGTTATTTGACCAGGGCGTGGTAAATCAGGATTTTTTTCATACAAAGTACCAGACTGTGTATAAACAATGTCTAAGTACTGAGCTTGAGCAATGACATGTTCCTCAATAACAACTCCTCCCTTAGCCACACCTTTAGTGATCTTTGGAAGTAATGATTTGATGAACCATTCTGCCAAAATTTGATCTGGAATAAAAAATTTCACCAAACGTCTTCTACGTCTCCATTCATGTATGTGATCAGAGATGTACGTAGATGTAGATTGTTTTAATGAAGTTAATAATTCTGTGCCATTTTCATATCTGACTGGCAACTAAAAATGTGTTAAGAAAGTAGTTGCTAAAGCATTGAAATTTTTGAATGAGCCACACGGTAATTCAATATACCATTTAGCAGCTAAGCCTATCAGTGTTATCTAAAATAGTCTTAATCGAATAGAATCATCAATCAAAGAGTTGGTTGCACACCAGAAGTGGTAATTCATGACATGGTTTGATGGGTCCTCTCCTGATTTCCCTTCAAATTTAGGGATATCACTGGGAAATGTATTTGGCATTGGTGACCAATACGAAACATAATATATGGGAACATTCTTTAGGCGTGAAAAATCAGGTAAATCCAAAGTTTCTATGAATGGCAACCGACGGTTAGGGTCTTGAGCAAATTGATAACCTTGTGGAACTATACCAGTACCAGAAGGATAATATCCAGGATATCCTGGAATAGCCTGTGCATTTGGGATTGGAATACTTCCTGGATAACCAGGATTAGACGGACCATATTAGGGTTGAGATGGTATCTGATACGTGTAACCAGGGTATGGTTGATGCTAATGATAGTCGATTTTGTGCTGCAGACTCATATGAATACTGCCCTTGATATGTGTTGGGCGGCTTAATTGTCGGATTAAACCTCTCAATATTAATTATCAATCCGGGAGTCGTAAACGCAAGTTGTACTGCGTATTGGCTCAGCTTAATGGTTAGAGTATATGAGTTTCCTTATTAATGATAAATTAGGTGCTGAAATGAAACACACATTTGTTGGCAAACAAGAAATCCTGAAAATGAAACCTACTTAACCAATTTCATTCACTACAAACCCCATAATGCAATTAAACTATAAGGAAATACGAAGAAATCCTCAATCACATAACATTCTCGCACTCAAATCCTACTTTTAAATCTTCTATGATAACTTGAAAACCTTAATATAATTATTCTTCTCATTAACTTAAAAACTAACACTTGAAATTAATCTTGAAATAAGCGAAAGATACACACACTATGAAAACTCACACATTAAACTAACCCAAAATACTCTTCATAATAAATTCAAGATTCCAATTAACAAAGGACAATTCTATCTATTGCTAGAGGAAACCATTTCACTTTATAAAATAACACTTAAAAATCCCATTAAAGACTATTTAAATATTTTAATCTAAATGAAAATGAACTATTAAAAAGCAAGCCTACTTCAAATCGAATCATCACACTGTATTTAAACTTGATATCTCTACCTAATCAAATCCACACTCAAACTTGCCCGCATAAGAAAGTGATTACACTATAAAAACAATAAAGAATCTAATTAAAAAGAGATCTAAAACAAAACAAATTCTAATTAAAAGAGATCTAATTATGCGTAAACAAATCAAATGCACATTTAAATCCTACGAACTTTCAAAGAAATCACATGATGAAAAATGTTGATTTAATATTTTAAATGAGAAAGGCTAACATACTCAAAGTTAAAGCATATACAATATGTTCTCACTACATAATCAAACTCATAAATAGGAAAACCAAATAATGAACTAAGTGCATAATTAAGAAATATTAAATACTATTAAAACAATTTGAACAAAATATAATTCTACAAATTAAACTAAAGCATAATTCCTAAATCTATGAAGACAAGGGACTCGAAACCAAGGTGCGGTGGTTCCTTGCCACTCCCTGGAGCAAGTCCGAAACTAACCCAATGTTAAAAAAAATATTACAATGCTTACATAAAAACAAATAAATGTAGAGCCAAAATTTATTAAATCAAATCAAAACATTTCTTCAAACATCAATGAATGTACACATGCCAAAATTTATTAAATAAAATCAAAACATTGCTTCAAACATCAACGAATGTACACATCATCTGCTGCCTCATTACAACCATTATGCTGGGCAATTCGATGCCGAATTTCTGAGAGAATCAATTTTGCATCTGAGAAAATTGATGGACTCACTAATTCTGCACTCTCTACATCTTCAAAAAATTGATGCTTCTTTAATCCAATTCCAGCTCCTTCATTATAATGTGCAACTTCCCAATTCCAATGGGCCAGCTTCCCTATCTATGCACAACGCTCTTTGATCTCCTGGGCCGTCTGCTACTTGATCTAATGGCCGACTCCCCCTATCCCATGTGCAGTTACTCTCTGATCTAATGCGCAGCTCCTACCTCTCTTCTTTCTACAGCTACTACATCACTCTATTTATTGACTTCTTCCCCTGATCTAATGCACAAATCTACATTTTATAGTAGTAGAGCTGCTCGTGTTTTCCTAGAACTGTATTTATAAATAGCATAGTTTCTTACAATAGATTTGAAACCAGATATTAGAAAAATCGATTTTCACAATTGCATGAATTATTTTCCGGAATAAGAATGAGCTTGAGAAAGAATGCCAAATTCAAGAAATTACTCCTCTTTTCATGGGAATTTGTTGTTGCTGTAAGGTCTTTTCTAGAACATTTCTCGTTGAATGAGATTCAGTTCCTTGTAATAGTTGATTATCAGAGTCTGCATCAGTTGGCTATTTGGAATCATTATTTGCATCGACTTCAACTTGGAGTAATGAATTATAATATTGGGGGTCAATTTCCTTAATTGTTTTAATTACAACCATGTGCAACTTACTCTAGGCTTCGACAAACTCTAGTTGTTGCAAGGAACAAAGAAGTTGCCATAAGAAATTAACGAAAACAACCTGCCAGCTTCATAAGAAGTAATTGAGGTCCAAATAATTGACTCAAACAAGGACTTTCGAATCTTCATAAGAATTCCGGGGAGAGTGTATGCCCATGCTAGGTAGAGGTAAATATCCCTTTAAACTCCAGGAACTATTGAACATCATGACCAAGATAATAACTTCCATGTTCCAGGTCAACTTGCATTTGTGTCCGAGAGAACATTATAATTGTAATAAATACAACTACAACAAGTTGTATTGCCTTGAAAACATAAACAAATGAGTTTCTCTTCATAAGTGGCCACTCTTGATCAAAACATGATTGAACAACTCCCATTTTCTAAGTGAGGATCCGCTGAAAGAAACGGCAATTTTGTGGCCTTTGGATTTTTCAAAATGTGTAGAAATTTCTTTTGTCAACTTCTGGCCAACATGAAACCTGTTTGAATTTCTGAGAAAATTGTTCTACTGAGATGTATCTATATGGCTTTCGTTGTCCTCCAGGATGATGGTTTAAGTTTATTTTTGATCTGAAAATGGAATGTACTTGAAAAGGGTGCAAGGTATCCATTTTCATTTATGTAAATGAGTGCAAATACTCCAAATTTTAAATCTAAAAATGTGAGAACTTCTTATTTCTAATACATAGATAGACTGTAGGGGAATTTACCGGATATGTCACCTTTCAAAGAAAGGATGAATCCAGAAGCTACCTGGCCCTCTTACAGACTCTGCCTAAATAAATAATAGAAGTAAACACTCAGACTTAATTAAAATGACCTTACTCAAACTTGACATTATGCAGAATTTTTGCTTGGAAGAGGTGTATGTCTTTTCTTCTGTTTATGTGTTTTAAGTTTATTTGTTTTTGATGAAACTTAACATGTATATCAGCAACATAATTCAGCCATAGAATAACAAAACACAACAGCAATATAATATAGGATTTCACCCCAACTCTTGGGCTACATCTCCTTTGAGCTTCGTCAACATGACTAGACTCTTTGGGATTAAGGTAATCAAATTCTTTTACAAGCTCCAAACTTAACCACAATGAATACAAGAATGATTCAAAGGGCTGAGAATACCATTTTAAATCCCTTTAATGGATGTCCAATTCCTGCAAACAACTTTAGGCTTCCATGGACACACATCCTTCTGTTGGTGCACTAAGCTTCTATGAGCTTCTAAATGGCACAAACTCCCTCAGATTTCTATTTCTGCTCCTAAAGCCACTACTGTTGCATCCAATAATGATCAGACATCAAATACCAACTGATAAATTGCTTACATTAAGCACAACATCCCCAAAAATGGCTCTCCTTCATAGTTTGCCCAGGGCTGCACACGACTTCATATCAACTTCTCGAGTCGTATAAGTACTCAAAATGATTTGAAACCACTCCCATTGGTTCCAGAATGACTGAAATAGTCAATATAGAGTTTTTTTTCATCAAAAACAGCCTCCGGCTGCTCCGGTTTCGCCTACACACTCTGTTTGGAAAATGGCCTCTAAAACTTAAATGAAGCTTTTCGGCTTTCTAAAGTTCTTAATAGGCTCTGAAAACCATCTAAACAGATTCAAAAGGTATGAAATTGCTAATAATGCCTATTCATTTACCTTAAACAGAGAAACACACTCCAAAATACAGCCTTCTCCTTCCAGGCCCTGATGGCTCCTTCATCTTCTTCGAAGCTTAAACCTCTGAAGATGACCTCTGTTAGACTTCAGACCTGCTCCATTGAGTCCAGAATGTTGAAGAGACCCGAAATCAAAAAAAAAAATTCACTTCAAAAGGATCTCCCATGTGAAAGAGATGCCATATTTACTAACTCCCAGTCTCCCCCTAAAAAAACTCAAGTTAAGTTTAGTTAACTAGAGCTAAAAGTGGAATTCCGCCTTAATTGGTGGGATGGCGCTAAAATTGGCGGAGCATTTTCTGTTGGCAATAAATGTAAAGGGTCATGTGACCGAAAATCCCGCCGGAATTATATGTTGGAGACAACCGTTGTAACCATAACATGAAACTTCATTTAAACTCTGCCATAAAACATGTGAACACCATTGCAACTTAACCGTAACCTGTTTTAAATGCCATGTCCGCCGGTTTGGAAGGCTTTAAGCCCACGGTTTAGTGCTGGCAATCATATGAAATGGGGGGGGGCTAGCCCCAAGCCCCTTTTAACTCCGCTCCACCGAAACATAGCCACGTTAACAAAGCCACGTGACCACCAAACGTATTACAGCCTTTGACATGAACCATACGTTATGCCATTTAAACATGAAACATATGAAACATATTACATTTTTCGAATTTTATTAACATATATGGGTGGTTTTAATATTTAGATTTTATTAAGGTTTAAACTTAATTTTTTTTAATAATTAATTAAAACATATAATTAGTAATATAATATATGATTAATAAAAACCATATAAATATTAATAACTATATCATTTAATTAATTAATTAAACCTTAATAAAAAATAAAATTATCCCAACACAATATATTAAAAAATTTCCTTTCAAAATTGAAAGTTATTGGGCGATTTAAAAATGCAATAACTTTTGCATATGGTAACCGATTTCAGTGCCGTTCACGGCGTTGGGATCGTATCGCCGAGGCCTATCCCATCGCTCAGGTTCCAAATCAATTTGAGCACTTTCATTTTTGAGCTTTTTCCCAAGCTCAGATTTGAGCTCCTGATCAATTTTATGAAAGGGTTAAGAACCATTTGAGAGTGAACTCAGATTTTTTTTAGTCCCCAAACATAACCAGAGTAGCAATATTCATAGAGACCCAATATGTTCACGTTCATGAGTGGTCTTCAGTGGAATATTCCCCCGACAATAACTCTTTCATGAAGCTGAATTTTGCCAAATGGTTCTAGATTATAAGAAACATGGTGGTCTGAACACAACCCATGTCTTGGAATTTATATTTTCTGCTCCATTTGGTCGCAAATTGGATATTTTCACCTACAAAAATTCAACTGCCCAACTACTGCTTTTATGCATTTGGTGAATTTGTACTCAAATGCATTCCTGCACCGAGCCTTCCTGTAACCAAGAAGGAATTTATTAACGAAAATATTACCAAATTCCCTTTAAATTAATTAATAACGAGAATTTATAATTTAATAATTAATATTTCTAAATGCCTCTAATCATCAACATAATGGATTAATAATGATTAAAAACACCAGGTACAAGTATGTATTTATTTGATAAAAATCGTAAAAATTTGGACAAAGATGCAGCTCAACAATATGGTTGATAAAAAAACTGAGGTTGGCTTGTTACAATTGTACTTGTACCAGATTGTCCCATAGGCAGCTGAACAGTAGTCTGGATTGTAGGTCTAGGTTGTGGTGCAGAAACTACAAGGATTTGTTGTGATACTTGAGGGGCTGTAGAAATAGGAGGTGCAGAAACTCCAGGAATAGGTGTGGTAGCTTGAATAGAAGTTCGTGCAGTAGTTTGAGTGGGAGTTCTAGGTGTACTCGGACCAAGCTACTGAATTTTACTAGATGCAGGTACCTAAATCGTAGTTTGAACAGGTTGGACAGGTTGTTGGATTTTACTGTAACCCATTGGCTGACCAGGTTGATAATAAGGTACTTGTACATTAGGTTGCAAATTCTGTTGAACTTGTGATGAATCCCACACTGTGTTTACTCCAAGGTATGAAGGTTGTGTTGCATAAGAAGGACCATAACCAGGTTGATAATTTGGAACATATGGTTGATAATTAGCTGGATAATTTCCACTTCCTTGGAAAACTTGTTGCTCCGAGTAGAACTATGGCCCTAAAGGAAGCTGTTGCCCCTGGAAATATGGTTTCCCTAGTGTAGCGTACTGTCCTTGAAGAGGCTGAAAACCCTAAGTTGGGTATTTACCTTGAGGTTGATATTGACCCTGAGGTATGTACTGACTTGGAGGTATGTACTATCCTTGTGGTTGCCCCCCAGGCAGTAAATTACCACTTTGAGGTTGCCCCCCAGGCAACAAATTATTACCTTGAGGGTCAAGGTTAGGAATGTTTCCAAACATCATGTAAATGTGTTCCACACTCAAATTTTCAGTATTTGATTCATTTGGACCAGATGATGGTATATGCTTGTCGGGAGAAGGAGCTTCTCCTGAGAAAGTACCAGAGAGCGACTGGTATCCTACTAGAACAGACAGACCACCATACAAATATGTTTTTGGTGATGCAGAAAACATGGATGACTCACAAGATATGTTTAATGGAGGTCTATAACCTCTTGGTATAACGTAAAAGGAATTCGGGGTGGCGAATAATTTAGACCAATATTGTGTTGAAAGTCTACCAACTGAGAACACCAAGGATATTGTTTGAAAGGGCTATAGTAAATCGATTCACTTGGCCTAAGATCTAAAGAGTCCTGATTAGGAGGAAGAACAACTTCTTCTTCAGTGTCAGTAACTTCTTCAATACTAATGAGACCAGGAGGAATATTTTCAGTGATACAATACTTCACTCTAGGTGAATCAAGACCACGAGGGGTGTGAGTAATGAACGGAGAAGTAATCTCAGAGATAATAGTTGCAGTTTCTGGTTCAGAAATTTCAGGATCTGAATATGATAATTCACTAGTTGTGGAAACAAGTTCAGCTAGTTTAGAAATTGAAACTCTTCTTGGAGTACTCTCTGCTGTTCGAGGTTGATCTAATTCATATTCAGAATGAATAATTATTGATATTTCTTCATTTTCAGTTGATCCAGTCCCTGATGTTTGTCCTTTCTCAGATTTAAGTTTTTCTAGATGGCTTGGTGTGTACTCAGGGGGTTTCCCCTTTATTCTACGTGATTTTCTAGATAATTTTGTCACGATTAAAAATTTTAACACACGAAATCAAAGAAAATTTCAATAAAATGTCCTAAAGTCTCTAAGGAAACAATCAAATTGATCAAATGCCTACAAAATCTAAGAGATCAATCCACACACAAACAATATATTCCCTCACTAAAAACACTAGTTGGTGATGAAATCCAATGTTGTATAATTTTACTGCAGAAATAGCGATTGGAACAGTTACCCCGACAACCTAATTAATGAAAGAGTCCAGTGCAAGTTTCTCCACTTAAACCATCTCGAAGTGAAGAGAACCCTCTGGAAATTCCAAGTGAGTCTAGTCGACGTCTGCTCCAGGTACAGTGAGACCTTCCCTCCACCGTCACCTTAGGAAAGAATCCTAAAGTTTATAGCCACTAAGGTCACCAACAAGAACAAATATACCTAGGGGAACAGTCTATGATCCGATATACACGCAAGGGCAGAGTAACAAGATCAATCCCCTTGAGGGATCCTTGATATAATCCAAGGTTTACCGACAAGTGACCCCATGCTCCTCAACAATGGTTTATCCGAGGTTTACTGTTTTTAATACGTGCACATCTGCTATCTTTCCCAATGAGATAGGTATGATTACCTCACTGGTTCGGACATGAACTCGTGCTTGACTCTTTTAAGAAGAGCTTACCAGAGCATACATGCTACAATTGGAATTTCCTACCGCAATATTGCTAATTGTTCATTTTAATTGTCTTGGAATGTTAAATACAACCTATTCCAAGACACTAGCCTAAGCTATGTTGGTGGAAAAGAACCCTAGAAAATGTAAAAATATCTAGATTGGTTTTAATTAAAGTGTTGTTTTTATTTTGGCTGTTTCTTAAGACAGAAGGTATGGAATTGAAACTTCAATGATGTTTTATGACCCGACTCAAAATACACTAAATGCATCAATATCAAAGTGAAAATCTTTTCTTTTCAATGAAACCTATTTAAAGGAAAGGTTTGAGAGGCTTCAGATAACTTTCAAAGCACCAATTATTTCGCTTATAAACAAAAATATTTGAAAAGAAGACTATTTATTTGAGAACTCAATTTCATATGATGATCAATTACTCATTCAAAATAAAATCCTTCATCAATCCAATTAGAAACTACAAATATTTTAACAAAAATTTTCCAAAAATAAAACCTTATGAAAACTCCTAAAAACATAAAATTCAAAAGCAAAAGAAAACACTAATTTTTTTAACTCTATCTAGAAATTTTTGAGAATGTTTTCTTAGTTTGTGATCGAACCAAGAATAATTTTTTCTTATCTTTAGCAAAAATCAAAACATTCAATAATGGTTTTAAGTGAAATTCAGGTCTTAGTAAGCTTAAGACTTTTCTAAATTTGCAAATGAAAATGGAACTCAATTTTTATAAAATAAAGGGTTGCAATAAGTTCAATGGCTCAGCAAGAAAACAACAACATACCAATAAGCTAAGGTATATGATGGTTTCTAATAAAGAGCAACAATAAATTAGGGCAAACACTTACTTATAAAATGAAAATCAGATGAAAAACCACTCAGACACAAGAATTACTGAAATAAATTCACACATAAGACTTTGACAGTGAAGATAAGTTGGGGCAAACACAGAGAATCTGGTTATCATGCTTGTGAAGAGAGAATTTTTAATTTTTCAAAAATTTTCCACAAGTCCGTAGGTTTCAATAGAGCACAGTGCGGTACCACACTGTTTTGAACTAAAAACTATGGAGGCTAACTATGGAGAATTATTATTCTCCTAAAAACTACCAAGTTCTAAGTACCCTTGAGACTGAAACATGAGTTCAATTTATAGAAAAATAGAGGTGGTTTCAGTTCCATAAAGAGGGGAATAAATTCCTTTTATGAAGGTATTTGAGCTCCAAATACCAAGGGATAGAAGTCCATGAATGAAGGGATGAAGCTCGACCAGATTACGCTTCTAGAAGCCTCTAGATGAGAGAATATTCGACTAGTTGGGCTTCTAGAACTTAATTTTTCTTTTATTTTACCTTTTATGGGGGTCCACAGGTTTAATAACCAGAACGTGAGGGATGTGCCCCAGATTATAGAGCAAAAAGTTGTGGATCCGCAGATAAGGACTAGGAAAAGTGCAGAGTTAGGATTTTTAGGGTTTTAATGAGCTTTTCTTCAATTTCAAGACTTGGTTTAGGAAATCTAGGGTATTTTACTTCTAAGGAAGCATAATATAGGTGATGATGAACCCATATATACAGTTAAATTTCATGGTGACAAAATAACGTGTAACAGCTATTGCTTTGGAAAATATCCGTCAAAGCCTTCCACATAGCATATGGAGTGGCTTTCCCATGAAGGCTTGAGACAATGTGGTCTCGTACACCTTCTAAGATAATCCTTCTTGCCTTCTCTACTCTCTTTTGCCATGCATCAAGTAATGCAACATCCGTCGAAGTGGGCTTAGGAACATCACTGTCAATGAATTCCTTCAAGCCATTATCTTTAAGCATCGCCTCCATCCTATCCTTCCAATAAATGTAGTTCAAGCTGCCCTCAAGTGCATACTCTAGCCGCAAGCCATTGAAATCCATTTTGATTTTTACTCAACTGTCACACCAAGAAATTCTTGCACCAAATTAAAATTGTTTCCACCAACAAACTCAGCCCCTGCTTCAAAATTGCAATCTTCTTTGCTCTGATACCATGTGGAAATTTTAATACAATTATGTATTGCCTAGATTCTCCCGATCTAAAAATTATATTCCACTATTAAATACATAATCTCTTCTACAAAAATTCTTGCGTATATTTAAAACATGATTGCTAATTGAAAAATCAAGAAGAAAGATCAATCACACATAACACAGATGTTTTTACTGAGAAAGCATCAAGCTAAAAACCCCACTATCATATATTATGTATATATCATGGATCATGAAACAATATCATACAAAAATCTAATCCAAGAGCTCTCAATATAATATACAATCATCTCACATTGTCTTGCAGAAATTGACAAATGCCTTAGCCAAATTTTTGCCTCACAACAGCCTGCCTCCACTGCACAATTCAAGATGATTAAAAAGACCAATTCGATGCAATCATGCCCTCCTTGACTGCGCAATCCTCATGAGCATATCCAATGTGTGTTTTGCTTACAAGAGTGCAATCCAATGTAGTACAACTGATAGTCAACTATCCCTTTCACCTATCTCTCAACTGGGTCTCCACTGGATCTGATATGCATGTAGTTAACAGTAGTAAATATTCAGTTGCATGTGAGATCACTACATGTGAATTAATTTAATATTTAATTCACTGATATCTCACTAGTGTATCTTCTTTTACAACTAGCACAACTGAGTTAAACTCACTTAACTACGTTAAACTACTTTACAACTCACATAACTACACATCCAACTCTGTTACAACTTCGAATCACTTAGTTACAACTAAGTCCACTTGCATGTCCCACCAACCAACCTTTGAACTCAAAATTCCTTCAGCTAACTGGTTTTCCACTTCAATTAACTGATTCCAAGTGCTCCATGAGAATAGATTAATATTTATTGTCCAACTATTATTAAGGGATAATAATAGTCGACATGCATCTATAAATAGACATGTGATCTATAAATAGAACATCATATATAAATAGAATTTTCTCATCATCTATAAATAGAATTATCTCATCCATTCTAAAAATATACTTCCACCTAAAAATAGCCCGAGGCTCCATCCTAGAGTAGGTGCTTAATTTTCACTAGGATCATCATCTTGTTGAATCTCAACAGGACATGACCCTTGGGGTTTCACACCCCATGGAAAAATATAACTTGGCCAAAGGAAAGGCTAGAAAAAAAGAGGTGGGTGGACACACACTCATGAGAAAGGAAATAAAAGGATCCATGTGCATCCCTAGAGAAGAAACACAAGCATGAGAGGGAGGTTGTGTTTTGGAGTTATTTCCTAGAAAATAAGAGGTCATTTTTTAGCAAACGAGGAAGATAGTCATAGGGAAAGCCGCAGGGTTGAGGTGAATCGCATGGCCAGAAGGAGGTTGAGACCTCAAGAGTTGTTGTAACAAGTGATTGAGGGTTCATTCAAGATTGTCGAAGATCTAATTTTTGGGTCAAAGGTTTGCAGGACTAAACCACAACCAAAAATATCAGTTCAGGCTAAAATAAAATTGGCAGTAGCTAAGGAATATTATGATATCCCATGGATTAATGTTGTTTATGTAACTAATTATGGTTATGTGTGTTTCATTTTTAAATGTTTAATTATGAAAGACATTTGAAGAATTTAATTATCAGTAATTTATTACTGATAATAACTGATTATAAATATGTAGTTATGATGTTTTTTTAATAAATAAAGAAATCTAGAAAAATAATTTTGAGTACATATATTTGAAAGAGGTGAGGCTGCAAAAAGTATTGGTGAATATTAATAAACCATCAATAAGTCCTACAAATCTAATTTAGAAAATTATATTTATTGAGAAATTATGGAATTGACCATTTAATTGTCTCCTTAAAAGATAGGAGGTTGTCTTTAGGAGTGGGAAATAGAAGCTCATTAATGAGCTAGTAACTACCTCCCATTTGTTGGTGAGGTGGAGTTATATACTAACCACTAAAAGAGTTGTAGATGGGTAATTCATAAAAATATTTTTTCCTATTTTCTTTTGTCTCATTCTGAAAAAGGAGAAACTGAAGAGAAGCAAGTGTGAAGAAGACAACAAGGAATTGAAAACCTATTATGCTCATCGGGATACTAGTTGGATGCAGTATCAAGGCTAGGAGGAGCCAAGTACTTAATTATTAATATTCTAGACATATTATCCAAGTCGCTTTTAACTATGTGTGATTTTGATGGAATTAAAGAAAATGAAATGTTAAAAGTTATGTTCATTTCTTGGTATTATTAAATTATGCTCTATGAATATTTAATGGTTTTTACAGTGATGTTCAGAAGATATTCCCTGTTATATTTCTTTGATTAGAAAATGATTTGTATAAAGGTTAATATATATGTATGTGTGTGTGTGTATATATATATATATATATATATATATATATATATATATATATACAGAGAGAGAGAGAGAGAGAGAGAGAGAGAGAGAGAGAGAGAGAGAGATTTTATTCATATCTCGAATTGGAAATAAATAACTATATACATTTATATAAGCAAGGAAGCATATTTAACTGACATAAATACATTATGAATTCAAGGAAAATTTCATGCTACACATGTATAAATATTTTTTGACATATATTAAAAAAAATGTAATAGTTGAAATAAAAATGAATACACATAGCCTCATAAATTATAAAATCAAATATTATGAGAGGTATATATGCTATAAAAAAAAAAATCACCAGTGAATACCAATTAAAGGTAAAGTTATAGAATCTAAGTGTTCTACCTATAATGGGATAAGGATTAATTATTACAGATGAGGCTTATAGCCTTTTCAAGTCATTTCTGCTCATGAAAAATAATATACAACAGAGAAATTTAAGAAAAACTAATTAATCATAGCCTTTCAGAGTTAAAAATTTGATGATAAACCTTCTAACATAGTATATAGGCCAGGTAGAATGAGAGAGACCAAAGGTTTTAAACACCTGACCTGATAAAGCACGACCGAATATATAATAAGTTGTAGGAGTTATTCCATGAGTATTTGGAAACATCAAAGGAAAAAATAAGAATTCACTTGCTATATGTATTTAATGGATACTTGTAACAAAAAGAAGTATAAATTAGTATAAAAAATGTAGACTATGATAAATATTTAAAGGAAAAAGAGAAAGAGTAGTTATTTTCAAATTAGCTTGAAGAGATTAGAATTATGTGGATAAATGCCAAAACACTTATGGAGAACAAATAAATTAAAAACATGTAAAAGGAGTTAAAAAAAACAGAGTATATACTACATAGATATTTAAGTTAAATAGATGAACACAATGGTTTATAAAGAGGAATAAAAAATCATATATTAATAACTTTAATAGTTACTATAAATATCAAAAGGGATATTAGGGTATGGAGGGAGTAATACTACCCTCTGCTTTGGTAACAACAGGAAAGAAAATAATGAAGTATACTCTTTTGAAACAAGTAAATTACCAATAAATATCATTATTACAACCCATATAGGGACCCATTAAATTACAAAAAATGGTTAGAAGAGGTTCATTACAAGTGGTATCAGAGTTGTAGGTTACAACATTGGGCCTTTTATTGGTCCTAAACAAAAATAATTATTGTATTTATGTCACGAACATATTATCAAAAAACTGATAGAGAAATTTAAAGTATGGTTGAAGAAAACAATGGGCATACTTTCGTAGGATCACCAAGATATGGTGAGGAACCTGAT
Organism: Pinus albicaulis; assembly: GCA_034641835.2. Classification (NCBI taxonomy): domain Eukaryota; kingdom Viridiplantae; phylum Streptophyta; class Pinopsida; order Pinales; family Pinaceae; genus Pinus; species Pinus albicaulis. The sequence continues at coordinate 930,129,646 of CM076583.1, forward strand.
ACATCTGGAATGATGGGTGGTAGAACTAGTAATGTAGAAAAGGAAGAATCTGAGTTGTTGCAAGTAGTATGGAATTTGAATGTAGACTTAGATAATATAAAAGAAAATTAGGAAAGAATGTCCAAAGATAAATAAGAACAAGACAATATTAATGGTTATTTTTTAAAGAAATTAGAAAAAGACAAAGTCAGTAAGAAAACAACAAAAACCCAAAAAAATAGCTAGGAGAGAGACAACAGACACAACAGATTCCATAACTTATAGTGGAAGTGAGTCTCACGAGTTTAATAAGGAAGGAGAAGAGAAGTATGAGAGTACTACTTCCACATATATGAAGAAAAGGACTACATATTAGCTATAAGGATAGTTTAAAAATATTAAGCCTCCTAATTTTGATGGTGAATCTGAAGGAGGAGTGGAAGAATGGCTTCTCATTATGTCCAAATATTTTGAGGTCTACAATTATCCAAGTAATTTGAAGGCAATATTAAAAACTTACCAGTTGACTAGTAAGGCAGCCTTATGGTGGGAGGAGAATAAAGTTGTTAAAAGAATCATAAGTAAAAACAACTTGGAAATTCTTTAGAAAACAATTATAAAAGAAATATCTAACTAAAAGGTATTTCGATGAAAAATATAGAGAGTTTCATGAGTTAATATTGGGAAAATCTACTATGGATGAGATATTTAACAAGTTTATGAGTTTGTTGAGATATGTGTTGTACTTGGAGGAGGAAAAGGCCAAAATAAAAAGATTTGTTAGATTTTTACCTTCTCATATAGAGAAATAATTGAGTTTTATCATCAAAAAATTATGGATGAAACTATAAGAAAGGAGAAATTGTGCTTTGCTCAAAATCAAAAGAAAGGTGACAACTCAAAAAGGTGGATGGCCAAAAATCATGAGAATTTCAACACTATGAAAAAGGCGTTCAAGAAAACAACTTCTCCAAATATTCCCAAAAGTAACCAAGGAGGAAATTATAGCAGAAGTGTGAACCAACCAAGAAATTTTGGACAAAAAAATGCATAAGGAGTTGTAGCAAGGAATAAAAACTTCTCAAAAGAAACCAAACCACCAATTAAATATTGGGGTTGTAGTGAAAATCACTTGTGGAGATATTGTCCACAAAATCTAACAAACAACGTAATAAATCTCATTGAAAATCCATGTAAAAAATATAATACCAAGGTCATGGGACACGTATTCCAATACGAATGGTGGGAAAAACATCCTAGTGGGTGTTCATTTCAATTATTATGGCTAAAGGAAATTAACAAAGGAAATGGAAAAGGCTTTGGAAAGGCATGAGGCATTAGTTGGAATTTTATTTATGGAGATAATGTAAATTAGGAGAAAATTAAGGTGAAAGGTTACAGGTTTCATGTGAGGAGGAAAATGAAGGAAAATAATGGAAAAGGAAGAAAATAGAGGCCTCATCAATAAAAAGGCTTCTGAGGATCAGTTGGCAATCTTTTTCTCACACTTGTGGCTCTCTTTCTATTCTCTCTCTCTCTCCGTCTCTCATGCTCTTGGATACTTAGATTTTTCTTGGAGCACTGTTAGAGGAGTGTGGCATACTTTGGATTTGGAGTAAGAAGGAAAGGAAAGGCAGGAAATCACAAGAGGACATTGGGATCAGCGACTACAATTGGATTGGTTTGCAAGTATCAAGTTGCATGTATGGTTTCCTTGATAGTTTTGGAATGCATGGCACATGCATGTGGTTTCTTGGTTATGATATGTCATTGGCATGGAGGATTTCCTGTATTGATAGTGTATTTTAATAGCCTTTCCATTTCTTGGATAGCCATGGTGTTGTGGGTTCAGTTTCATTGTTATTTTTTTATGGTTGATTCTCATGTTCCTTTAGTTGTGGGTTGAGTTATTAGTTACTGGAAGCCTTGGTTGGAAGAACACTCTGGAAGCCCTAGGTGGCTTGAGTTACTAGTCCTAGAAGCCCTGGTTGGAACAAACACTTTGGATCCCTAGAACAACTTGGGCAGATACCAATATGTGATGTTTTTGATGTTTGGCTGTGAGGTGGAATCACTGGTTGAGGTGGTTTAGCCTCAAGAACCATTGGTTTTGTTTTGATGGATTTTGTTTATGATATCCCACATTCATGCTTGGAATATGGAACGGGGGTGACTGGCTGAAGAGATATTTGGCTCACCCGTGTCTATGGTAAGGTGGAACATGGAAGTACCAGACTTGGTTGCATTTTTCTTATGGAAATTAGAGTTATTTTCCCCTTGTATTGATGGGTAAATATGCTTGTTATTCTATGGTTTATATGGTTGTTATGTGCTTGTCATTTTTGTTGCTTATATGTTGGTTATGATTGGGTTTTATGATGGTGATGAAGTATGGCTCTCATCATGTTTTGATTCATAATTGAATGGAAAATGTATCTATGCCTAAATAAACTATAATGTCATGTAGCAACAATGGTTCTTAGTGATTCTTAGATAAGTATAAGACCCCTATGCTCATATCTATTTTTTACACCTATAGATTACATATTTTTGAAATGTTTTACAAAATTTCTGTCATGGCTAGTAGGGTCCAGTAAAGTCCTTATTCAAATAATTCCTTTAGCATCATTTTTTCGTTGTGCTATTTCATTCCTGAACTTGTGATTGAGTTTTGGGAAAGTGCTTGGCCTCTGGGCTTGAAAAAGTACCTTAAATCCCATGGACACAGGTATAGGGCAAGGGAATTTAATCCCTAGATGCAGGAATGAAGGCTTGTGTGTACATCCAGAGCCTCCCAGACATAGGCACGCATTCTTTCACATGCGTCCGAGGGTTAAGTTGGTTAAAAACTCAGTGGGACCTAGGGGCTAGAGGCCTAAGTGGTTGGGATGGTTCCCAGAAGCCTTGTTGCTGATGTGGAAGGTATTTATGATGTGTTTCCGTCAATTCCACTTACTTAAGGTCACCTAGGAGGTTGAATATAATCATGGTATCCTCTCGTCACAAGTTTACCCCGATTTTCCAGTTACTTTGGTAGATGTGGGAGGAGGGTGTTACAAAGTGGTATCAAAGTGTGGTTGCGCTCTCCTTGGGAGGTATGTGTTAGTCATGCATTGATGATTGATTGCATATGTGTTCCTCATGCTTATGTTCTATGTGTTTTTCGCATATGCATGGCGTTGGTCATAGTTGCAGTGGTCACCATGTGAAATTTGATGGTGATTGGATGTGGTCGCCATGAGTGGATGTCATTTGTATAAGCATTTGTTACGCATGTCAGTGTTGATAGGTTGTTATGCATGAATTTTCATGGTTAATGTTGTTATCCATGAGGTCATTATATGCATTTTAGGTCATCTTGATGTTTTTGATAGGATATGGTATTGATATGTTAGTTAAGACAGAACAAGAGATGCATATTGTCAAAGTGAAGTTGCAGCACTAAACTTTGCGGTAAGAGCATATCGTTATACAAGTATTTTATGATTAGCATGCATGTATGTTAGTTAAAGGATTGTTATAATAATTAGGGTTATGTACATGTTTTTTAGTCTATTATTGTTGTGGTTACATGTACGATAGATGTTAGTGAATCAGTGTGGTCATATGGACGTGTCTCGAATAGTCATAAATGATAGTAATGTGTTGTTATATGCATTGTTGTTGTTGTTTTACGTTAGTTAACATGATGATTATGTTATATATTGTTGATAAGTATGTTACATGTTAAATTTTTGTTTTAATATGTTATTTAACTTGATGATTATGGTCATTGCAACTAAGATCTTGATTTTATATGTGTTATGCTAATTTGGATTTTCCTATGTAGTTGGTTAGGGTTACGACATTCAGGTATGAGTTGACCTAATTATGATAGTGTGTTGTACTAATCTAGACTGATTGTGCATGTTTGACTTTTATGCATCAATGACAATTGTTTATGAGCTTATGATATGAACATGTTAACTAGCTACTTTCATGAATATAATGACCTTATTTATGTTTTCTTTGATGTGTTGTGAAGTTATATCGTACAAATCTAGATTGATTGTGCAGATAAGATAGCCTCCCCTAAGATACATTAAGGTATGAGTTTTCTTATGTGGTATACTTGGTGCTTAAATGTTTGATTGATATACTTGGTATACTCGTCTAGTTGGTGTTTGAGTGATTTGGTGTTTATGACATCATCTAGTTGATTTATTTAACATGGTATTTTTGCAAGTTGTTTGAATGTTTGATTATTTGCATGATATGAGTTTATGTGTCTGTAAGATTTCATGAAGCAATGATATTTCTTTAGGATGGTTGTGCTAAAACAAATGTGTTGAAATATATGGTATATAATTGAGTGTAAAGAGGTGACAATTGTAGCATTATGTATTATGACCGATGAATGTGAGTTTATTGTTGATTATGACATGGTTGTTAGTCTTGGTAAAAGTTGATTTCGAATTGATAGATATGTTGTCTCAATGTTTGGTACATAGGGATGACATGTGTGTTTATTTACATCTCAGCGTTCTTAGCACAACAAGGTAAGGTAACTAGCATGTTGTTATGTGTATTTTTGCACTAGCAGTTATGTGTTTATGGAAGTACGATGCAGGGGATTTCATGGCAAAAGAGACTGTTATGAAATCTTGAAGAAGGCTCGGGTTGAGATTTCCCTAGGAATCATTGGGAACCATGAGGATTGAGTCATGGTGTTTGTTTCTAAGTATTATTATTGTGATCTCTTGTGATTTTTTACACTTGATTTATGGTCTTGATTGCGTCTAGTGCATGGACATGCCACTTTGTTTGCAGTGTTGTATTATTATTGGTTTTCATGGATTTCTTCTTATTTATTTCTTGTTCTTTCCTTTTGTTTGAGAGTCTTTAGAATTGGTTGGGAAAGAGGAAATTTAATGGAGTATGGAGATAGCTTTTTTCTACCCAACAGGTACTGAATTAATACTTGGATGAAGCAAAGTGCATGTATAAGGGCAACTGAAGGTAATAATATGACAAACAGTTGAATTGGTTAGGTCCATTGAGGTAAATGGACAATGGTAGAACAATTGTGAGAGTGGTAACACGAAAGGTAAAGTGAATGGATCTGAGGTGTTAGATGCCTTCACTATGTTGGGAACAGTTGTTCTCAATGTTTTCCATGTTGTTCATCAATAAAGGAAGTTCTCTTAACCTAGACCTTATGATATCTAGCAATTATATGGTGATCATGATCATGTTGATGTTTATATATGTATACATGTATGTATGTATGTTTGTCATGTCTTATAGGGTCGTCATGAATCGTGATTGTTTAATGCTAATGTTTATATGTATATATGTGTGTATGTATGTCATTTTCTGACAAGATCATGATTGTTCTATGCTAATGATTATATATATGTATGTATGTGTGTATCTATGTCATTGTATGATAGGGTTTTCAAGGATAATTATTATGGAGGAATGATTTCTTATGCAAGTGAATGGTATGAAGAGGTTCTTGATATTATGAGGAATCAAGTGGGAAGAGTAACCTTGACATATCTATGAGGTCAGTATCATGTGGACATGAATTAATATTATATACTTGTACTATGAATATGTTTATGTTATGGATAGGTAATGGACAGGGGTACATCAATAAAGTGAAGGTAGTATGATCTGTAGCATGCTAGGATAAGCATGGATAATGGAAAGACACTGCAAGCAAGGTTTCTTGTGGGGTCAATGTGTGGTCCATGGATGTGCAATACTACTATTGTGTATATGTTGTGCATGTTGTATATTTAGCGATTGTACCTACGGTGATGTGTACATGTAACATATGTAGTATTGTTTACATTTGATGTTATATGTTTGTTGTATATATGGTGTTGTATTTCATTTGGAGTGCTAGGTATAGATGGTGTTATTTACATGTTGGATATGTGGTGTTGTGTACATACCGTATTGTTCGCATGTTGAATATGCGGTGTTGTATGCATATGTTGTTTTTTGCATGTTGGATATGCAATGTTGTGTACGTATGATGCTATGTACATGTTGTATATGCAGTGCTAAGTACATATGGCGTTGTGTGCAAGTTGTACATATGGTGCTATGTACATTTGGTGTTGTGTTCATGATTGTACATGTGGTGTTTTATGCACATGGTGTTGTGTACATATTGTAAATGTGGTGTTGTGTGCATGTGGTGCCATGTACATGTCGTGCATGTGGCACTGTGTACATGTGGTTTCGTGTACATGTCTTGCATGTGGTGCTATACACATGTGGTATTGTGTACACATTGTACAGGTGTGTGGTGTACATTTGGCGTTGTGTACATGTTTTGTAGGTGGTGCCATGTACATGTGATGTTGTGCACATGTTGTGTAGGTAGTGTTGTGTGAAGGTGGTATTGTGCACATGTTGTGCATATGGTACTGGTATACATGTGGTATTGTGTGCATGACATACATGTTGTGTTGTGGGCATGAGGTACTATGTAGGTTCATGGTGTAGTACTGGTATCGTGACATGAGTATTTGTTGTGTTGTACTCTGTATATTTATATGTATTGTGTTGTGTTGTACACCATATGTAGGTTTATGTGTTGTATGGTGGTTTAGGCATATGTATTGTGTTGTATTGTAACCTTGGTGTAGGTGTATGTGTTGGATGCTAGTGTGGGTGTGTGTATTGTATGGTGTTGTATGTCGTATGTGGGTGTACGTGCTGTGATGTACACTGTGTGTATGTGTGCATGATTGAAGAGAATCAAAGGCACTGTGTTTTTCAAGTGTGAAAACTGATTCGATGTGTGTATAGAAAGAAAAAAGGAAAAACTAAGGACTGATGAAGGATAAGTATTGATATTTTATTTTCAATTCTATTATGCATGTGATCTACGATTCTGACTTGTGATGGTTACATGTGATTGATGATTATGGTTTATAATTATTGCATGCGATTCATGATTTTGACCTATGATGGTTTTGTTTTGAGCTAACCAGATGTGATATGTTTATACATGATGATTTGATCAAAAAACTAGTTTGAATTCTATGATAGGAAGTGAACAAGATTAAAAGTGTACCTTATTGATGAGCTACCAATGAGGTATGATTTGAAGTTGTTTTTATTTATTTTGAATCTAATGGAAATTATGTGCTTGGTACAGGAAAACATGCAATTCTCTGTTTGGGATGGTTGAAACCAACTGCAAGAACTAGAAACATCAGCAAAAGGAATTGGAACATGCAGTAATATGTCGATAAAACACTTCAGGAGTAGGACCATTGTGGGACACTGGTACCCAATAGTGTCCATTAATTTCCATGAGCATGTTATGAATGATATGATGGTTTTGAGGTAGGTATATGCCTTGGTTTTTGTATCTTTTTATGTGAGGAAGCCTTTCCAAGGGATGGACTGTCGGGGATGGGGGTTCCAATGGAACTTGGAAGGTGTCTGACTGCATGGAAGAGAATGGCTGGATTTCTTGAGGGATTGTGTAGCAGAGCAGGGAAGGTCGAGGATGGATTTGTTTTGGTCATTAGCATTTCCATATGGAATCGAATGCACATTGGGAGTGTTCCCTGGAACAATGAGCCAATATTTGTTCACTGAGAGGAAAATAACACGGGATTGTAGTGTTGGACATTGGATGCAGCTTTGACTTTGGAAATGGATTATGGAATTCTTGAGAAGGAGGTGAATCCTAGTATTAATTTGAGGGTGGAGTTTTGAGCCTCTATATTCCCTTATTATAGATGCAAGCATCGTATCCTTCTATTTGTTGTTTTAAAAAATGTGCATGTTTATTTGTGTATATTATTGTAAATATTATATCAAGCTGGATTTATAAAGCTCCATAGATATTATGATTGTTTGCTAGTTGAAGAAAATGTCATTATTATTGTAAATGCTATAATGACTTGTGTTATAAATATCCAGTAAATTGTATGATTTTCATGTTTTTAGCAGCGATCATTGTCAATAATACAACGAGTTGTGTTATAAAGCTCCATAGATAGTATGTTTTGTTTTAGTCATTTTTTGGTTTGTAGTTTTCATTGAACACTGAGGACGGTGTTCCCCCAAGGGGGAGGGTTCTGTAACAACCCTGGTTAAAAATTCATGTAAAAAATATAATATCAAGGTCATGGGACATGTATTCCAAGCTTAATGGTGGTAAAAACATCCTAGCGGGTGTTCATTTCGGTTATTATGGCTAAAGGAAATAGGAAAAGGAAATGGAAAAGGATTTCAAAAGGCATGATGCATTAATTGGAATTTTATTTATGGAAATAACATAAATTAGGAGAAAAGGAAGGTGAAAGGTCACAGGTTTCTTGTGAAGAGGAAAATGAACGAGAAATAATGGAAAATGAAGAAAACAGAGGCCTCACTAATAAAAAGTATTTTGAGGAATAGTTGGAAAGCATTTTCTCACACTTATGGCTCTCTTTCTATTCTCTCTCTCTCTCTCTCTCTCTCTCTCTCTCTCTCTCATACTCTCTGATACTTAGAGTTTTGAATTCTTGGAGCACTCTTGGAGGAGTGTGGCATATTTCATATTTTGAGCAAGAAGGCAAATGAAAGGCAGGAAAGTGCAAGAGTACATCGGGATCAACGACTACAGCTTGATTGATTTTCAGGTATCAAGTTTCATGTATGGTTTCCTCACTAGTTTTGGCATGCATGACACATTCATATGGTTTATTGGTTATGATCTATCATTGGCATGGAGGATTTCCTAGATTGACAGTGGATTTTCCTAGCCTTCCCATCTCCTGGATAGCCATGCTGTTGTGGATTCAGTTTCATTGTTTTTTTTTGGTTGGTTCGCATGTTCCTTTAGCTATGGGTTGATTTATTAGTTACTGGAAGCCTTGGTTGGACAAACGCTCTGGAATCCATAGGTGGTATGAGTTACTAGTCCTGGAAGCCCTAGTTGGACAAACGGTCTGGAATCCCTACAACAACTGGGGTTGAGTTACTAGTCCTGGAAGCTCGTGTTGGAACAAACACTCTAGAGCCTTGGAATAGCTTGGGTAGAGACCAATATGTGATGGTTTTGATTTCCAACCATGAGGTGGAATCACTGGTTGAGGGTTGATGTGGTTTTTCCTCTAGAAGCCCTAGTTTGGTTTTGATGGATTATGTTTATGAGATCACACATTCATGATTTGAATATGGAATGGGGGTGACTGGCTGAAGAAATATCTAGCTCAACCATTTTGTAGAAAATCTAACAATGAAATTCAATATGATCTTGTAATGTACTAAAAAAAATACTGAATCCTTCCTAAAATTTGCAGAAACCAAATACAATCACACAATCACATAACAATTAAGAAAAAGAAACAATCAATTGCACAACACAATATGTATATGGGGAAAGGAACTCATCAAAACCCTGCTATTTTTATATTTCATAGAGTTAATTTCATGAATAATACAATTTTATTCCTCATATTGAGAAACCTTTGCACTCTGTTGACTCTCTCACTCTGATCCTGCTTGAATCTAGCTTGCGATCTAAGCAAGTTTGGTCCAAAATTTAACCTTTTGCTTGCCTAGGCCTGACTTGCCTTCCTTATGAGTTTTTGGGCTAATTGAACCCCTATTAATTAGAAAATTTTCAATTAATTATTTCCCAATACCTTCAAGGCTTCCCAATGACCTCATGCATGACCTGTACAATTTTATAATTATACAACTGAAAGTTATTTTCCCTTTAACCTCAATATCAACTAGGCCTTCCTTAGAAATGACATGAAATAGCTATTTATAGTCAATTATCAGTTAAATGATTGATCAGTACTTGTGAATTAAATCATATTTAATTCACTATACCTCTCACTAGCTCATCTCTCTGTTAGAACTAGCTAAACTGATTTCAACTCAATTAATTGAGTTAACTAATTACAACTCACAAATATCTCTCACTGGACTGCCTAAAATCATGGGATAACTCTACATGTCTCCTCTCTAACCTCTAACTCAAATTTCCTAAGCTAACTAATTATTCCTAACTCAATTAAATAATACAAGTTGTCATGAGATGAAATTACAATTTCTCTTCCAATTTAATTAAGGGAAAATTCAATCAGAAGCCCCCTATGGTACCATTTTTGGGTGCCATTTTCTGGATGCCAATTTCACTATTTCTTATTGCCAATTTTAACACCACCTCTCAACAAGAATGGAATTCAATCTATCTCGATCCTGTACCTTTGGAATGTTTTTCATGCAACACTTCTCTAGTGTTGTTTGCTCCCGCAACTCCTGAAACTAAAAAGCCTCCAAAAAAAATTGAATCAGTATGATGCATCTCTCATTAGAGTCTTTGGATATTACCAGTTACTGCATCGTCTACTAAAAATTCTGCATTGTTGTTCACTCTGCATTTGTGCTCTCTGCACTACTGCCAACTCTGATCTGTGCTCCAGTATCTGACATTTGTCACTCTGATTTATGTCTTTCTCACATCTAACTCCATTAATAACTACCGATCCTTCCTGCTACTATGTATTTTGCGCTCCACATAGCCAGGTATGATCCATGAGACAAGACATCTAAATGTATTCTGCCTAAATTTCTTCTCTTGGGATTATGTCTTCACATTTCCCCACCTCTCACTTGTAGGTATGGCTACATGTGCTCCCTCTACCCATCTAGCTCGAAATTTCCCCCTCCTGTAGGTCTCTTCTTGAGTGGACGCCTCCACTCATTCTCCTCTCTTCTTATCAAATTGTGGCTAATCCACAACCTTCTAATACTGCTTCTGAGGCTACAAGTTGAGAGGTAATTTATGATCCCTCTCAACCGCCAAGTCACTAACTTATGCTTTTCTCCTCAAAGATTTGCATGCATCTTCGATCTCGAGAGCATACATGTTCTTAACTCTTACACCGATTTTTTTCACTCAACTCATGGTGATGTGTCTAAGGAACACCTTTCCTTTTCTAAATATCACATCATAGCCACGATCTTCCAATACTACTACGGAGACAATATTCTTATTTAGTCCTGGAACATACAAGACATCTTTGAATATGAGAGGGGAGCTAGTCTCCCACTGAAAGGTAATTGTACCTATGTTGGTCACTATAACTCCTGTCTTCTCCAAACTCTATGTCTTGCTGGAGGTCCTTCTCCTCCAAGTCACTAAAGAGATCTCTATTCCCCATCATATGGAATGAGGCAACATTGTCGAGATACCACATGCATCCCATTACAATTTTTTCCATGCATGCAATGAGAGTAAAATCAAGTTCAAACTGTGAAGTTAGTGCTTCACTTGTTGCTGCAACTGTAGGCTCCTTCTTACTCGCCTTCTGAAGATATTTCGAGGCATAGTGCCTATGCTAGTGATAGTGAAAACGCTTGACCTTGGAAAAATATTTTTTCCCTCTTTGCCTTGGGACTTATTTCCCTTGGATTTCTTTCCTTTCTCAACCAATGAAAAATCTTCGTATCTTTCCGTGTCGAAGGTCCCGTCTCTGGTGCTCTGCCCTATCCCTTCTATTACCAAGTCGGACAACAAACACTCATAGTCTTAGTAGATTCTCCCTCCCATTCACAGAGTCTTGGTAGCTACGCTAGCTCTTGGGAAGGCCTAGAAGAGCTAGGCTTACCAAATCATCCTAGGCTACTATCACACGAACACTTCCAAGCTCATCTCAACATTGAGTGAACTTCAACAAGTATTTTGGTATCATCTCGCCCTCCTCCATCTTGATCCTTTTGAGCTTGTCTTTCATCACCAAATTCCTGTGGTCGCTGATATTATGAAACAAATATGTCAAGGCCTTACAAATAGCATATGGAGTTTCCTTCCCATGGAGACTCGAGACAATATGATCTCGAACTCCTTCTAACAATATCCTTCTCGCCTTTGCTACCTTATTCTTCCATGCATCAAGAAGTTGAGCATATTTTGATGTGGGATCGGAAATATCACTGTCTATGAATTCCTTTAGTCCATTTTCCTCCAACCTTGCCTCCATATTTTCCTTCCATGATATGTAATTCGAATTTCCCTCAAGGGAATATTCGAGTCTCAAGCTATTGAAAGACATCTTGATATGCTACTGGAACCTGAAGAATAAATTTGCAAATTCAAACCTATTCAAAACAAAATATGTTATTCTCTTCTATTGTGATTCTTGATGCTCTAATACCATGTATAAAATCTAACAATGGTATTCAATATGATCTTGTAATGTACTAAAACAAAACACTGAATCCTTCCTACAATTTGTAGAAACCAAATACGATCACACAATCACATAACAAGTAAGAGAAAGAAACAGTCAATCGCACAACACAAGATGTATCCAGGGAAAAAAAATGCTCAAAACCCTACTATACATATATTTCATAAAGTCAATATCATGAAACAATCCAATGTTATTCCTCACACCGAGAAAGCTCTGCACTCTGTTGATTGTCTCACTCTGGTCATGCTTGAATCTGGCTTGCAATCTAAGCAAGTTTGGCCCAATATTTTACCTTTTGCTTGAGTAGGCCTGGCCTACCTTCCTTATGCATTCCTGGGCTAATTGAGCCTCTTTTAATTAGGAAATTCCCAATTAATGATTTTGTAATACCTTCAAGGCTTATCGATGACCTCATGCATGACATGTATAGTTTTCTAATTATACAACTGAAACTTATCTTCCCTTTAACCTCAATATCAACTGGGCCTTCCTTAGAACTGACATGCAAAAAATAATTATAGCAAACTATTATTTAACTAATTGATCACTGCTTGTGAATTAAATCATATTTAATTTGTTGGACCTCTCACTAGCTCATCTCTCAGTTAGAACTAGTTAAACTAATTTTAACTCAATTAATTGAGTTAACTAATTACAACTCACAAATAATTGTAATTGAACCCCCTAAAATCATGGGAGAAATCTACAAGCCTCCTCTCTGACCTCTAACTTGAATTTCCTAAGTTAACTAACTCTTCCTAACTCAGTTAACTAATACAAGTTGTCATGAGATTAAATTAGAATTTCTCTTCCAATTTAGTTAAGATAAAATTAAATCAAAAGGCCCCTATGGTACCATTTTTTGGTGCCATTTCTGGATTCCATTTTCAATGTTTCTTGTTTCCAATTTCAACACATTTCTATGGTCGGGTGTAATGTGAAAGTCCCAAAATTGGTTGCATTTTTCTTATGGAAATAAGAGCTCATTTTCGATTGTATTGATAGGTAAATATTCTTGTTATTCTATGGTTCATATGGTTGTTATGTGCTTGTATTTTATGTTTCTTATATGTTGGTTATGACTGAGTTTTATGATGGTGATGAAGTATCTATCTCATCATGTTTTGATTCGTAATTGAATGAACAATGTATCTATGCCTAAATAGACTATAATGCAGTTAATGTGATGTAGCAACAATGGTTCTTAGCAATTATCAGATAAGTATGAGACCCCTATGCTCATATCTATTGTTTACACCTGTATATTACATATTTGTGACATGTTTGATGGCATTCCTGTCATGGCTAGTAGGGGTCTAGTCAAGTCCTTGTTTGAATAATTACTTTAACAATAGTGTTTCACTGTGTTATTTCATTCCTGAACTTGTCATTGAGTTATGGGCAGTGCCCTGGGCTCTGGGCCTGAAAAAGTGCATTAAATCCCGCAGACGCAGGCATAGGTCAGGGAAATTTAGTCCTAGGACATAGACATGCATGCTTGTGCGTGAGTCCAGAACCTCACAAACGTAGGAATGCAGGATTGTGTGTGCGTCTGGGAGTTAAGTGGGTTAAAAATGCAGTGGGACCAAGGGGAATTTTCAATGGTTAATGACATTTCCTATAATATTCTGAGGATTAGTGTAGCATTATATGGAATACGGGAAAACCACCACTCTACAGTGGTGGAAGTCTAAGGTAAAATTTCTGAGCATAATGTTTCATTATTAATAGACCCTGGATCTACCTTAACTTACATTTCCCCTACTACAATTGAGAAGTGTGAAGTTAAGAACGAAAAACAAAGAAAACATTGGTTAGTACAACTAACCACAAGAACAAAAAGGAAAGTAACTAAAATCAATAAAAAAAAATTATTGAAATTGAATGGAATAAACACTCAACTGAGTCTACATGTTTTACCTCTAAGATCATACGATGTGCTAATTGGAATGGACTACTTATAATCTCATAAAGTAATTCTGAATTTCTTAGAGAAATATTTCTTAAGGGATTTTTGAGGTCTAAAATAGGCCTCCTAAGAAAAATGCACAACCAAAATAAAATTTATAAGAACCAATAGGATTCAAGATGATGATGTCAACCATCGGAGATGATTCATCATTTTTGGAGTAAAAAAATTAAAAAGAAATTAAAATAATAAAATAATAAAACTACTTTGTCAACTCGTATTTTCAACTTATCTCTCTAAGGTTTTACTCAAATTTTGAGTGGGGGTACTCATTTGATGCAAAATTTAATTCCTCGTCCAAGGAACACCCATGTTGCATACTTTCAATGGACCCTGCTACACAAAAAATGGGAAATACATGAAAAATGTGATTGCAATCACGTTTTTCATGTATTTTTTATTTTTCATGTGGTAGGGTCCATCAAAAGTATGAGAGATGGGTACTCCTGATGAGGACTCAAATTCTTCAGCCAACGAGTGTTTTCGCTTGAAATTTGAGAAAACACATAGGGAGGTAAGTTGAAAATACGAGTTGAAAAACTAGTTTTTCCTTTTTTCCCTCTAAAATATGATGATGTAATCTAATCATAATTTATCATTTCCACTATTATTTTATAATTTCCTTATGATTCCCATTTTAGACCAAAAATTCCCCTAATGCACCTATGTTAATGATGATGGAGAGGACCGCATAGTTAAGGGGGTGCCAAGAGTTGTTTCAGTGAGGCAAATTTTAGTCTTACAATTGAAGAAATGTGTTCACAAAGGTTGTCAAATGTTTTTTTTCAGGTTGAGGGTTTAGCTGAAAACAAATAAAAACCATGTTTAGAAGACTAACCTATTTTACAACAATACGAATATGTATTTCCTGAACAGATACCAGGATTTCATCCAATGAAAGATATAGATTTTACTATTGACGTCATTAATGGATTTGTTCTGGTGTCCAAACCTCCATATAGGATGAGTATCCCTGAGTTAAAGTAGTTGAAAATTCAATTGCAAGAGTTTTTGGATAAAAAGTACATAAGGCCTAGTGTTTCTCCTTAGGGTGCACCAATTGCATTCGTCAAAAATAAATTTGGGACAAGGCTTTCTATTGACTATAGTAAACTGAATAAAATTACCATTAAAAACAAACACCCTTTACCTCGAATTGATGACTTGTTTGTGTAGAATTTTAATGCAGATTCAAAAATGCTCATGTAATGTACTAAAACATAAGACTCAAATATACTCTACCAATCTAATGAATTAAATTCATGATGAAGAACACAAATCAATAACATGCATCAGAATTAAACACACATACACAAAGATATATATAGGGGAAAATAATTGCTAAAAAACCCTTTTTGTTTGTATTGCATTAATCAAAGAATTTAGATGAATACAATATGCTCTACTCAACCTTGAGCTCAACCTTCACAAGTATTTTCTATTTTCTTCCTGACTGACTAAATTTGTCCAATACTTAGCCAATTTTCCAAGCCTCCAAGATCCTATTTCCTTGCATTGTTCCTTGAAAAATTAGGCCCCTATTAATTAGGAAATTCCTCAATGAGAATTGTGCAATTCATTTAGGCCTTCCTTTGACTGCATGCATGACCTATACAACTTGGTGTGATAACCCTGATCAAACAATTCATGTAATAAAGTTAATAAAGGATAAATATAAGACCAAGGTCACAGGACACATATTCCAAGTTAAATGTTGGGGTAAACATCCTAGTGTGGGTGTTCATTTCGAATATTATGGATAAGGAAATTGGAAAAGGAAATGGAAAAGTATTTGGAAAGGCAAGAGGCATTAATTGGCATTTTATTATGAAAATAATGGAAAATAGGAGAAAACGAAAGTGAAAGGTCACAGGTTGCATGTGAGCAAGAAAATGAAGGAAAATAATGGAAAATTGAAGAAAATATGTGACCTCTTTAATAAAAGTCTTATGAGGATCAGTTGGTTCATTTTGTCAGTTTAATTTTGGAGCTCTCTCTCTATTCTCTCTCTCTCTCTCACTCTTCGACACTAGGATTTTTCTTGGAGCACTTCAACATTCGATTAATAAAAGCAAAGAAGGCAAATAGGAATCAAAGATCAAGCAAGGAAGATCACGATCAAGTGACTAAAGTAGGATTATTTGTAGGTATCGAGTTGAATGTATGATTTCCTTACTATTTTTGGCATGTATGGTTTTACATGTGTGTTCTTGGTTCTCTTGTTTTCATTGGCATAGTTTTTTCCAGGTGTTATAGTGTTCTTCAGCCTAGCCTTTCTATTTCTGAATAGCCATGGTGTGATGGGGTTCTCATGTTTTGGTTGATCTGGATTTCCAAATGGATTTGAAACTAAATGAGGTGGTATTTGAAAGAAAGAACACATGGCCTAGTGATCCTTGAATCTGACCATGGATTGGAGTAAAACCTTGGCCTAGTGATCGTTGAATCATATTGTGGGTTGTGATAAAGATGAATTTGTTGTGTTACCTCAGCGGGCCTATAAATCCTCGACCGGTGAATGATATAATATAAGGTAAATCCTAGAGGTGGGGGCCCTCGATCAGGCCTAGGAAGCTTTGGTCAGTGAATGGCAGGATATGTAGTAAATCCTGGAGGGTGGAGTCTCAATTAGGCCTAGGAATCTTGATCGGTGAATGGTGAGATATGCGGTAAATCCTAGAGACTAGGAGACATGAAAATTCCTCATGGTGTAGGTGTAGAATTCTGGTGGCATCCATGCTTGTTTAGGACCTAGTGATCCAGTGGGGATTGTGGTAAAGCTTGGTTTTATTAATGAGGTTGAGGTCATTTAACCTTGGGAACCCTGGTTGATTTTTGGTTATGAGTCCCACATTCATGCTTGGAATATGCCACAGGGGGTGGTTGGTTGAAAGAAAAATTTGGTTCAACCAATATATGGTCGGGTGCTACGTGGATGTCCCAAAACCGATTGGATTTTTCATTCATTAATAAGAATTCCTTTCCTTGGTATTATATGTTCAAATTCACGGGTTCATATGTGGACTTTATGGTTGATGTATCTTTGTTAATTTTGTTGTTTATATGTTGGTTATGAGCATGTTTTGTGGCGTCGATGATGTATGGATCTCATCATGTTTTGATTGATAAATAGATGAACAATGAATATATGACCCAATAGATGATAATTAAGCTAATTTGATAAGGCATCAATGCTTCCTAGTGATTCCGGGATAAGTATGAGACACCTATTCTTAGATTTGTTATTATGACCTATAAAATGCATATTTCTTACATGTTTGATGAAATTTTTTTCATTGCTAGTAGGGGTCCAGTCAATTCATTAATCAAATGTTTGCATTAGTACCTTTTTATTAGTTTTATTTATATTTCCTAAGGTTTTCATGAAGTTCTAGGAAGTAGCTTGAGTCATGGACCTGAAAAAGTGGCAAAAAATATGGGGTCATTAGCACAAAAATAGCTGAAAAAGTCCATTGTCATTGGCTTTCCCTTGCTATGGGAGCGAATGAGGGCCTAAAGTCGCATTCATAGTTTTTCAAGGGAGCGACTGGGGTGTTAGACCAATGAAAAGTTAAGTTACCTCAAGGTTTTGTCACCTGGAAAGGTTGGCGGGATCCTGGAGGTTCTATAGCATGTGTGGAAGGTCAATTTTGTTTTGTTTTGTCGGTTACAATTCCTTAATTGTACATGGGGATTTGAATCACATTATATTAGCCTCTTATCACATTCTTACCCCGGTGGACCTGTTAGCTTGGGTAAATGTGGGACGAGGGTGTTACAGAGTGGTAACAAAGCATGGTTCAACTCTTGGACTATATGGGTGGTGTATTGGTCATGCATGCATGTTGGTTGCATATGTGTTCTTTATGCTTGTGATCTATGTGCTTCTCATGTATGCATGGTGAGGGTCATTTTTGTCATTCTGTCATCATGTAAAATTTTGCGATGTTGTTGTTGGTATGTGTTTGTCATAAATGCATGTCGGAAGTATATGCATTTGTTATGCATATCAGTGTCTATATGTTGTTATGCATGCATTTTCATGGTTATATTTATGCATATATAGTAGGTCAGCCATGAATCATGAGGAAATTGTATGCAATGAGGTCATCATGATGCTATTGGTATGTTATGATGCTAATGGGTTGGCTGAGATAGAGTAGGAGAAGAAAAATATTAAAGCGAGGTTGCAGAACTAGACCTCGGGGTAAGAGAATATTGTCATACATGTTTATATGAGGGGTATGCAGGTATGTAGGTTAATGGTTGTTATAATAATTAGGATTACTTATATACTTTTCATTCTATTTTTGTTTGTCGTTACATGAATGGTAAATGCTAGTTAAGTCTGGTCATATGCATGTGCATTAGATAGTCATGTAGGATAATAAATTGTTGTTATGTGCATTATTGTTGATGTTGTATGTTATTTAACTTGATGATTATGTTATATGTTAACCTATTGTTGTTATATTTTAGCTAACTTGATTTTTAAGATCTTGATGTTATATGTATCATTCTAATATAGACTGACTGTGCATATGTGTTTGTTATGCATGAATGACAATTGTTTATGAGCTTATGATGTGAACATGTTAGCTAGTTATTATTATGGATATCAAGACCGTATTTATGTTTGACTTGAGGTGTTTTTAAATTATATCATGCTAATCTAGATTGATTGTATTGACAAGATATCCTCCCCTAAGATTTATAATGATATGAGTTTGATTATGTCATATTTTTGGTGTTTGAGTGTTTGATTATGTTGTCTACTTGGTGTTTGAGTGTTTGGTGTATATTATTTTGTTTATCTATTTCTTGAATGTTGGATTTATTTCATGATATGAGTAGGTATTTATACGATTTCCCGAAGGAATGATCTTGTTTTAAGATGGTTGTACTAACGCAATATGTGCTAAGAAAACTGATATGAAATTAAGTGTAAGTAGTTGCTAGTTGTATTATTATGATTAACGACTATTATTTGATTATGGCATGTCCATTAGTCTTGGTTAATGTTGATTCCAATTAATAGACGTGATTTTTTGATCCTTGGAACATGCGGTTGACATGTGTAAATAGTTGCAGGGAAACATGCTTGGTATTAGCATGAGAAGGTAATGGTTTATGTGTTTATATAACTAAAAATTCGATGATGTGAATGTACATAGTAAGACTGAATTTCAGCAAGGAAAATGGTAAAAGAAAGGAAATGGATGAGAATTTCTATGGATATGTTTGGAAACCACAATTCCAAACGAATGAGTTCTTTGCATACAAGAAGTCTTCTTAACCTTGATTTTGTTTGAAATTATGTGGATATGTGTTACATTCATGAACATGTATTTGACAGGTATCCTAGCTAGCTTCTAGTTGTAGTTGGATCTGTCAAGGGAGATGGAGTTCCTTGAGAGATGGCATGGATGTGTTCAGTTACAAGGCAATGTGCTTGACATGACCAAGTAAGGTAATTAATATATTTTTTTGTTTATATATGCATTGATAGTTAGGTTTCTATGGAAGTATGATGTAGTGATTGTAGGGCAAAAGAGACTACCATAAAATCTTGAAGAAGGCTCGGGTTGAGCTTTCCCTTGGAAGAATTGGGAACCCATAGGGATTAGGTCACAATATTTGTTGCTATTTTTGTGCCTTCAGTATTTTGTGATTTTTTAGCTTGATTATGGGTTTTGATTGTGTCTAGTGCAAGGCCTTTCCACTTGGTTTTTGGTGTCATGTTGCTATTTATTTTTCGTGTTTTTTTTCTTGTTCTTGCCTCTTATGTTTTGAGGGTCTTGGGAATTGGTTTGGGAAAGAGGAAGTTAATGGAGCTTGGGGAGAGATCAATGAAACCCCCCAGGTAATGTAAGATCCGAATGAAGCTCAGTGTATGAGGAAGGATAGTTGAAGGTTAGAATATGACAATCTGTTGGATTGGTTGGGTCCATTGGTGTAAATCGACAATGGAAGTACAATCATGAGAAAGATAATCAGGAAAGGTAATTTAAATATATTTGAGTCATCATATGCCTTGGCTAAGTTGGGAACTATTGTTGCCAATGTTGTGCATGTTGTGCATGGATAAAGGAAGTTCTCTTAACATGAACCTTATGATATATGGTAATTTTTTTGTGACTATGATTATGTTGATGTTTATATATATGCATATATGTATACATTTATGTATGTAAGAATTTAAATGTATGAAATAATCATGATTGTTTTTATTTTAATTTTTATATATATGTATGTATGTATCTGTCACTATATGATAGGGTTGTTTGGGATCATTCTTGTGGAGGAATGATTTATTATGCAGGTGAATTCCATGAAGAGGTTCCTGGTTTTATGAGGAATCAAGTTGGAAGAGTAACCCGAAAGATCTCTGAGGTCAGTATCATACGGATATGACTTGATATTATGCTATTATACCATGTCTATGTTTATGTTATGCAAAGGATATGCTGAGAGATAAATCAACGAAATGAAAGAAATATTATTTGTGACATGCCAGGACAAGCATGGATGGTGGAAAGGCACTAGAAGCAAGGTTACTTGGTAGAGTCAATGTGTGTTCTATGGATGTTTGGTACTATTATTGTGTATATATGGAGCTGCTTACATTTTTTTTTGCAGTGCTATGTACAAATGGTGGCATGTACATGTTTTTTATGCAATGTTATGCAAAGATGGTGTTTTCGCATGTTGGATAGGTGGTGTTGTGTACATATCGTGTATGTGCATGTTGGATATGTAGTGTTGTGTGCATGTTGGATATGTGGTGATATGTACATATGGTGTTTTGTGCATGTTGTATATGCGGTGATGCGTACATATGGCATGGCGTGCATGTTGTAACTGTGGTGATATGTACACGTGGTGTTGTGTGTATGATTGTACATGTGATGTTCTGTGCATGTTGTGTCGTGTACATGTTGTACATGGGGTGTTGTGTGCAGGTGGTGTTTTTTACATGGCATGCATGTGGTTCTATGTAAATATTGTGTTGTGTACATGTCGTGCATCTGGTGTTGTATACATGTGGTCTTGTGTACACATTGTGCAGTTGGTACTGTGTACGTGTGGTACTGTATACACATTGTGCAAGTGATGTTGTGTACATGTTGTGCAAGTGGTGTTGTGTATAGGTGGTATTGTGTACATGTTGTACATGTGGTATTGTACATATGGTACTGTGTGAATGTCATACATTCTGTGTTGTGCACATGCGGTATTGTGTGCATGTTGTATATGTTGTTTTCTCTACGTGTGGTAATGTGTATGTGCATTGTGTATGTTGGGGTTCCCATGTTTTGGCCAGATTGGCAAGACCAAAAGATGAGACAACATCAGAACCACTTTGGGGCCCTAGGATCTAGCCCTCCTGGACCCGGAGAGGGATCTCTCCAATAAAACAAAGAATGATATATCTTTGAAGCTCAAATGAGATGTTAGGCTAGTTATGAAGCACAGAGGGGGTTTAAATAATTTGGGTTGAAGGGTTGCTGGGTTGGTTAGGAGATCATAGGCCGAGAAAGCGATGGGAAGAAAGGAACATGGCAGTAGGATATTTCAGCAGAGAGGATGGGCCAAGACAGTGCCATCCATTGGGCTATGGAGTCATGAAAGGAAATTACATGCAACAACTAGCCAAGGCTTCCAAAGGGCAAGTCATCTACACTAAAGGATATTTTTAGATATATGATGGGATGGAACATTAAGGAGGAAAGTGAAAGAAGGAAAGACCACCAATTTTCTGTCTATAGATTAGGTTAGAGGTCATTTAACTCCAGACCTACTTGGACATACTCAAAGGAAGCTCTCAGAGAGACAGAGGGGCAGCTTATAGATCAGACCAGAGGTCATTTAAATCCAGGTCTGCTTTAGCAACTCCAAGGGGAAAACAGAGATAAGATAAACAAAGGGATCTTAGAAAGGTAAACTGGTCATGCAAGGATTCTAGTGGACAGGGCTAACACTTATCCCCAGTGCTCCCAAACTTTCCAGCTTTAAACCCCTCAAGAACATCTAAGAACAACTTCAACCAATTCATACATCAGCCAGCAGGAAATAACATCCGCTGCGCTGGTTAAATCAACTGAAACCAGCTCTTAGATAGCACATAGAGCAAAAAACATAAAGGTAGGGAGAGCAGACAACATAGGGCACCTAAAAAGGGTGAATCCTATACCATTATTATGATGCCTACCAGTAGAACATGAAACAATATGGAAATGTAATAAACAGAGTAAGAAAACATCACCAATAGCAATAGACCAGGATCCTGTGAAATGTGCTTTGATTAATAGATGCAAAACCAGTCATGTACAATAAGCTCAATGGTTGTTACAGTCCAGACTTCTCCTCCCAGCCTATTACATACAACTACTCTGCTATTCCCTCCCAAGACTGTTGTAACAGTCAAATGAATCCCTCTAACAGAAGATGCCCAGCAAGGCAACAACAACCTTTACACTATGCTCTCGGGGATCCTTTATAGGAGAAGAGGAAGAAACAGAGGTAGGAAATACAATAAATGAATCTCATTAAGACAGAATCGGCGGAAGTGTCCACGCCCATGCTGCTTAATGGCTTTCTGCAGCGCTGTAGGTACTATGTAATCTGGTTCGGAGATCTCTGTCAGGTCGATTGACTTCGGATATTTCTTTTAGAGTCCTTTCTGGAGCTTGGAGCTCTGTGCTGCCATTGGAATAAATGAACTGGGCGAAAGATCTGCATGGCTTCTCCATTTCTCCATTATTGCGGCTCAGACAGGGCAATTAATCTTTTCAGGGCTCGAGGAGGCATGGAGAACGCTGTGGGAAATCGTACTTCTGGAGTAAACGCGCTCTGCTGTTAGGTGGCGCAGTTATGACTTGCTGGTGCGCCCTTCGTCTTCAAACAGTGCCTTAATTCTTTGGTCACGGGATTAGCGCTTCAAATATCCAATTACAGGCCCAGATTCCTTCTAATCCGGTCTCTGCTGCTTTGCTGGCCGGCTGAAATGGCCTCTCTGTGTTGTCTGCGCTATGAAATAATCATATTATGGACCGGGCAGTGGTGGAGAAATACTGTGGAGGCGGAGGAACGGTGGCGGAACGGTGAAGAAACAGTGTAAAGGCCAAAGGCTTTTACCTGGGCGAATTACAAAGAAAAGGAACACAAAACAATGGAGCGGAGCATTGGAGTGGGGATGACCGTGGCGGGGGGCGATTAGATCTCAATCGTTAGATCGGGGGAGGATGAACGGCGGAGATGTGATCGGGTAATCGCAATCGGAGGCCGGAGCGAATGGAAATCGCAACACACCTTTTGAAAGTTCCGATTGTGATCAGGGATGGGGAAGCGATTGAGCGCTGACCGTCGATCTGGCGGGGAGATCAACGGTTGGGATGAAATCGGGAGGCGGAGAGATGGGGACGCGATCGCGATCGGGTGAAAGGTGCGATTGAGCGCAGACCGTAGATCGTGAAACATATGGATGGCCGTGATCAAATCGGAAGGCTTCAATCGGGGGGCAGACTTAACATGTTCCGATTACGATGGGCGGGGGGCTGCGATTAGCGCTCAGCCGTTGATCTGGACCCGAGATCAACGGTGCGGAACAGGCCGGCTGATTTATCGTTATAAACGGATCGCATCGGGGTTTTTTCAATATAACAAAGGAGTTTGGCACCCGCCCAGCTTCCGATTGCGATTGGCCCTGGGACTTAAGCGCTTGGTCTTGGGTGACGGGCATATGTGGGGAAGTGGTTAAGGGGCCGGCGGGAAAGGGGCTAAGCCCTATTACATGGTCGGAAAGTGGGTTTTTAACCCATTCAAATGGATTTTAAGGGGTTTAAGGGAAACGATAGAGGAAGAAAAGGGGAAAAAGGTTAAACAAAGGGTAAGGGTAAAATTTCTAAGGGGATTTTGAGGGGATTTGGAGGGTAAATGGGGAAAGAAAGGGGAATAAAGGGGAGAGAAAATAAAGGCTTTGGGGAATGAAATAAGAGGGAAAAGGGGGCCTTTGGGCATTTCTTCATAGCAGAGAGGCTTTTAAAAGGGGAATCAGCAGAAGGGATATAATCAAAGGCTAAAAGGCACATGGAGGCTTCAAGGAGACTGTGTTTTCAGCGGAAATGCATTCCTTGAAGACTCAACGACAATTTAGCCCCCTATTTGCTTGTCAAAAATTTCATAGGGGGGGCTAACAGTGTAGTCATGGTATTGTGACATGTGTATCAATTGTGTTGTACATTGGATCTAGGTGTATGTATATGTTGTGTTGTACACTTGTGTGTATATGTATGTGTTGTATGTTAGGTGTAGGTGCATGCATTGTATGGTGTTGTATGTCGCATGTGTTTGTATGCGTGTGATATACACTATGTGTATGTGTACATAGTTGAAGAGAAGGCATTGGGTGTTTTTCGGGTGTGGCAACCGATCCAGTGTGCACACGGAAAGGAACAATTAAAGGATAAGTATCAGTATTTTATTTCAGTTTTATTATGCATGTGATCTATGATTATGGTTTATGATGGTTTCATGCGATCTATGATTTTGATTATGATGTTTTTTTTTAGCTAACCAGATGTGATATGTTTATACATGATGATTTGGTTGAAGAGCTAGTTTGACTAGTTGTGAGAGGAAGTGAGTAGAATTGAAAGTGCACCTCATTGACGAGCTACCGATGAGGTATGATGTGAATTTATTTCAATTTAATTTTGAATCTAATGTAATTTATGTGCTTGGCACAAGAGAGCATGAAAATTCTTGGTTGTGTGGTTGAAATTGAATTTAAGAATTAGCAGTAAAAATAAAAAGGAATTAGGTTCATGCAGCAATATGCTAGTAAAGCACTACAGAAGTAGGTCCATTGTGGGACACTAGTACCCAATATTTTCCATTGATTTTCATGACTATGTTATGACTGGTATGATGGCTTTCAAGCAGGTATATGCATTTATTGTTTGAACTTCCAATGTGAGGAAGCCTTTCCAAGGGACGGATTGCCCGAGAAAGGGGATGTCGGGGAACTTGGAAGGTTAGTGACTACAAGGAAGGGGGTGACCAGATTGCTCGAGGGACTGTGTAGCAGGGAAGGGAAATCTAGGGATGGATTTTTTTTGTTCATTTGCATTTACAAATGGAATCAGATGCACATTAGGGTGTGCCCTGGAAAAATAAGTCAGTAATTGTTCACAGAGAGGACAACACCACACGATTGTAGAGTTGGACATTGGATGCAGACTTTGGCTCTAGAAGTGGATTTTGGTCAACCTGGGAAGGAAGTGAATTTTGTTAATACTTTTTAGGGTGGAGGTGTGAGCCACTAGATTCCCTTGTTGTTGATAAAGGAATTATATCCTTTTATTTGTTGGTTGAGAAAATGTGCATATGTGTATGTGTATATTATTGTAAATACTGTATCGAGCTGGACTTATAAATATCCATAAATAGTATGGTTATTTGTTGGTTGAATAAAATTTGCATAAGTATATGTGGTTGTCATTATTATCTTCAACAGTGGTCATTGTAAATATTTCAATGAGATGTGTTGTAAATATCCATAGGCATTATGTTTTTTTTTAGCGATTTGTTGGTTTATAGGTGTCATTTAACACTGAGGACGGTGTTCCCCCAAGGGGGAGTGTTCTATAATAGCCCTAGTAAAAAAACTCATGTAATAAAGTTAATAAAGGAAAAATATAAGACTAAGGTCATGGGACATGTATTCCTAGATGAATGTTGGGAAAAACATCCTAGTGTGGTGTTCATTTCAGTTATTATGACTAAGGAAATTGGAAAAGGCAATGGAAAAGGTTGTGGAAAGGCAAGAGGCATTAATTGGAATTTTATTTATGAAATGGAAAATAGGAGAAACCAAATGTGAAAGGCCACATGTTTCATGTGAGGATGAAAATGAAGGAAAGGAATGGAAAATTGAAGAAAATAGAGGCCTCATTAATAAAAAAGATTTTGAGGACCAGTTGGTACCTTTTTCCAGTTCAAATTTGGAGCTATATCTCTCTCACACACTCTTGGTTGCTTATATTTCTCTTGGATCACTTCACCATTGGATCAAGAAAAGAAAAAAAGGCAAAGAGGAACCAAATATCAAGCAAGGAAGAGCAGGATCAAGCGGCTACAATGGGATTATTTTCAGGTATCTAGTTGCATGTATGATTTCCTTTATAGTTTTGTGATGCATGGTTTTGCATTTCTATTCTTGGTTCTCTTGATTTAATTAGAATTTTTTTTCCATGTGTAATAGTGTTCTTCAGCCTAGCCTTTCCATTTCCGAATAGCCATGGTGTGATGGGGTTCTCAAGTTTTGGTTGAGCCAGATTGCCGAATGGATTTGAAACTGAGTGAGGTGGTATCTAAAAGAAATAACACATGGTCTATTGATCCTTGAATTGTACTGTGGATTGTGGTAAATCCTTGGACTAGTGACCCCTGAACCAAACTATGGGATGCCACCATATTTCTCCACATACATTGTGAGTAATTTTCATGTCTCCTAGTATGTAGGATTTATCGTATATCCCACCATTCATCGATAAATATTCCTAGGCCTAATCGAGAATCCACCCTCCAAGTTGTATTTTATATCCTTACATTCACCATCCAATAATTCCTATGCTTGATCGAGGGCACCTACCTTTATGCTTTACCGTATATCCCACCATTCACCGGTTGAGGATTCTTAGGCCCACCAAGGTAACACAAAAAAATCGGCTTTACCGAAACCCACAGTTTGGTTTAGGGGTCACTAGGCCAAGGCTTTACCGCAATCCACCGTACGATTTAAGGATCAATAGGTAATTTTTTCTTTCTTTCAGAGACCACCTCACTCAGCTTCGAATCCATTCGACAATCTAGCTCAATCAAAACATGAGAGCCTCATCACAACATGGTTATTCGGAAATGGAAAGGCTAGGGTGAAGAACACTATCACACCTAGAAAACTCCATGCTAATGAAAACAAGAGAACCAACAACACACATGCAAAACCATGCATGCCAAAACTAGAAAGGAAATGATACATGCAACTCGATACCTACAAACATCCCACTATAGCCGCTTGATCCTTCTCTTCCTTGCTTGAACTTTGCTTCCTCCTTTCCTTGCTTGATCTTCTTAACCTAATGCTGAAGTGCTCCAAGAGAAATCTCAGTTTCCAAGAGTGTGAGAGAGAGAATAGAGAGAGAGAGAGCTCCAAAGATGAACGGAAAAAAGGTACCAACTGATCCTCAAAAGTATTTTTATTAATGAGGCCTCTATTTTCTTCAATTTTCCATTATTTTCATACTTTTTCCTCCTCACATGAAACCTATGGCCTTTCACCTTCATTTTCTCATATTTTCCATTATTTTCATAAATAAAATTCTAATTAATGCCTCTTTCCTTTCCAAATCCTTTGTCATTACCTTTATGAATCTCCTTAGCCATAATAGCCGAAATTAACACCCACACTAGGATGTTTTTCCCAAGATTCAGCTGGGAATATGTGTCTCATGACCTTGGTCTTATATTTTTCCTTTATTAACTTTATTACATGAATTTTTTTACCAGGGCCGTTATAGAATCCTCACCCTTGGGGGAACACCATCCTCGGTGTTCAATGACACCTATAAACCAACAAACCAGTGAAAACAAAGCACAATTCCTCTGGAGCTTTAAAGCACAACTCATTACAATATTTACAATGACCACTGCTGAAGATAATAATGACAAACACATATACTTATGCACATTTTATTCAACCAGAAAATAACCATACTTTTTATGGAGATTTATAAATCCAGCTCGATACAGTATTTACAATAATATACACATATGAACATTTTCTCAACCATCAAATAAAAGGATATGATGCCTTTATCAAAAAAAAGGGAATCCAAAGGCTCACACCTCCACCCTCAAAAGTAGTACCAAGATTCACTTCCTTCCTAGGAATACGAGAATCCACTACTAGAGCCAAAGTCTGCATCCAATGTCCATCTCTAGAATCTTGCACTAATTTCATCTCAATGAACACTTACTGGCTCATATTTCCAGGGCACACCCATAATGTGCATCTGATTCCATCTGGAAATTCTAATGAAAAAAACAAATCCATCCTTGGCTTTCCCTTCTCTACTACACAGCCCCTCGGGTAATCCGGTCACCCCCTTCCTTGCAGTCACTCACTTTATAAGTTCCCCGACATCCCCTTTCCTGGGTGATCCATCCCTTGGCAAGGCTTCCTCACATCAGAAGGTCAAACAACAAAGGAATATACCTACCTGAAAACCATCATACCAGTCATAGCATGCTCATGGAAATCATGGACACTATTGGGTACCAATGTCCCACAATGGCCCAACTGCTGAAGTGCTTGACCAGCATACTGTTGCATGTTCGAATTCCTTTTTGTTGTTGCTACTAATTCTTGAGGTCAATTTCAACCACCTAACTAGGAATTTTCATGCTTTCCTGTACCAATCACATGACATCCATTAGATTCAAAAATAAATTAAAATAAATTCACATCATACCTCATCGGTAGCTCATCAATGAGGTACACTTGCAATTCTTCTCACTTCTTGTCACAACAATTCAAACTAGCTCTTCAATTAAATCATTGTGTATAAACATATCACATCTGGTTAGCTCAAAATGAAAACACTATAATCAAAATCATAGATCGCATGTAGCCATAATAAACCAAAATCATAGATCACATGCATAATAAAATTGGAATAAAATATTGATTGGTTTCCACACCTGAAAAACATGTAGTGCCTTCTTTTCAACTATGTACACATACACATAGTGTGTATCACACACATATAACCACACACAACATAAAACACCATATAATGCATGCACCTACACCTTCCATACAACATATACACCTACATCTGGTGTACAACACAACACAATACATACACCTACATCTGATGTAAAAACATATACATGCATGGAGTACAACACAATGAATACACATGTCGCAATACCACAACTACACAATTCACATACATAGTACCACACATAGACAAAACAACATATACAACATGCACGCAATACCACATGTGCATAACACATAATGTATGACATGCACACAATACCATATGTAAAATACCACATGTACAACAATGTACACAACACCACCCGCACAACATGTACACAAAACCAAATTTACACATCCTCACCTGCACAATCTGTACACAGTACCACACTTACACAACGCCACTTGCACAATGTGTACACAACACCACATGTATACATCACCACATGCACGACATGTACACAAAAATTGTATGTACATAGCACCACATGCACACCATGTACACAACACCACCTTCACACAACACCCATGTAAGGGAGGCAAGAACAAGAAGAAAATCATGAAAAAGAAATAGCAACATGACACCACAAAAATGACCTGTCATCAGCTATAGATTTATAGAAGGATTTTCTAAATTGGCTTGTCATATTACTTCTTTGCAAAATAAGGGGACAAAATTTAAATGGATTCAACAGTGTTAGGATAGTTTTGAGAAGTTAAAGAAATTATTAACCATTGCTCCCATCCTAAAACTAGGTGGTCCTAATGAAGGATTTGTTGTAAGAAAAAATTATTGTAAAGAAGAATTGAGATGTGTTTTAATGCAAGGGGGACATGTAATCAGTTATGAGTCTATAAAATTAAAGAATTGTGAAAATAAATATGCTATGCATGATTTAGATCTGGCAATCATAATTCATGCCTTAAAAATGTGGAGACATTATCTGATTGGGAGGGAGTTTCAACTAAGAATAGACAATGTTAGCCTTAACTATATTTTTTACCAGTGAAACCTAAATGCTAGTAAAGCCAGATGGTTAGTGTTTCTTAATAAGTATGATTTTGAAATTATACAGATTAAAGGAAAGGAAAATAAAATTGTTGAACCTTGAGCATAAAAATACATCAAATATGCACACTTTTAGCAACAAATTGGCTAACAAATTTGATTAAAAGGATAAAAACAACAACATAATTTGATTAAGAATACTTGCATATCAAAAAGAAATTGTAGAAAACTAGAGAATTAAGTGAATATTAAACTAATTTTTTAGTAAATAATGCATATTTGTTGTTGTTTAGAGGTAGAATTTACTTGTCTAATGACTCAGAATTCAAAACCTTGGTGTTAGATGAGTCACATAAGAAACCAACAACTGGTCATCCCAGGTATCAAAGGCTAATAATTATGCTAAGGAAGGATTATTATTGGCGTAATATGAATTATGAGACAATAGAATATGTGGCTATGTGTTTAGAATGCCAACAAGTGAAATCATCTCATCAACACCTAGCAAGATTGTTGCAACCATTACCAAATCCAGAATGGAAATGGGAAATCATATCCATGGATTTTATTACGAAACTGCCAAGTACTAAGAGGAAACATGATTCAATAATGGTAGTGGTAGATAATATTAGTAAATATGCACACTTTATCCCTATAAAATATACTTTTAAAGCTATCATCATATCACAAATTTTCATGAACGAGATATTTAGGCTTCACAGTATGCACAAAACTGTAATTTAACACATTGATGCCAAATTTACCTCAAAATTTTGGAAGAGATTATTTGAAGGAATGGGGACAAATTTTAATTTCAGTACATCTTATCATCCTCAAACAGATGGGAAAAAATGAATAACTAACCAAATCTTAGACGATATGTTAAGAATGTATGTTATGGAAAAACCAACTAAATGGGAAGACTACCTTTACCTAGTTGAGTTTTCCTATAATAATCGATACCAAACTTCCTTGAAGATGAGTCCTTTTGAAGTAATTTATGGAATAAAATGAAAAGTAACTCTAAGTTGGGACCATCCTAAATATTGGTTAGTGTTGGGGCTATATATGTTAAAGGAAATTGAAGAAGTGGTTAAACAGTCAGATAAAATTTAAAAACAACATAATACCACCAAAAGAGTTATGCAGATTTAAAAAGGATTCAAAAGGAATTTAATGTAGTATATCACACGTATTTAAAAGTGAAACCCAAGAAAATAATGCTTAGACTTAGAAATTGTGCTACATTTTGAAGTCTTAACCAGAATTGGACCATTTTTTTACTAACTTACCCTTCCAACAAACATAAAATTTCACAATGTCTTTCATGTGTCTTTATTAAAGAAGTAAGTGCATGATCCAACTCATATAATTTATTGGAAGATTTTATAGGTGGAACCAGAGAGAGAGTTCCTAGCAGAGCCACTACATATTCTAGACCGGAGGATAGTCATGCTCTAGAATAGAGACATAGTGCAGTTGAAGATTCAGTGGAAACACTTCAGTCCGAAAGAGTAAAATTGGGAGTTGGAGGATGCTTTTAGGGAAGCATATCCTTCTTTGTTTTAACAAGATGGAAAGTGTTTCTGAAAAATTATGATCATACACCGGGAAAGTGTTGAATTCAATCAGGGGAAGATGTGATATCCCCTGGCTTGATGTTGTTTAAGTAATTAATTATGCTTATGTGTGTTTCCTTTTTAAATGTTTAAGTCTGAAAGACATTTGAATAATTTAATTATCGTTAATTTATTACTCATAATGACTAGTTATAAAGATGTAATTATGAAGTTTTTTTTTTAAAATAAATAAATATGGAAAATAATTTTTTGAGTACAAATGGCTAAAAGAGATGAGGTTTCAAAAATTATTGGTGAACATAACCACCTCCTCCCACACTTACCCAAGCTTATCGGTCCACCAGGGTAAATATGTGATGAAAATTTACTATGATGTGACTCAACCTCCTAGATCACCTTAAGGAAGTGGAATCGACACAACCTAAACCTTACTAACCTCCCTCGAGTGCTACAAGAATCCCAAGGGCTAAACCACCATTACAGGTGCCCAAACCATGAGTTAATTCTCTTTTTCAATGCCCTGGACTCCCAAACATTGGCACAACTCTTGGAATTTGACTATAACCCTCCAATCGCATGCCTAAGCTTGCAAGGAAGATACCATAGTCTTTTTCACCGAGTTCTATGATTTCAACCGCGAGATCTGAGGCACTTTTTTCAAGGACAATCTCGAAACCACTACCTATAACTTAATGAAACTTTCCAGAACAATGAAAGACACCAGTAAAAATCCATCAATACAAATCTTAGATAATAAATTGACTTAACTAGGCCTAACCATGATAGAAATTTCATCAAACACATCATGAACATGTAATGTATAGGTCATAAATACACATCTAAACATACATGTCTCATACTTAAATGAGAATCATCAAGAAGGTATGAGTACCTCCCATAATAGTTGCAATATCATCTATTAGGTCATATATTCATTAAAATTTCATTTACTAAACAAAACATGATGAGAGCCATAACTCAAGTTTGTCATAAAACATGCTTATAACTAGAAAATAACCAGAGAAATATCAATGATATAACAACCATTAAATCCACATAATAAAAAGTACATTTAATCATAAAATACAAGAGGAAAATATCTCTTATTATGATATTCAAAACCAACAAAGTCAAGGACTTCCACCAACCACCTGACCGACCATAGATTGGGCTAAACCAAATATCTCTTTCATTCAATCACCCATGTGCCATATTCCAAGCATGAATGTGGGATCTCATGGAATAAACCAAGAAGAACCAAAGTAGGGCTTCCAAATTCCATACCACCTCGACCCTCAACTAGTGATTCCACCTCACGGTTAGACATCACTACCATCGCCAGATTGGTCTCTACCCAAGTTGTCTAGGGCTCTAGAGTGTTTGTTCCAACCTGACTCAATGACTACTAAATCAACCCACAATTGTTATAGGGCTCTAGAGTGTTTTTCTAGCCAAGGTTCTAGGACTAGTAACTCAACCCACCAAGGGCTCCAGAGCATTTTTCCAACCAAGGCTTCCAGGACTAGTAACTCAACCCAAGTTGTTCCAAGGCTTCCAGAGCATTTTTCCAACCAAGGCTCTAGGAACTAATAAATCAATGCGCACCATAAGGAACATGAGCACCAATCAGAAAAAAATGGAAAAACCATGAACACCGTGGCTATCCAGGAAATGGAAAGGCTAGGGAAAACCATTGTCAATCCAGGAAATCCTCCATGCCAATGACAACTCATAACCAATAAATCACATGCATGTACCATGCATGCTAAAACTAGCAAGAAAACCATACATGCAACTCAATACTTGCAAATAAATCTAGTTGTAGTTGTTGATTCAACTATTCCCTTACACTTTCTCACTTTCCTTTGCCTTCTTTCTCCAAATCCAATGTGCTCCAAGGATGCTCCAATATATTTTGAAGTGTGAAAGAGTGTGTGATAAAGAGAGAATAGAAGAGATATCTAAGCTAAAACTGACAAAAATCCATGAACTGGTCCTCAAAATCTTTTTTATCTTTGAGGAGCTTATTTTCTTCATTTTCCTTCATTTTTACTTCAATTTCCTTCTCATGCAAATATGAAACCTTTCATGTTTATTTTCTCCTATTTTCCTTTATTTTCGTAAATAAATGCCAATTAATTCCCCTTTTCCTTTTCCAATGCCTTTTTTCAATTTCCTTAGCCATAATAAACCAAAATGAACACCCACTATGATGTTTTTTCCACCATTCAGCTTGGAATACATGTCCCATGACCTTGGTATTATCTTTTTTTACATGGAAATTCAACTAGGGGTTGTTACAGAACCCTCCCCCTTGGGGGAACACCATTCTCGATTTTCTATGACACCTATGACCAGCAAACCGCTGAAAAAAAAACATACAACCCATGGAGATTTATAACATAGCTTGTTGCAGTGTTTACAATGGAATCCTACTGAAAACATGACAATCATATCGTTTAATGGAGCTTTATAACACAAATCATTATGATATTTACAATAACAACCACATATACACTCATGCAAATTTGATATAACCATCAAATAAAGGGATACGATGCGTATCAACAACAAGGGAATCTAAAGGCTCACACCTCCACCCTTAAAAGTAGTACCAGGATTCACCTCCTTCCTAGGAAGTCCAGAATCCACTGCCAAAGTCAAACGTACATGCAATGTATAACGCTATGATCCTATGCCACTTGTCCTCTCAATGAATATTTACTAGCTCATTGTTCCATAAAACACTCCCAATGTGCATCTAATTCCATCTGGAAATGATAATGACCAAAACAAATTCACTCCCTATCCTTCTCTGCTACACAGTCCCTCAGGAAATCTGGTTACCCCAGTATGTGCAGTAACACACCTTCCAAGTTTCGTGGGCATCCCCTTCTGTGTTACATGATCCCTCGGGTGACTCCTCCCTTGGAAAGGTTTCCTTGCATCGGAAGGTCCAAAATCCAAGGCATATCCCTACCTCAAAACCATCATACCAGCCATATCATGCTCATGGTAATCAATGGACATTATTGGGTACTAGTGTCCCACAATGGCCCTACTCCTGAAGTGCTTTACTGACATAATGATTCTTATTCCAATTCCTGTCACTGTTGTTGCTAACATTCTTGTAATCAGTTTCAACCATCCTAATTAGGAATTTCCTACTTTCCTATATCAATGATCCGGATTTATGTAGGAACACAATAAAGTACAGAAATAGACATAAACATAGAGATGCAGCGGAAATAATGCTTCATTTCATTAATATCAAATAACAGAAATATGCTTACAGACATAATGGAAATCAAATAGCTAGGGCGTTGGTAGCTTATCTCTGAGAAGAGATGGGGTGGATACATGCCTCTAAACTATGTTACAATGGGGCTTGAGGGAATATTTATTATTGAGAAACAATGGAAAACTCTAAACATCCAAAAACCTAACCCTAGGAGATGAAGCGCCAAAACTATGGGCCCCGTTTGGGTAAATTGGTGTTTCAACTTCCCGGGTCGTAACTTTGGCATACTATCTCTGTTTGACGCACATGATACATCATTAGAAATATCTATCCGAGGAATACAACTAATGACCATGAATACCAATTATGGAATGGAATAATATTAACCAGAGGCACAATGCCCAAAAAATGTCGTTTAGGGCCTCAAAATGGCTCTGAAAGTTTAGGACGCGAAAAACTGCTAAAAATAGTAAGTTGTGCTGAAACTAAAAAACTAAAAGAACTGATGGTGGAATTTCAAATGGAATAGGTGAGCAACCACTAATATCCACCTGGATCATTAGGGTCCCAAAATGGCTCCGGGAGTGCAGGACCCGAAAACCTGCTAAAAATAGTAAGTTGTGTTGAAAGTGAAAAGCTGCAAGAATTGATGTTGCAGTTCCAAATGGAATAGGTGAGTGGCCACTGATATCTACTTAGATCATTCCTCCCTCCTTAGGAATCAATGGTCCCCATTGCGTTGAGATCCACCATGAGATGAGGCAAATTCTGTTGAACTGGGTATTAGATTTGTCAAAGATGTCATGGACCTGCGGGTAGACATGCTGGATGCGTTTAGTAAATTTGGTTTCTTTATTATCCTTAGACAGTACATGTGTTGATTCTATTTGTGTAG
Organism: Pinus albicaulis; assembly: GCA_034641835.2. Taxonomy (NCBI): domain Eukaryota; kingdom Viridiplantae; phylum Streptophyta; class Pinopsida; order Pinales; family Pinaceae; genus Pinus; species Pinus albicaulis. The sequence goes on from CM076583.1 coordinate 930,165,355, forward strand.
ATGAGGTATGGTAACATCAGGCGGCGCTGCGTCAGGGGTCAGATTGTTGGGAAAAATACTGAGAGGGGGGGGGGTGAATCAGTATTTACTGCATGTTCAAAACTTTTTACTTTTTCATTCCTTAAAACCCATACGCTACTTTTCTGAAGCCAAGTAGGCGTATATACGCGGATGCCCTTTATGAAACTCACGTATACACGGAGATCTAATTATGCCATTAATTCTTCACTTATATCATTCGATCATTCATTCATCAGATGTTCAATAAACAGTAAACATGTGCAGTAAGAACATAATAAGTCATCACACATAAGAAACACACATGAACACCGGGATTTTAGGTGGAAACCCAAGTCGGGAGAAAACCACTGTTGCCGTTGTCTTAGCCTTCAATATTTTATTATAGAGAAAACATCTTATTATATGTCTTGGCGGGGCTCGGCCCAGCACGCGAGCACCCACACGCTCGTTTGACCTCTCTTGGAAGTTACCACGACCCCGACTCGTTCCCCAGCCTCCTCTGGAAGGGAGCTCGACCCCCGATCTCGTTTACCGGCCTCACGGAAGGAGCCCGACCCCCGATCTCGTTTACCGGCCTCACCTGGAAGGGAGCTACAACCCCAGTAGGAAGGCTACAACCTTGACACCACCTTGGACCACGTTTCATCCAATTTTCACATTGGATCCAACAACTTCAATAGAACACCACTTGCAGGCCACATTTCATCATATTTTCATACTGGACCCTTTCCATACTTTTAAGCACAAACATACATCACCAACAGATACATATCAACACAGATCAGATAGTAGAAACACAGCAGATCAGATCAGATATTTCATACCCCTTGCTTCAGCAAACCCTAGTTTGCATACGCGCATTCCCTTTACTGATGTCGCGTATATACGCGCTTCTGTCCACACAAACCAGCGTATACCTCAGTGTATATTTCATTGCGCATACGCACTTTTACTTCATCGAAGCCACGTATATACGTGCTTCCTCCGCGGAAAAGTAGCGTATAGATCTTCAATCATTATAGAGCAGCATACTTCTTCAGATCAGATATTTAGTTCAGATTCAACCCTTTTCATCAGACAGATGTTCGCCTCATCACAGATCCAATCACTCCATAAACAGATCTAGCAAATACAGATACATTTCAGATCTAGATATCCCGCTTCATCATCTCTTCATTGGTGCATCATAGATTCAGATCTATCATCAAACCTTTACCCTTTCCATACAGATATACTTCACAGAGAAGTATTCATTCAAGCTCAGACATCTTGCACCCTCACTCTTATCATTTGCACAATGATTTTCTTCTCCTTATATAGGTTTACCCTTTTTCAATACCATGAGCCCCTTTTTCAATACCATGGACCAAAACAATACCATAAGCCCAAAACAACCTGGACGGGGTCAATTAGGCGGATCATTACCCAATACAATGGGTCAATACCATGGTGGTTACCCTTGGTTTTGCACTTTTTGAGCGCTTGAGCCCATACGCGAATTGGCACGTTCTTTTCCGCGTGCATACGCGACTTCCCCTAGGCCAATCCACGTATACCTAGAGACATACTCTTTTTCATCATAGAATTAGCACATGATGAGTTCCTTTCTTCATTGCCTTCTGTTCACACTGTAGATACATCAGATTTCCTTCATCAAGGACATATTCTATCAAGCACAACTTCATCAAGAAGTTGTCATCATCTTCATCAAGTGGGTTGCCTTTCAAGGACAACACTTAGCATCATATCATATCACATCAGATTTACATCATTTACTAAGTCCATCAAGTCAAGCGTAACTTCATTAGGTGGATTTCCATCAAGGACAACACATGTCAACAGTCAAATGTCTTCATCTTCATTCAGTGGGTTGCCATCAAGGACAACATCCTGCATCATATTTCCAACACAGATCAATGGAGTGCTTGTCCTGACAGTGTAGAGGAACCTCTGTGAGTGAGGAGGAAATGTCCTCGTATTCCTCCATGACTTTGTCCATCTGCTACTGTCGTGTAGGGGAGCCCTGTTTTGAGGTTGTGGCCACAACATTATTCTTTCCCTATGAGCAAGTTGTAAGGAAAATAAATTTCCTGGTTTTGGAAACAATCTTTCTGCGTTGTTTTGTAGTATTTAAAGAGATGACATGAGGAGGTACTACCTCCGGTATCCTGCACAAGTTATTTCCCAAAGTAATAATAAAAACATGAGGCCTAGACTCATACATAGCATGTCACCTCCATAAGTATGGTTGGCCCAATAATACATCAGCTACATCAAGAGGAGAAACATCACACACTACCTCATCCATGAATGGCTTGATACTATACGGAAGGCGGCACTATTGGCGAATGCGTAGATCTCTCCCTGGGTGAAGCCACCCGATGGTATATGGTTGTGGGTGTGCTATGGTCGGTAGGCTGAGCCGCTTCACGACCTCTGCTAAAACGATGTTCTTTTGGCTTCTGCTATCAACAAGGAATTGCAGTGGAGAACCCTTCACCCACATATTCGAATGGAAGAGGCGCTCCCCCTCCTCTAGATCCTCGAGATCCTTCCTCTGGATCTTGGTGGTGGAAAAAAGGGCACTGGGATCTGCATCAATGATCTGCTTCCCTTTTTCATTTACTTTTTTTGGCTCTAACTCAGGATAAGAACATGCATTTGATTCAGGTGCCTTTAGTTTGGCCACCAACGAATGTTTGGCCTAACACTTGTTTGTGCTGTGAGTGGGGCTATTATGAAATTCACACCACTTCCCCATGTCCTTATTTGGATTTGTGGTGTTTTTTTTAGTCACCCCGCTTTGGGATTGCCCCTTTCTCTATGGTTTGGGGGCGCCTTTCCCTGGCTTCGGATTCGCGAATCCAAAGTCTCGCCTCTTCTACTTAAATTTCTGCTTGATCTTGGCGGCACAGCAATATGACGTGCCAAGCAATGTAATGTCAAGGAACTCCATTTCCTCCTAAATGTGTCTATGCAGACAGCTGCGGTACTTGAGCACCAAATGTCTCTCTGAATATTTAATACCCAACTTTGTGCGCAAGGTATGGAACAAATTCATTAGTTCGTGCACATCTTGATCCCTTTGTTGCCGCAGCGTGGTCCATTGGATTTACTTGTCCTCATAGCTCCCCATAGGGTAATATTTTTCCTTGATTCCATCTCAGAATGAATTCCAAGTGGGTGTGGCCAAGAACAGAGAGGGTTGTGTCCCTTCCTTTTTCTCACAGTAGGTTTCCCACCAATCTTTGACATGGGGGGTGGCTTCGAGGAGTGAAAAAATATTCTTTTCTCGGTCGAAGAAATCATGGACCAAGAAATACCCATCTAGAAAATTCAACCATCTATCTATGACATCTGCATCTATCTGGCCTTCAAATATAGGAATGTCAAAGTTTACCTGTACCTTGAAGGGAGTGGCACCTCTAGAGTGGCTGTTGGATGTAGATGCGCCGTAGGTGGGCAACCATTGAAGGATCTGAGAAAATTTATCCATCATCGCGTTCCTTTTTTTCTCGAGGGCCTCCTCGAGCAATATTTTGATAGGATCTCCTACTCTCTCGTCTTTCTTTTCTTCCACCATGGGAGGTCGTTGGGGTTTGTGAGGCCGATCTTGCAAGGGTTCAACCAAATCGTGCCCTAACTCCTTATACCCTGACCGCATTAGGGACATGCAAAGAAAAACAGAGAAAGAGAAGACCCACTCTGATACCACTGATATGGATTTATGCAGGAATGTAATAAAATATATAAATAGACATAAACACAGAGATATAATGGAAATAATGCTTAATTTCATTAATATCAAATAATAGAAATATGTTTATAGACATAATGGAAATCAAATAGCTATGGCGCTGGTAGCTTATCTCTGAGAAGAGATGGGATGGCTACATGCCTCTGACTGTGTTACAATGAGGCTTGAGGCCCTACTTATTGTTGAGAAACAATGGAAAACTCTAAACTTCCAAAAACCTAACCCTAAGAGATGAAGCGCCAAAACTATGGGCCCCGTTTGGGTAAATTGGCGTTTCAACTTCTCAAGGTCATAACTTTGGCATACTATCTCTGTTTGACGCACATGATACACCATTAGAAATATATATCTGAGGACTAAAACTTCTAACTGTGAATACAAATTTTGGAATGGAATTATATTCACTAGAGGCGCAATGACCAAAAACGTCATTTAGGGCCTCAAAATGGCTCCAGAAGTTCAGGACCCGAAAAACTGCTAAAAATAGTAAGTTGTGCTGAAACTGAAAAACTGAAAGAACTTATGGTGGCATTTCAAATGGAATAGGTGGGTGGCCACCAATATCTACATGGATCATTAGGGTCCCAAAATAGCTCCGGGAGTGCAGGACCTGAAAACCTGCTAAAAATAGTAAGTTGTGCTGAAAGTGAAAAGCTGCAAGAAATGATAGTGCAAGTCCAAATGGAATAGGTGGGTGACCACTGATATCTACCTGGATCAGCCAAGAACATAATTTCCATTATACTCCAAAATAAATTCAAATAAATTCAAATCACACCTCATTGGTAGCTAATCAAGAAGGTACACTTGCAATTTTTTTTACTTCCTCTCACAACAAATCAAACTAGTTGTTGACTAAATCATCATATATAAACATATCACATCTGGTTAGCTAAAACACAACCAACGTAAATCAAAATCATAAATCACATGTAACCATCATAAATCAGATTCATTGATCATATGCATAGCTAAAACTGAAATAAAATAAATATACTTATCCTTCAATCGATCATTTTCTTCTACCTTTGTCCTTGTCCTTTCCGCACACACACTAGATCAGTTTACACATCTGACAAGAACCCAGTGCTTATCTTCTCTTCAACCACGTACACATACATCCAATTTAAATCACACACATACAACCACACATGGTATGCCACAGACCACACATACCTACACCCAACATACAACACAACACATACACCTACACCTGATGTACAACAAAACACATACACCCACACCCGACATACAACACAAAACATACTCCTACACCCGGTGTACAAAAAAACACATACACCCACACCGTTGTACAACAAAATACATATACAAACATATATTACAACACAAAGAATACACATTTCACAATACTAAGACTACGCAATGCACATACACAATACCACATGTACACAACACAACATGTACAACATGCACACAACGCCACATGTAGAATAGTGTCCCATGTACAACATGTACACAACATCACCTACACAACATGTACACAACACCACCTACACAATGTGTGCATAACACCACATGCACAACATGTACAGTGCATCACATGTACACAAAACCACATGCATGACATGTACACAACACCACCTGAACACAACACCCCATGTACAACATGTACACAAAAACACATGTACAAGCATGCACATAACACCACATGTACATAGCACCACATGTATACCATGCACACAACACCACATGTACATAGAATTTCATATACAACATGCACATAGCACCATGTGTATACAACACTACATATGAAACATGTACATAGCACCATATGTCCACAACACCACATATACAACATGTGCATAACACCATATGTACACAACATTGCATATCTAGCATGCTCGCAACACCATATGTACACAATGCCACATATCCAACATGTACACAACACTACATATACAATATGCACACAACACCATATGTACATAACACCGCATATAAAACACATGTACAACACCATATGTACATAGCACCAAATATAAAACATGCACAACATATATACAACAGTAGTACCACATCTAGAGAGCACACACACTAACTCTATGAAGCAACCTTGCTTCTGGTGTCTTTCCACAGATAACATTTCTTTTATTCTGCTGATGTATCCTTCAGTGTTTCCTGTCATAGCATAAACATAAAAATAGTATAAACACATAATACCAATTCATATCCACATGATACTTACCTTAGATATTTGTGAGGGCTACTCTTCCCACTTGATTCCTCATAAAATAGAAACCCCTTCATGCCATTCACCTGCATAAGAAATCATTATCCTTGACGACCCTGTCAGAAAAAAACATATGTACATACATATATGCATATATACGCATCATCATAATCATAATCACAACATAATTACCAGATATCATAACTGTTAAGGTTAAGACAATTCCCTTTATCCATGTGCAACATGTGCAACATGGAGAAAAATAGTTCCCAACACAATCAAGGAATCTTATGCCCCAAATCCATTTAATTTACCTTTCCTATTACCTTTATCATGCTTGTCCTACCACCATCCATTTACACCAATGGACCCAACTAATCCAACTAGTTTTCATATTCTTGCCTTCAGCTACCCTTTACTCATGCACAAAGCTTCATTCGGGTCTTACATTAACTGTTGGGTTTTATTCATCTCTCCCCAAGTTCCATTAACTTTATATTTCCCCAACTAATTCTCAATACCCTCAAAACATAAAAGGAAAGAACAAGAAGCAACCAAGAAGAAAAACCATGAAAAACCAATAACGATATGTCATCATAAAGAAAGTGGCATGGCCATGCACCATACATGAACAAACTGCAAATCAAATGCAAACAGATCACAAAATATTGAAAGAAAAAACTAGCAACAAACACTAAGACTCAACCCCATGGTTTACCAATTCTTCCAAAGGAAAACTCAACCCAAACCTTCTTCAAGATTTCATGGAAGTCTCTTTTCCATGCAATCCCCTGCATCATACTGCCATAAAAACATAATTTTCAGTGCATAAATAAATATACAATGTGCAAGTTACCTTACCTTATGCTGTCAATATAAATCCCCTCTACGGATAGAGGCGATCTCTCTAGCCCTAGAGTGGATCTAGCAACACGAGATTATTTCTAATGCAAATCTCTCTTAGCTAATCTTTACAATGCAATGATGAAAGATACATAAATACTTTTTTCCCAATGCTATGTTTGAATCCATTGATGGTGACCTTGATCCACAATCCTTGTAGGTCAGATTCCTGCTACTATGGCACGTGAATACATGTGGATGATCAAGAGACAACAGAAAACATGATACAATATATAATAAAGGTAAACATTAGCTATCTAGCAAATCAAGAAGTATCAAAATATTTGCATAAAAATTTATACAAATATAGAAATAAAACATCATATGTTATTATTGATAAATTACGAAAGGATACCTTACAACCCAGGCCTTGGTGTTGGAGGTGTCCTTTGGTGAAAATATGAGTCCTTCACCAAGCTCCAAAAGAACTCCTCCTCTCGAACACTTTAGCTTTATCACAATTCTAGCATGCAAAGGGATGAGAGTTTAGACGAGTTTGATAATGATCAACCAAACTCTAAGGTTTGGGGACTGACAGATGTGAATTTATAGGAAGGGAGAAAAGGTTGGGAGCCCATGAAAGGAGGAGGAAGGCCCACTTTCTAAGGGATGAACCCCCATGGATGAGATCAAGGCTCTAAAATCATAGAGCTCGGCATTATCACCGCCGTACAACAACCAAATTGCCACCCTTGAGATTCTAGAGAGGTTATCTCTCTAGCCATAGAGTGGGTCTAGCAACATGAGATTATTTATAATGAAAAGCTCTCTTAACTAATGTTTACAATGCAACGAGGAAAGATACATAAATACCTTTTTTCCAATGCTACACTTGAGTCTATTGATGATGACCTTGATATACAATTCTCGTAGGCTCACTCCCTGCTACTGATGGCACACGAATACCTACGGATGATCAAGAGACAACAGAAAACGTGATACAATACATAATAAACGTAAACATTAGCTATCTAGTAGATCAAAGAGTACCATAATATTTGCATAAACATTTAGACAAATATAGAAAGTAAACATCAGATTTTTTTATTGATAAATACAAAAGGAGAGCTTACAACCCAGGCCATGATGTTGGAGGTGTCCTTTGGCGAAAATTTGAGTCCTTCACTGAAGCTCAAAAGCAATCCTTCTCCCGAGCACTTAGGCTTTATCACAATGCTAGCATGCAAAGGATGAGAGTTCAGACGAGTCTGACAATGATCGAACAAGATCTAAACTTAGGGGAATGAGGGATGTGAATTTATAGGAAGGGAGAAGAGGTTGGGAGCCCATGAAAGGAGGAGGAAGCCCAATTTCTAATGCATGAACACCCATGGATGAGATCAAGGCTCTAAAATCAGAGAGCTTGACCTTTTCACTACTGTTCAACAACCAACACACTGCCCTTGAGCTTCTATAGGTCAAAGTTTCTCCTCAATTTGAGGAATTACTGCCAGAAAGGGGATCAGTGTGGTTTTCCAAGAAATTAGAGCACTGACAGCGCTAAGCCAAAACTGTGAAAAGGACATCAGCGAGGTCATGGTACCAGCAAGGGCACCGACCTAAGAAACTAGGAATTTGACCAAGTTTCTTCAGTAATATTCCGAGGCAGTATTCTTTGGGTCTTCAAGGGGATATGTTAACATATTTATTAATGGTGGAAACATTACACGGGATCTTTCATGAAGCATTTCAGGATCAGGGATGGGAAAATTAGCATGATGAGAAATTATTATGTAACAGATGCCCCCTAAAGCATGAAGGCAGAATAGGGAGTGATGGCTAAAATTCTTTATGAACCAAGGCAAAGAATGCAAACCACCTCTGGAAAACCTACCAAATCAAACATTTTACAATATATGACATCTTTGGTATAAATATTACTAACCACATAATGTCTTACTAGACATCAAATGACACATGAACCCACGTCATGGTCTCAACCATCTGTCTAAAAGAGATCATAGAAATGGATCCGCGGTATGGATGCAGCCATCTGTATAAATAGGATCATGTATAAAATCATGAATACTCAATAACTCCTTGCAGCATGGACCAAAAATTAGATATGACCCATGCTCTTCACTATGATCTCAATCAACCCGATGTATGAATCTAACCATGCGAATAAATGTTTTGGTGTCGAACATGGTACAAACCACCTGATTACCAGTCAATGATTAGAACTGTTAATAGGAACGAGAGATACCACCAATAATGACGATGGACCTCAAGGTACAATAACACAATCTACAAGTGTGAATGAATGTGTTGAATTCTAACACTTACAGAATCATTTGATTAAAGGTAAATTATGTGAACTTGTTGTCGAACATGAAGAAGTTTCCATTGAGGCATGCAAGCTCCAAGGTACTAAACATAAGTTTCTAAATCACCTTCCCGGATAAGGAGTTGAATTTGACAGGAAGTGATTTGTCGAAGGGCCATGATGATTCCCACATCATTGACATGAAACAACATATATATATTAAGATGATAGGAGTGATTCAATATTGTAAAAGAAGAGGTCAAATAAGGAGAGGATGTTTGACAAAAATGACTTCTCTTGAATATATTGGCGACACGACTCTGGAGTGTGGCAACATTTGACTCAAATAGGGTCATAGGTCATGCTGACAAAATTGGTAATCAAAAGAGAGGCAACCAGATTTCCCAAACCCATGGAGGAAATTGAAGAATGTAGAATGTCCCCAACCCGACACGAATTGTAGATGAGTGTCATGTTCAAGAGCGACAAGCTGCCCAAAATACACATAGGATGTTCACTTTCAATTTCCGCCCGTTATTTCTAATGAGTATCTATTTATTTTTTATAGCCAGCATGAAGAGGATATCATATGATGAGCGTGTGATTTCATTCTTTGAATTAATCCATCCCAGTAAGTTTAACGATCCCTAGGAAGGAGGAAGGAGGTCTCATCATGGTGACAAGTATTTCGTCATTTAATATTTTAATGATACCAACAAAAGGGAAACTCATAAACTTTTCATGTTTAAGGAGTTTGAAAAGAAACAAAAAGGAAACTCCATCATGTCCCTTTTCTTAAATCATCTCTCGAATCCGAAAAGGTACAAAAAAATATTCGAGAGAACCTCTTGACGATGTTCGATCAAGGTATTCCTTTTCCGTAAACAATAAATCTCAGCCCAAAAAAGGCGTAAACGTATACTGAGACCATGTAAATTCATTCACTTTAATGAGTTCGAAATGACAAGTACTTGGTAATATTTCATTTTTCAAGAGTCATAAAAGAGTTGAAAGTTGCCTCCAAGGGGGTTCCCTTTTCATAAACATTTTAACGACCTCGAAAAAGAGATAAAATACAACTCGTTTGCATCAAAAATAATCATCAATGGTGTGGAAGTCCTGTACTGCACATAAACAACAAACATCACAAATATCGAGGAAAAATAATAAAATGTTGGTAAAAAAATTTCAAAAATTTATAAATAGACCAAAAAACAAATTCATTTTCACCTTTCTATTTTGAGAAGAGAATTTTGTCCATTTTCCCTCTGAATTTCAAATCAGCAGTGCGGTCGATCGAGGACACCATTCGTTGATCCATCAGCGTCATGTAAGAGCTCTAAACGTCCTTTACATTTTGATTCCATTAATTTTTCATTTTATCTTAGAAATAGGGAGATTAGGGGGAAGAATTTAAAGTTTTAAAATTTCCTGCGACCAACACGATTTAGAGCTATCGGGGTCATGTTTAGCCCGTTAGGGCAACGCGCCACCAGCGCAAAATTAATTCGGACAATCACACTGGCTGCGGGAAGGATTTTAAAACAAGAAATCCACCCAATTCCATTGTTAATTTCTAAAATTACTCCAATGAAAAATCATAAAAATCTAATTGAACATGTTTTTCAGGTGCTTTCTTCAAAGATGTCATTCGAATGGAAATAACAAGGCCATGAGGTGGAAGACCACCAATATTTGCAGGGTCAAAATTGTGTTGATGCTTTGCAAAATTGCATTTTTTTGAAATTCTTTCAAACATCTAGGCTAAGTGCTCAACTGGAGCTACTTCGATACTTGATTAGTATATGGGACGTGGATCGAAAGTTGTTTGTCATTGGGGACCAAGAGTTAGAGTTAGATGTGATGTAAATCTATTTCATCACAGTAATTTCTAGGAGAGGGGAGAGGATCCAACTCTCCGAAGCTCACGCAGGGGGTGAGAGTACCAGCATGATCATCCATATATACTATCCTGGGGCTTGGAAAACAGAGAGCGGGAAGGTCAAAATTTATTCCATCAAATTGCTTCCCCTGTGCACGATTCTACATTGCATCATGAGAGTGGAAGGATCCCAGGCATTTCATGAGGCAATAAAATCTCAGTTCTAATACGCAGTGGACTGCTTGGCCCAAACGATGTTCAATTGGTGTGAGGGGTTACTGGCTAACATGAAGAGCCATATAACCAAGTGCAATATAGGGCACCTGAAATGGTTCGGGTACGAGTCAATCCTGGTGACCTTATTTCTAGAGAGAGTACCCATGTTCCAGTACCAGTGGCTAAAGATCCATGATCCAGCTCTGAGGGATCCGAGGCTGATGAGATGGTGCGAGATTATGCCCCAACAAGGTGGGGGCCAACATATGCATTTTCCCAAAGCCTTTTTCAATTGAATGCAACATCAACTTATCATAGTTGAGGACTATGCATATGCTGGCATCGGCTTCTGAGGATATCTTGGTCTTTCTATTCCACCAAGCACACAGTGGACCGTTGTAGGTAAAAATTGTTTGTTTTTTTTTTTTTTTACATTTTTACTTTTTGAATATTTTTTTGTTATGTATTCTAAAACATAAAATTATGATGTGTTTATAGATATGGGTCCTCAGAGACCTCCAAGCATGTCACTGATTTCGCATAGGGTAGCCCATCCAGCAGAGGATGCTCCTTATGAGGAGGGAGCAAATACACTAGCTAAGCTTGAGCTGAACCTGGTTGGCCTCACGAGAGGCATTCCAAAATATGCTACACTTGATGAGATTCCTCTATTCCTTCAGAGATATACAATCATAGTCCCAAGTAGAGTGCATCGATTGATCTAGCAAGTAATTCGAGAAGTCACCTACTACCATGAGCACCATGTGGGTGAATAACAACCCTATTTTTACATTTTTGTACTGATGTAGGCTCGAAGAGCCATTTTTTGTAACATAGCACATATTTTTTGAGATTTTGGATGTAACACACTTGACAAACCGATATGTGTGTGTGTGTGTGTGTGTGTGTGTGTCTACGACTACTTGTGTATCATGATGATGTCTTGATTTTACATATTGCGCAAATATATATCTAATACATGGTTTGATAATGTATCTGTTAATGTATTTAAACTTATTGGAATATGTTGATATGTGATAAAATCAAAATTTCTTTCCAACGATATAACACACAAATACATACGCAAAATTTGAGGAGTGCACACAGAATAATGCTCATTTAATTATAACAGAATGAGTTATGAGTCTAACTTAACAACCAAATATCTAATCCCAAGATAAATGGAATACGATAATAGTTCGATCACCGTAGTATACTCAGCAATATTGTTATTTGTTTGACCCAAACAAATACCTTGTAAATTAATCAACTTGCCGTCAGGGTAAAAGAGTGCCCATTGTTGTGAAACCAGCTCTAAAAATAGAAGAAAAGAGACATCAACACCTTAGAAATAAGCCACTTTGAGGGGGAAACCTCGAATACATTACATGAATGAACAATTCTTGGATGATACAAATGAAAAAACCTCCTTTCTATATATAGGAGTCCATGAGGCCACAATGTAATCCTAGTGGGGCCACAATGTAATCCTAGCCAACCTAACACTAATAATGTAAGGGCACAATAATAAAAATATGGGGGTTACAGGGGTACAAAAATAACAATAAGGGGGGCTACACTAACATAATAAGGGACTACACTATTAATATAGGGACTTAACATGCCCCTCTCCTTCAAACAAGTGTTTTCCTCAATGCTTGATTATTTCTTGATGATTCTGTATAAAATTTTCATCCTCCCATGTGGAATATTCTATAGGAAAGTTCTTCCACTTGGCTGAGATATTCGAAATTGGATCGTACTTGTCGGCCCTTGCTTTCGCACTACTTCAGAACTTCTTTCGATGTGATGTTGATCTTCCTGTTGTTTCATTAGATTCTGCACCAAAGTTAGGTTATCCTTTGAGAGTTGGAGAACTTGTTGTTGATGCTCGATGTGATCTTCCACTAATTTATCATCCATACTAGCTATTATTTGATCCTTCAAACCATCCAAATTAGCCTCCATTTCTGCTTTTAAACCATTTATGTCATCTTCGGTTGCTCTTCATAAGATCGAAATTTGTTGTGCTTGGTATCGTAATTTTGATATCTCATACTGCAATTCTTCCTATTCATGCATCATAGTATAGCTTTCTAAGGGCTTAATGGGTGTTGAATTCTTCTTAAGAGGCATTTCAGAACCCAATACTAATAAAAATTATAAAATATGCCCTTGGAATCACTTCAAACTACTTTTTCAAACAAACGTTATGCAATTTTAAAAACCAAATACACACCTTTTTCTTTCTTTTGAGAAGCTCGATATTGAAACTGAATTATCTATGTGATTGAGGATCCTCAATAACTAAAATTTTTCCCTGAAGTAGCCCTATGAATCTTCTTTTGAATGCCATAGGTCTGACCTGATTTGGATTCTTGAAGACAAAGTTATGCCCAATATCCTATGATGACCTAATTATGGATTGGTTCTGTAGAGCGAACTTGTATGACTTGCCACGTGTCATTGTTTTCTCCTTTGGCTATGAAATTTATAAACAAGAGACTATAGTCCATGTGCTTCCATTCAATTTTTACCAAATTCCAATTTGATTCTCAGAGAGAGAGTTATGAATATTTTCCCATGATCACCTCTTTCAGATGAAATTCGGGAGCCTGAAAAAGACCTAACTTCCATAGATCATATCTCTGAAAATATTGTGAACCAAGCTCTGCAATTTTGTGACGATGTTACTCAGGATTTTGGCTTCACGCTCTAAAAATTTCAGCCTCTGAACCTTCTTAGAAAAAAAATTATAGTGACAATTCCGCAATGACCTTTTTAAGTGAAATTCAGGAGCCTGCAAAAAGACCTAACTTCGATAGATCATATCTCCGAAAATATTGTGAACCAAGCTGTAATATTCCTAATTAGCCCAAGCTAATAGAAATATTTTTTTTTTTTTTCATTTTCTTGTTACAAGAATAAAATTGTAAAGGAGGAAAAATTAAACTCCTTAAACATCAAAATAAATCAATGCCCATGTGAACAAGGCTAAAGCTGGGTTACCTTAATAAACCTCCCTCATGTGTGAAAATGGATTGTGACAATTGACTAGGTCAACAGGACCAAATATACAGCGTTGTCCAAATGCAATGTACCTAGATGAACAACACAGATCTAGTTGGAGGTTTCAAATGTGAAAGGAGCTAAACCTTTGAGATGGTTTAGGGTTTTACAAGGCTTTCATCCTATAAATGAAAGAGGAGAGCAGCATGAGAGGGGTTTTTGAACATATTGTATTGAAAGGATTTGTATATTTATACACTTCTCATTCTCTGGATTTTTAGCTGAGAATAGTGTTTTTTAGCACTTGGGTGTTCCTGGTCAGGAATCCCACCTCTTTCCTTGAGAGGCCTCTTGGAAGAGTCTTGCATTTCTTGTCCACTATCAGGTATTTGGCCAAGCTTCTTCTTCCAACTACAACTCAGATCCTACTGAGGGTTTGGTTTTCCTTGTGAGCAGCAGAAAGTGGAGGCTAGATCTATTCAGATCTAGACCACACTAGTGCCTCTTTTCATTGGGAAAGCCTTCTATTCCATTGGCAAGAGTGTATTAGTTGATTGGAGCTTAGATCCATACCATGGCATCAGGCCAAAGTCTACATCAATCCTACAACACAGTTTATATCCCTCGACTACGTTATTTTTCAAGTGAAAATTTGCAGGGTGTTTGGCAACTATTTGGAGGAGAGATCTATGGTGTAAAGGAGCCTTCCTTACACTGTGGTGATCCATGGATTAGCCACCTAATCCATGTATGTTTTAGATCTAATATATTCATTGATGTATCTATTTCATAATTCCTGAATCATTTTGCAAATCTGTTGTAGTAGATCTCAGATCTACTCTTGTGCTTTCATGTTTTGCTGAAAACCCGAAGGGGTATGTAAAATAGAGACAATATAATGTACAGATCTGATATAGATATAATATTTTGTGCACATATCTGTCCTAGATCTGAGTTGTAACCTACAGCTGTTGTTTACTCATGAAAATAATTTTGTCAAGGCTTTACAGTGAATTATATTGTTGCAGCACCTCTTTTAGAGGGTTTTCTCCATAAAATTCTCCATCTTTCTCTTGTACATTGATTGGGATACATTGTAAATCTGATTTATCATTGTATAAGCTATTTTTGAGCTGTCATATTGGCCTCTTGCTACTGCTATCTAAAATTGCGTTATTTTCTAGGAAGTTTTCTTTTGTATTGATGTAGTCCCTTCTTTGGGAAGTTTTCAGGCCATACTGGGTGTGGGAGATCTGTTTAACCCATCTAGTTTGATTTTTTTCTGATCTCATCTTGGATTTGGGTCTTAGATTATCACGTATAAGGGAACCAAGAGCTGATTCCAAGAGTTGTAGCATCAATTCCTGAAAAATACGTTTTTCAAGCATGCCTTGCTAGCAGTCCCGATTTTGGGATATTACACAAGCTCTAAAGTTTTGCAACGATGTTCCTAAGGATTTCGGTTTCGCACTCTAAAATTTTTAGCTTCTGAACCTTCATAGAAAAAACGTTATAGCGAAGATGCCACAATGACCTGTTTGGAGCAGCGAAACCCTAGAATCCAAAGCTCTAATACCAAATGTTGTGAAACCAGCTCCAAAAATAGAAGAAAAGAGATATCAATGCCTTATAAATAAGACACTTTGAGGGGGAAACCTCCAATACATTACATGAATGAAAAATTCTTGGATGATACAAATGACAACACCTCCTTTCTATATATAGGAGTCCATGGGGCCACAATGTAATCCTAGCCGACCTAACACTAATAATGTAAGGGCACAATAATAACAATATGGGGGTTACAGGGGTACAACAATAACAATAAGGGGGGTTGCACTAACATAATAAGGGACTACACTATTAATATAGGGACTTAACACCCATGTTGTGGAAGACATGTTCTATGTGCTAGTACGGGGAGCACCATAAGAAAAACCAATGTAATGATTTGAAGACATCTGCAAACCAAGTGGGAAACAAGGTGAGCAGAGGAAACATGTTTTCAAGGCAAACAATCAAACCAAAAATCAACTCAAAGCACACTAATGAATAAAACACCAATGTAAAAAGTATCAGACTTATGATTAAGCATAATATTTTTTCAGATAGAGTTCAATATTGAACTCAAATGACGGAATTCAATCATGATCAACGATTATAAACCCACAGTTCTACCGTTGACACCACATGTAAGCATTACCTCCACCAATTCTGTGAGAAGATTCACAGCAGCAGTGATGTTCCCATGCCACATGGCTAAGTAAGGGGTACAAAGCATGGAAATAATTCCCTCGGGGGTAAATGACCAAACAGTAAGAACAGGGTCAAAGGTCGAAGGGAGTGGGTGGGTCATGCTTTTTGAGGAAATCAGTGTAAATATTGAAATAATTGGGAGAACAAGAAACCTGGAAAAATAAATTCTCAACAATCACAGAGATGTCGAACGGAATGGTCAGAGTGATATTTCCCATGTTCCCTTCAAAAAACACTTCATGAATCAAAGCAAGATTCTAAAGTGGGTCATTCGGTACTGGCGAAGCATGGGATTCCAGATAGGCAGAGAGGTCACCTGGAATTGGGAGAAACGAGGAATGAGTATGTCCATTATTCCATAGAGTTTCTTTGATAGACATTACCTCCACGATACTCTCATCGGTGGGGAAAGTCTCATTCAAGGGATCATCAGAGTCCCAAGAGCCAAACTAGGGAGACTATGCATAAGTGTCCAAACAGGAAAACAAATGAGTGTTGGTTTTGGATGCATCCTTAGAAGTCATGAGAATACTTTGATACATTTTCTCAGCTGGGCTAAGAGGAATAATGTGACCAAAACTCTCAAGCTCGTCAGGATTGGGAACAATCCATGGATTGTGACAAGATGAAATCGTATTGACGGAAGTGACATTCAGAGGTGGGAGCAGAAAAAATCCCATAAGGGACGAGTTGTTGATTTTTTCAACAAGAAACAGTGAAATTGGCATCCAAAAAATGGCTACCATGGAGGATTTTGATTTAATTATTTCTTAATTAAATTAGAAGAAATGTGTGTCAAATTTATTTATCCCTTAAATAAACTGGACAATAAATTGTAATATTATCTCGTAATGACTTGTAATAGTTAATTGAGTGTGATAGACTCAGTTAGCTCATGAATTTCGAGTTGAGGGTGGTTGGTGAGGCATGTACAGTGATTCTATTTGTTTTAGAGTCCAATTTGTAGTTAGTGTACTTGTTTAATGCATGAGAAATCACTTAACTCAATTAAGTGACTTAAAATCAGTTTAACTAGTTGTAACTGATTGTTGCACTAGTGAGATGTTAAGTGAATTAAATCAGATTTAATTCACATGCAGTGATCTGTCAAGTGACAAATGATTTACTATTAATGGTTGCATTCATGTGATGATTTACTGTTAACGGTTGCATGCATGTCAGTTCTGATGAAGACCCGGTTGAGAAAAAGGTTAAAGGGAAGTTATCTATCAGTTTTATTTATAGAAAATTTCTCGGGCGCAATTATATACACCATAGGATTCCCATGTTGTATTTTGTATTCAAGGAATTCTAATTATCCTAATTAATAGGGATTAATTTCCTAGGGATTGTGTGAGCAAGGCAGGCTAAAGAAAGGTTGAGAATTGGCTAAGTGTTGGACCAATTTTGTCTGGATCAGTGTGAGACAGTTGGTAGAGTGCAACAGATTCTTGTGAGAAAGAACGCATTGTATTTTTTCATGATTCCTTGGTTCATTATACAATAGAGAGAAACGGGTTTTGAGTAGTAAGCTTTCCCCAGGAAAAATATATGTGTTGTGTGATTTCCTTGCTTCTTTCTTTTAATTGGTGTGATTGAGAAATCGTGTTTATTTTCCGCAATTAATTTGTAGAAGGATTCAATATCTTCCTTTAGCATATCGCATGATCGGATTGAATCCATTGGTATACATATTGTTTGTGTAATTTCTACATGGTATCAGAGCGCCAGAAATCACTATAGTGGAGAAGAAATTGTGTTTGTGTTGAATTCTATTCAAACTTGCATATACCTTTGTTGGTGCGAAAAGAGGATCAAGATGGCTTTCAATGGATTAATATTGGAATCTGCACTCGAGGGCAATGGAAAGACAAAATGGAGGTAGTTCTGGAGGACAAAAGGTTGAAATAATTCATTGATAATGATATTCCCAAGCCCGTAGTAGCAGACGTCGCTCTTCTTGATGCTTGGCAAAAGAAGGTAGCAATGGCAAGGAGGATCTTATTAGAGGGAGTTTAAGATCACATCGTATCAAGTATCCATGGAATCAACTCCATATGAAATGTGAAAGGCATTGATAGGTCTGTTTTAGAACAACAATGACCAAAGGAAGTTGGCACTGAAGGACAAGCTCAGGAAAATAAAGAAGGAGGAGGGTGAGATAGTACCAACATACTTGGCGAAGTTCACTCAATGTCGAGATGAGCTTGGAAGTGTTGATGTCACCGTAGAAAATGATGACATGGTGAGCCTAGCACTTCTAGGCCTTCTCAAGAGTTCTTATAGTTACCAGGACTTAGTGAATGGGAGGGAGAAGTTACCAAATTGGGAGCGACTTTGGTCGGATTTGGTACAAGAATAATTCAGGTGGAATACTAGGGATGTATCCTCATCCAAGACTAATGACGAGGAATATTGTCCCTTGGACATTAAGGCAAAGAAGGCTTGTTTCGGGGATTTAACACCCTAGAGGTTGGTTGGGATTCAACCTCCACAGAGCAGGGGCGTACTACTTAACAGAGACTCACACGATCATGCACATTCATAAAAACGAAATCGAGTAGAATGAGAGGTTTACCCGTTGGTCCTACGTTTGAAGTAGATCCACGTGGAGTTCAAACTCCCTGCAACCGTCCTTCCTCTTTCACCGGAAATACAAGAAGAAACCAGCACAAAGGACAAGTTGTACAGTATATTTCTACTCTATATGTTAGCGAGATTCATATAAAACATTAAATAAATCATCATGAATGCTTGTATAACAAATATTCTTCATACATTAAAGCATACACTAACACGTTTATTTCGGGAACAGCATGATACTTCTGTATTATAAAAATAGTACGTACAAAAGTAAGTGGAGAGATCACCTGATCCTTCCAAGGCCTTCGCAGACCGTCGTCCGGATCCGTCCAGCCCTTGCCTCGCTAAGACTCCTTCCGAATGAGTGCATACGAGATAACATATAAAGGGATGTGTATCTCAAGGAAACAAGGGTTTCCTGAAATGAACTGGGAAAGTGCAGGAGGCACGGGGAATCAGACTTGGATAGGGAACCAACAGAGTATAATAATAATAATTCTCTCTCTCCCTTAGGTCATACATATGAGGTCTTTTTATAGTCCTTCCAAGTAGTTTCAGCAGTTGGAAACAGTTGGCCACGGGCTGGGGTAGTTGAACTACCTGAGTAACCATCAACCCAGCGCGAAATTAGGGATTTTTATATATATTTTTAATCATTAAAATGGCATACGCGGAAAAGTCTAGCTGTACTCGCGTATACACGCGGAAAAACACGGGCATAGTCGCGTATGAAGGATTTTCCACCGTTTTTAAGTGAATTTGTCCAAGTCTGTAGGAATGGGTGCCCATAAAGCCATGTAGCAATCATGAATCATGTCAAGGTGAGAAATGATGCTATAACAAATGCCCCCTAATATATGAGGTCAGAAGGGGTACATGATGGCCGAAATGTATTATGCACATAGAAAGAACTTCGCAAGGACAAGAGAGGACTTCACCAGATTTCAGCCTGCCAAAAACCAATGAAAGAAACCAGAGAGTCAACACATGCTGAGGCGGGCATACCCATGCTCAGTCAAAAATACATCATATATATAGAAAGTAATGAATAGATCCAACATGTATACAAGTATAACTGAACTGAAAATACATAGTGAATCATCTGAGCAGGGCCCGGAAAGACAAGTCTGTATCAATGTCCAAGTATCACATATAGAAAGCTGATCAAAGATAGTGCAACTGGATGTCTGATCAAGTAACTGAATCTCCAAGTACCGGATCATAAGAGGCGGATCAAATGGTACAATCACGCAACTCGGGGATCAACATATAAGATGCTGCTGTGCTGAACTGCAACATATAAGGGTGGACGGCAACACTGGCAGAAACTGAGAGAACTGTCAACAGTGAACCGAAAAATGCTGATGCAACCCGAGGTCTTCACCGATCACAATGGCACAATTCTACACACTGGGAATAAATGAGCTGAAGTCGACCATGTGAGAAATCGTTGGATTACCGGGCAATGATGTTTCCCGTTAACCAACGCGAGACAACCCACCGATAATGATAATGAGTGTCAAGGTGCCCCAGTACAATCTGACAAGTGTGAATGAATGAGTTAAAGTCGAACACTTGAAAGGAATTCACTAATCAGAGGCAATGATGAATCATCGTTTAGATAGCGAAGAAGCTCACACGATGATCGCAAACCCTAAGGTACTGACAAAAAGACTCTAGATCTTGTTCCCAGAGCAATGAGTCGGAGTCGATGGGAAAAGATCGACCCTAAGGCAAGTGATCAGTATGGAGGCTAGAATGCAAGATGCAACGGAAAGTGATTCCCTAACCTATATGCCAGTGAAGATCATATACCTGCCGTGAAGAGTCTGAACACATGGGCCAAAAACCGGGAAAAATCTCGAAAATGTCAAAATGTACCTGAAATATACCAAACTGGGCACTTCCAAGCAATCGAGTTATACAGCATAAGACAGATCGAAAAAATAAGCACAAGGAAATTTTTGCGAAAATTTTCAATTTTTTAGCCATAAATACACAAATTACCTCTCAATTGGTTCATTATTGCATAGCCGATTTGGAAAAGAGCTCTGGAGCTAAAAACTTGTTTCGTCAAATCAGCAACAACCGACCGTCGAAATTCAGCGAAACTTCAGGTAGGCTCCTTATTCATCCTGTTGATTCATTTTGTCCGTTTAAAATTTAAAATTAAGTGGATTTTTACCTGGAAACCCTTATTAAAAAACACGTATCTGCGCATACGCGGGTTCAAAGAAGGAAAGTCGCGTGTATACGCGACTGTGCACAGCGAAACTAGCGTATGCGCAAGTCCGAATTTCAAAAATGAGTTTCTAATGCAAATTTTAATGAATTTTTCAGGATGACAATTTCATGGAGGGAACGCGAGCATAGTGCAGTAGACCAAGAGGTCATGGAAGACCGCGCAGCACAAAATGTTCTCCGAAACTGTGGATTATTCAAATTTTTCAAGATGCCCAATATGAAAAGTAATGTGAGATTGCTTGAAATGCTGGTAAATTATTGGGAACCGGATCAGGATTGCTTCATCATTGATCAAATGCCACTACGCATAGAAGTGAAAGATATATACTTCATCACTGGACTCTCCAGGAGGGGAGACCCAGTGGATCTGCACGGAAAGCCCCTGGGAGGGTTAACCGTGGAGGACTATGTCCAAATCTATCGCGTAGAAAATTCCAAGAAAGTTGGCACACAGATTGCAATCAGAGATATCAGGGACTTGCACATAAAGATCCTCCTATTCACCATCGGCAGAGTGGCAGGATCTGCCTCACTGCATCAGGCGTCCAGGACGCACATGAGCGTAGCTGTAGAGTGCTTAATTCATGTGTATGATTGGTGCACTGCCCTGCTACTGAACATGAAACAACAACTGACCTCCATTCGCAAAACACATACAAAACACTTGGGCTATGGAACCATTTTGACTACATTCTTCTTCGAGAGAGTTCCAGCTTTGAGACCCAAAGTCATCTCAACTATCAGCAGCCCTCGTGACCCAAGAATTGCCCGTTGGGCAGACATGATGAAGAGACTGGGGGGCAGCGAGGTACCCCGAACTACCTGGGATGATGAGTTCTTCTTATGGTGGAGAGAACAGATCATCGCAGCAGATGACTATCCCTATGCCGGGATGGATTTCCGAGGAGATCCAGATCTAGTACTTCCACCCGGTGCAGCATGGGGAGCAGTCGGTAAGTTTTTTCAAAAATTTTAACTTATATGATTTTTTTTTTTTTTTGGATTTTTCAAATATGTATGAAAAATGAAAAACAAACATGTTTTTGGATTGGATTCATAATGACTGACAAAATGAAAAATGATCATGTTTCAGATGTTGGACCAGTACGTCCTGAGGGCCTAGCACGTCATAAACGCCGCAGAGGTGAAGCAGAGACAGCGGATTCTGATAGGACACTCCAGGCCGTTCAGAGAAATTTGGAGGGACTGACCCGCGAAATCCCTCTGGCTGCTGTGGAGGACTTGCCAGAAGCCGTCCAGAGACGGGTTGTAGGAGTACCCCGGGACTGGGTTAGACTGTTCCGCCGTGTGGCCACCGCAGTGATGTTCTATAGGAACGCTGGGCAGGGTCCTCAGGAGTAGATAGTTTTTACATATTAGATGACTGTATATTTTTTGAGACTGAACATGATGGGGCATAAGCCCAAGTTTTGTACGGCATTGATGGATCCAAAATTTTGTAAAGTTTTTTTTTTTGACATACTGATGATATATATACAGCGATATTTTGATGTGATGTGATAAATGTATCAAATGTATGATGTTTTTGATGATTAGATTTTATTGTATTGAATGATTAATATGCCAATCTAAAGCTTGATTAGCCAATGGGTCAGCAAACCAATTGTCAGCTCGAGGAATATGAATGAATGTTAAAAATTGAAATGACCTTTGTAACAAACGTACCCTCAAGAACAATCGTAATAAAACCGGATCTCGTACCCGATAAGTGTTGTTCAACTGCGACACCACCAGCTGGGAGTCCAAGAAAACTACCAACGAATCAACACCCAAAGATATTGCCTCCGAGAGTAGATGAATGACTGCAGTGTATTCTGCTACGTTATTGGAAGCAGGACCAATGCAGATTGCTCTTGACACTAACAGCTGACCGGATGGATAATGAAGCACCCAAGCCGCGGAAGCTAAGTTCCGGGTGTGTCTACTGGCACCATCGGCGAAACCAAAATGACTCATGACATCAACACAACCTGCCAAAGAAGATCAAAAAACATCACCATCTCATCAAAAATCGAAAATCAAACAGATATGTACAAGACAAAAAACTACTATATACAAAGCAAAATGCCAGGCCAAAGCCTAGGCATAATACTTCTTCAGATAGAGCCCATTTCGGGGCTCCGACAACTCATTTCCTTCAAAGTCAACCAAGGTATACGCTCCTTTCTTAAGGACCTTTTTGACGATATAGGGGCCATACCACATCGACTTAAACTTTCCTGCCCCCAAGGCATCTTTTTCTTGGGCATAGACCAGAACAAGGTCACCTTCGGAAAAGACCCTAGGCTTAACCGCCTTATCGTACTGGACTTTGACTCGGTTTTTATGCGCTTCGTTCAACGTGGCGGCATCTCGACGCTGCTCATCAAGATGTTCCAGATGAAGAAGCCGCTCTGCCAGACTAGAAGTGTCAGGAAGAAGCTCAACAACCAGTTTAAGGGAAGGAATCTCGCATTTAATGGGAAATACGGATTCTACCCCGTGGACTAACTGAAACGGAGTAAAGCCAGTTGCAGTTTTAACTGACGTCCTGTACGCCCAGAGTGCAGGATATAGCATAATGTGCCAGTTGGATCTATGTTTATCAATCGTCCGTTGAAGAATTGTCTTCAAGGACTTATTCACAGCTTCCATCTGGCCATTGGCCTGAGGATAATATGGAGATGAATGCTCCTGCCGGAAACATAATTTAAGAGCCAACTCAGCCATCATACTGTTCTGAAAGTGACTGCCATGGTCAGTGACAATCTCTCTAGGTATACCGAAACGAGCAATGACTTGGTTGAAGAAGAAAAGAGCTGCAGTCTCACCATCGTTCCCAAAAGTAGGTATAGCTTCGACCCACTTCGTAAAGTAGTCTACCGCTACGATAATGTACTTGTGACCTTTTGCCGAAGGCGGGTTACAAGTAGTATAATCCATACCCCACTTTGTAAAGGGTCCGACAGTAACGACTGGAAAAAGCGGAGCTGGATGAGCGCGCATTTTTCGAGTATACACCTGACAAGGATGACACTTCTTGACCGATTCAATACAATCTTTCAAAATCAAGGGCCAGAAGTAGCCAGCACGCAAAATCTTTTGGGCTGTAGCAAGCCCTGATAAATGACCCCCACAAGCTCCACCGTGAGAATCATTGAGCACAGCCTCAGCTTCTTCGAAAGTTAAGCAGCGTCTTAGGATTGAATCAACCGCTCGACGGTACAAAGCATCACCAATAATCAGATAACTTTTAGCTAAGTGACGCAGCTTACGACGCTCATCTTTCGAAAAAGAAGAGGGAAACTTCGCACTCTGGAGATATACAATGATGTCCCCATACCAAGGATCTTGTGGAGAGATCAGAAACAAGTGTTCGTCCGGAAAGGACTCATCATAGATCATCGCCTCTCCACAAGGCAACTCGGAGATCAATTCCGCAAAAACTAATGACTTCTTGGATTTGGCAGACATGAACTCTAGATCAAATTCCCGTAAAATCACAATCCATCTATTATATTTGCCCCCAATCACTCGCCTGCTGAGGACAAACTGAAATGGATTGGCAGCTGCCAAGACATAAGTTTTGCGAAGAATAATATAATGCCGGAGTCGCTGTACAGCATGGACTGCTGCCAAGGCTAATTTTTCTATCGGGGTGTATCGCAGTTCAGGTCCTACCAGTCCTCGACTAAGGTAGTAAATAACATGCTCAGCCAGAGCATCATCCTCCTGAACCAGAACCATACCAATGGTAGATTCTGCTGTAGCCAGATACAAAAGAAAATCTCTGCTATAATCGGGTGGACTCAGTAAAGGAGCAGAGGTCAATGCCTTTTTCAAGGCATCGAATGAGCGTTGAGCATAGTCGTCCCAAAGAAAAGGACCTCCTTTCTTCAACAGTCTCATATATCCCTTTGTAATCTCAGCATAGTTAACGATAAACCTCCGAAGAAAGTTAGACTTCCCTTGGAGACTTTGAAGTTGACGGATTGAAGACGGGGGAGGCAACCGAAGTATTGCCTCAACCTTGAAGGGATCTACCCTTATCCCTTCACTAGACACTATAAATCCCAACAGCCGACCGGATGTTACCGCGAAAACGCACTTGTTCGGATTCAAACGAATTTTATAAAAACGACATCTCTCAAATATTTGCCGGAGGTGTCCCGGATGATCCATCCTCTTTCGAGAATGAGCAGCTAGATCATCTAAGTATGCCTCTATAATTTTCTTGATGTCGTGGAAGGCGTAAGACATGGCCCGCTGAAAAGTAGCTCCAGCATTTTTCAGACCAAAAGGCATTTTCTTATATGCAAACGTACCCCAGGGACAAATAAATGCGGTCTTATGTTGATCTTCCGGACGGATAGTAATTTGATTATAACCAGAAAAACCGTCCATGAAGGAAAAAATTTCGTTACCGGCACACTCATCAATAATCTGATCAATGAAGGGTGTGGGGTAATTATCTTTAGGACACGCCTTATTCAGGTCTCCGAAATCGATGCACACTCGAATTGTTCCTTGCTTTTTATCAACAGGAACGGGGTTTGAAACCCATTCAGTCAGAGGAACTGGGAAAATGAATCCCGCCTTAAGCAGCTTTTCAACTTCAGCTTTGATAGCTGCCGCCTTCCTAGGATTAACCGGACGAAGTTTTTGCCTGACCGGCTTAGCGTTTTCATACGTCTTGATCTCATGCTGGACAATAGATGGGTCTATGCCAGGCATTTCCTCATAAGACCAAGCAAAAACATCCCTATACTCTTTGAAGAGCTCGGTATAGATTTGAACCTCTTCATGGGAACATTCAGCTCCAATGAAAATGTTCTCGATAATGTTGGGATTCCTGGAGATGTTCACCGGGATAGTCGGAGAGATCACAGCCATGTTCCCTTCAGCATAAACCTGTGCTGGTGCTAAGGGGCTCAAGACCGGGTGAACAGGTCCAGGAGACTGAGGACTTGGAAAACTAGCTTCGACTTCGCTCAAGTCAGGTAGGAAGTAAGACCGATGATGCAAGTCATCCCACGCTCTCTCTATACCTGTCATTGCTTCCAGGATGGCCTCTTCAGATGGAAGAGTGGTATCTAGACAATCCTGGGCAGAAGAAGAAGTAAGCGTCCAAGCCGAAGCCACATCACCATCCAACTCTTCCGGCGAAAGAGGAGCTGGATCAGACTCTGCAGTGTCAACAACAGACTGATATGCAATCTCAGCTGCAGAAATCGGGAATGCCATTCCACCCACTTGCCCTTCCTCCAAAGTGGCAGTTGGTGAAGGTAAGGTCCAAGGGTCCGAAAAATAATGAGTTCGAAAGAACTCTCTTCGAAGGGGAGCCTTGGAGGATGAAATAGCATTTATAGACACCTTAGGAGGAGGAAGATCAAAAGAACCCATCAGGGAAGAATACATTCCAACTCCCAGATTCTCGACAGGCGCCTTGGTATTATCCAACTTAGGAACAGATGAGTCAGGAGGCGCATCCAGGTCTACAGGAGGACAGTCCAGTTGATCCACCGTGACTATCCTCCCTTCGTGGGGGAAACATACTATCCGAAATAATGAGGATGCAATGGAATCCATATCATATATCCAGTTCCTCCCCAACAGAAGGTTGTAGTCCAAGGCTGCATCTACTACCTCAACCTCTATGTTAACGGTTTTGCCCCCAACACAGATGGGCAAAGCCGGGACAATACCATGGGGCCCATGAGAATGGCCATCGAATGCAGTAAGAATAGTGCTAGATGGAACAGCTTTGGGAGATCCTAGTGTCTTCCAGCATGCGAGAGACATCACGCAAGTAGAAGCACCCTCATCAACGACCGTGCGAAAGATATTAGTCTTCCGATATGATGATTTAATATGGAAGGCCATATGATGAGGTAGTCTCTTCTTAAAATTCTTCATATCAAAGGTAATCAGAAGAGAATTTTTCGGATCTATAGCTCCAATGGCAGTGAGCAAAGCACTGCGCTGAGCCGGACAAGACTGGAGTACCTCTAAAGCTGACATAGCACAAGGACTCTGCGCCACATCTTCTACAATCGAGTAGTTCTGGGCAGCCCTCATGTTCGGATTAATCGTTGACCGCTTAGAGGATGCCTTCGGTATCCGAGGCATAGACTCAACAGTTGGCTTCGCGATGTGAAGCGGCTCAGAAGCATCAGGAACTTCCTTAGCTTTTGAAGATTCCTCTCCGCCATAATCACGGGATCTCGTAGCGACATCCACGTGAGCACTCATCATAAAGATATTCGATGGAATTTCCCCTTCCTGGGCACCTCCAGAAGAAGCCCCAGGATTTTGATTCGCGCCAGCAATTAATTGCTGCCCTTGGGGAAAAGGGTTTGTTAGCACAGCCTGGGAACTAGAAGAACCTTGCTGAGATAACAGGCGCTGAGCATCCTAAATTTTCGGGCAAAGATGCGTGAGATGGTCTCCAGCACAAAGCTTGCACGGAAACTTAACTTTCTTTTTCTCCTTTTGCCCTTCACCAACACGCTCGTCGGTCTTATTTGCATTGCCCTTCCCATTCTTGCCCTTCTTCTTGTTATTACGTCCCTTCTTCTTCCCATCGGACTGTTGATTTCCTTTGGGTTCAGAAGATTGGACAACATTAATGGACAAAGACTGGGAAGGTGATGAATCAGCAGGCACAGCCTGACCAGAAGAAGCAGATTGTAAAGACAACTGCTGCAATTGAGAAAGCAGGCTGGCTGCACTACTACCGACCGATCCGACAAGTCCGTCACCATGCGGACCAGGTTTGGGTTTCGAGAGATCCAATTTGGAGCGAGGAACATTGGGTAAATACTTGTAAAGCATGCCAGACTGAGAATAGATCAACTCTAACTGCTGGGCCCTAAAGATGGCCTGCTCCTCGGAATATACCCCTGACATGGATACATCCTTTGAAATATCTGACTGAAGCGATTTCAAAAACCACTCGAGAAGGAACTCACCTGGAATATGGGCTTTAATTAGCCTCTTCCTTCTCCTCCATTCTTGAATATGATCAGAAATGTGAGTTGCCTCATCCTGCTTAAAATTAGCCAGGAGTTCGGTCCCAGCCTCATATCTGACAGGCAACTGGAAATGGTTAAGAAAAGTGACAGCCAGTTCTCCAAATGTGGCGAAACTTCCCCCAGTAAGCTCTATATACCACTTCGCGGCGTTTCCAGTTAAGGTGCGCTGAAATAATCTCAATCTAATCGAATCGTCGATCAGAGAGTTGGATGAACACCATAAGTGGAATGTGGTGACGTGGTCTGCCGGATCTTCACCATTCTTACCTTCAAACTTAGGAATGTCTGAAGGAAGTTTGGTTGGAACCGGAGTCCAACCCGGACTATATCGAATCGGGTCATTAGTTAACTTCGCCAAGTCTGGCAAGTTTAACGTTGCCAGAAATGGTAATCGCGGCGGAGCCTGAGAATTCCATCCCTGATGGGATGGATTTCCCACATTCTGAAAAGAATAGCCTGGATTTGATGAGGCACCAGGCTGCCAGAAAGGACCCGTAGAAAACGGAGAAGAACCTCCTCCCCACGCCGAGCTACCAAGACCCGTACTAGTTCCCCCGCCGGGTATTGACTGAAGATGTAAGCCCCTGGTAGGGGTTCCATGCATTAGATAGAGGAGAAAAAGACTGATAAGCACTCGATGCAAGGAAAGAAGCATTCCCTGGATGACTCGCGATGAACTGATTCCCCGCCCCCGACGTTGCAAACATAGGATTCCACCCCATAAAAGCAGTCGAACTTGGCCCCTGAGCCCAAGGATTGAAACTTTGGGTCTGGGACGTAAAAGGAAACGACCCTAAAGAAGGATTGGGACTAGGAATATGCCCAGTCCCAAAGGGGAAACCCTGAAAAGAAGCTGATCCACTAGCCATGTTGGACATGGGCGTAGATCCAACTGCACCGGCGGTAAAGGAAAAAGAGGGATTTCCAGCAATGGACATCCCTGAAACAAAGGGACCAGATTGAGAAGCATATGCTTGGGTGAACCCAGAGCCAAACATAGCAGTGCTAGAAGCACTCGAAGACAGAGCAAGAGTGCCCCCTGCCTCGACAGAAGCAGGGGTCTGAATGCCCGCAGCACTCACGGTAGAAGCCGCGTTCCCAGTCGTGGCCATCGAAAGATAAGAAAGATATGGAAAATCCGGCGGTCTCTCAGACTCCGGTCCGACGTACTCTATAACAAACGGATGATCAAGAGGAAGAGGAGATGGACCTGTAGCTGCAGGCTCAGGTATATCTTCTATCTGAAAATCTTCCTCCTGAGGAAACAATACCCTCGAGGTGAGCGAAACGCTCCTCTCTGAACCGACACCGGAATCAGCAATGAAACCTTCAGACCTTAGTGGAGGATCTCTCTCCACAGCGTCAGACTCTACAGGGTGAAAACCACCTGCTAGATCGCTCCTACACCTTCTCGAAGAAGGCTCTGCACTCTCGGGAGATAACCCCCGGACTCTCCTCGAACGTCGAGGCGCTTGATCAGCCACTTTTACAAATTTATTATATTAGACTCAAGAAAAGTGAAAAGCTAGGCAAGCTAGGAGCAAAGAGCACTCACTAAAACCAAAAACCCTGAGAAACAGCAAGCAAATAGCCTCCAAGTATTTTCGCTCCGGGTGATGAGGACCGGACACCAAAATACAAGAAAGCGAAGTATAGGGTTTCAAAGCGTTCGGGATGATTAGCTCTGTAACAAAAAAATACACGTAAACAACACACTTAACAACAATTGGCTAAATTAAGGTACCCGTTTCTAAGGGCCCCCCCGAAGTACCGCCGGAAGAGATACGACGTTCGCCTCAGTACCACGGCATTCCCCCCGCACACTGTCTCGGAACAACAACTATGGACACCAATCCGTATCAGAAGCTGGGCGGAACGGTCTTGAGGTCAGATTCAGCTAATCGGAGGGGGGGTATCCCTCTTCTTAACCTTCACTTCCCGTCGCGCTTGACTCTCGGATGAGAGCTTTCCCAGTCCACCTCACGGAGTTGGATTTCGCTCAATTAATAAACTTCTATGTTTGTTTGAGCGGCCTTGGAGAGTTAACTCCCCTCTCTCCTATTCCAAGGCCCTACAACCTAGCTAGTTGGTGATTGACACTTAATAAAACTTGCTAGTTGATTTTAGATTAAATCGCTTATTTTAAGGGCCGTTGTATTAAGTCACAAGGATATGGAGTTGAAACCAATGATGTTCTGACGCAAAAGAAATTAATAAAAACCTGACTACATGCACATGCAGTTCTTTGTCTTTCGATGAAGAGAAATTTCTATGTAAGTTCTACGAGACTAAAAAATGTATTTTTCTTTTCGAATTACAAACTCACACGCACAAAAATTAAGAAGCTAACTAAATGATTCAATGCACCTAATGCAAATGACCACTAGCATGTAAATTCTAAGATGCAGAAAGTCCCTTGAAACAAGGTGAAATTTCCCAAAAAGGCTCCTTCAGTTTCAACTAATCTTTTGATATCCAGAAAGCTAATTCTTGCAAACAAGAACTCTTAATATAAGACACCAAAATACTCAACAATAAGAAGAAGAAATCAAAAGACAACCTCCCTTCACAATCAAGCGGGAAACTAGAAGCAAGAAACTTCACTAAAGTCCCAAAAGATGAAGCCAAACGAAAATGAAAAAGGCAACAAAAAAAACAAAAACAAGAAACAATGTTTTTTGAGTTTTTGATATGCAAAAAACAAAAAGCAAAACAAATGTTTTTGGGCTTTTCAGTTTTATAAAACAAGAGCTTCAAGAAAACCAAGAACAACTATCCCAATCCAAGCCAAAACGAGACCGAATTTCAAGCATAAACTTCGGCTATGCCCCCAAACCTTATAAGGCTAATGATAGCAAGATCAATAAGAGCAATGGAAGACAAAAAACTCAATCAAACAGCCAAGAGAAATAGTGCAAATTTGTTGCAACACAAAACTCCGAGAAAACAAGAAAAGTTCTTCGAAAAATGCAACAAAACCCTAGCTTATGAAACTCAAGAAAACCAATCAAAAACAAAGCAAAGAACGCAATGCAAAGCACAACACAAAGACAGGAGCGAGTCAGTGAGCAGAAGCTCTCTGTTCTGGTAAAACAGAACAGCCAAGAACGCTCAGAAAGCGATCTTGGAACTCAATCCAGGAGTGCTAGCACCAACAAGAACACTTCGCCAAAAGATCAGTTTTCGGGCAAACGAAAGAGAACCAAGACTTAAAACCACTTCTGTCACACTCCGGTAAGTACAAAGACACTGCAAACACAGGCCTCCACAGCCAGAAAAGACCAAAAACACCAGAATCTTGAAATTTCAAATTCAGCCTAGGTATACGCGACCTTGCAGTTATGCAACAGGCGTGTATACGCGTCTGTGTTGAGGGAAACCCGCGTATACGCGGTTCCTTCTACACAAACTCGCGGGTATACGTGACTGTGTGCAAGAAAAACTGCGTATACAAAGAAAGATAATGAAAAATAAAAAGTACAAGCCTGGGAAAGGTATCAAAGCTTCAAACTGACTTCAAGAAAGCAAACTGGACTGTAAAAGACAGAAGAAACTGTTGGCAACCTACCAAACAGCTGAAACAACCCAACAGGAGAATCACAAAAATGTGATCCCCAGCGGAGTCGCCAGTTCTGTTTCGGGGATTTAACACCCTAGAGGTTGGTTGGGATTCAACCTCCACAGAGCAGGGGCGTACTACTTAACAGAGACTCACACGATCATGCACAGTCATAAAAACGAAATCGAGTAGAATGAGAGGTTTACCCGCTGGTCCTACGTTTGAAGTAGATCCACGTGGAGTTCAAACTCCCTGCAACCGTCCTTCCTCTTTCACCTGAAATACAAGAAGAAACCAGCACAAAGGACAAGTTGTACAATATATTTCTACTCTATATGTTAGTGAGATTCATATAAAACATTAAATAAATCATCATGAATGCTTGTATAACAAATATTCTTCATACATTAAAGCATACACTAACACGTTTATTTCGGGGACAGCATGATACTTCTGTATTATAAAAATAGTACGTACAAAAGTAAGTGGAGAGATCACCTGATCCTTCCAAGGCCTTCGCAGACCGTCGTCCGGATTCGTCCAGCCCTTGCCTCGCTAAGACTCCTTCCAAATGAGTGCATACGAGATAACATATAAAGGGATGTGTATCTCAAGGAAACAAGGGTTTCCTGAAATGAACTGGGAAAGTGCAGGAGGCACGGGGAATCAGACTTGGATAGGGAACCAACAGAGTATAATAATAATAATTCTCTCTCCCTTAGGCCATACATATGAGGTCCTTTTATAGTCCCTCCAAGTAGTTTCAGCAGTTGGAAACAGTTGGCCACGGGCTGGGGTGGTTGAACTACCTGAGTAACCATCAACCCAGCGCGAAATTAGGGTTTTTTTTATATTTTTTAATCATTAAAATGGCATACGCGGAAAAGTCTAGCTGTACTCGCGTATACACGCGGAAAAACACGGGCATAGTCGCGTATGAAGGATTTTCCACTATTTTTAAGTGAATTTGTCCAAGTCTGTAGGAATGGGTGCCCATAAAGCCATGAAGCAATCATGAATCATGTCAAGGTGAGAAATGATGCTATAACAAGGCTAGGGGAAATAAATCCCAAGGCAAAGTGGGCAAGAAATACTTGTCCAAGATCAGATGTTTTTACTGTCAAAATCATGCATGGGCATTATGCTACAAATTGTCCATAGAAGAAGGAAAGCAAGAAGGAGCCTACAGTTGCAGCAGGTGAAGCATTGGCTTCATAGTTAGAGCTTGATTTTACTCTCATTTCATGCATGGCCAACAGTGTAATGGGATGCATGTGGTATTTAGACAGTGGTGCCTCGTTCCATATGATGGGGAATAGAGATCTCTTAAGTGAATTGGAGGAGAAGGACCTCCAATATAGCATAGAGTTTGGAGATGATGAGAGGTATAGCGTTACTAGCATAGGCACAATTACATTTCAAAGGGAGAATGGCTCCCATCTTAGACTAGCAGATGTTTTGTATGTTCCAGGCCTAAGGAATAATCTTGTCTCTATCATGTTATTGGAAGACTGTGGTTATGAAGTGATGTTTAGAAAAGGAAAAATTTTCCTTAAACACATAGCCACGAGACAATTGAAGCATATATGTTCAAGAGTCAAGAAAATGTATGCTCTCGAGGTTGAGGATGCATGCAAGGCTTTGAGGAGAAAAGCAGTGGTTAGTGACTTGGTGGTTGAGAGGGAGAAATTGTCTCTCAACATGCAGCCTGAGAAGAAGTCTCAGAAGGTTGTGGAGAAGCCACAATTGGAGAAACAAAGAGGAGACTAATTGGAAGAGTCCACTCAAGAAGAGACCTATAGGAGGGGGTAATTTTGAGCCAGAAGTTCAGAGGGAGTACATGTAGTCATACCTCTAGGTGTGAGGTGGAGCGATGTGAAGAATTAATTCCAAGAAGAAATTTGGGTAGGATTCATTGAGATGGTGTGTCTCATGGATCGAACCTAGCTATAGGGAGCCCACAATATAGCAATAGAAATAAGTATTGGTTAGATTGATGCAGTCAGATGTCAGGAAGGCAGAAATCAGAGTGACAGGTGTCAGATACTGGAGTGCAAATCAGAGTTGGTAGCAATGAAGAGTGCATGGATATATATGTCAGTAGCGTAAAGAGTCTAGTAGACATGTTTAGTAGAGACTCTGATGAAAGATGCATTATATTGATTCAGTGGTTTGGAGGCTATTTAGTTTCAGGATAGTTGCATGTGTGAACAACACTAGAGAAGAGTTTCATGCAAGAACATTCCAAAGGTACCAGATCGAGATAGATTGATTCCTTTATTATTAAGAGGGAGTGTTGAAATTTACAACAAGAAACTGTGAAATTGGCATCCAAAAAAAACATCTAGAAATGGTTACCATGGAGGCTTTTGATTTAATTATTTCTTAATTAAATTAGAAGAAATGTGTGTCAAAATTATTTATCCCTTAAATAAATTGGACAATAAATTGTAATATTATCTCATAATCACTTGTAATAGTTAAATGAGTGTGATAGACTTAGTTAGCTCATGAATTTCGAGTTGAGGGTGGTTGCTGAGGCATGTAGAGTGATTCTATTTGTTTTAGAGTCCAAGATGCAGTTAGTGTATTAGTTTAATGTATGAGAAATTAGTTAACTCAATTAAGGGAGTTAAAATAAGTTTAATTAGTTGTAACTGATTGTTGCACTAGTGAGAGGTCAAGTGAATTATATCAGATTTAATTCACATGTAGTGATCTATCAAGTGACTGATGATTTACTATTAATATTTGCATGCATGTCAATTCTGATGAAGACCCAGTTGAGACATAGGTTAAAGGAAAGTTATCTATTAGTTGTATTTATAGAAAATTTCTCGAGCGCAATTATATACACCATAGGATGCCCATTATGTATTGCGCAGTCAAGGAAGGCTAATTATCCTAATTAATAGGGATTAATTTCCTAGGGATTGTGTGAGCAAGGCAGGCTGAAGACAGGCTGAGAATTGGCTAAGTGTTGGACCAATTTTGTCTGGATCAGTGTGAGACAGTTGTTACAGTGCATCAGATTCTTGTGAGAGATAATGCATTGGATTGTTTCATGATTCCTTGGTTTGTTATACAATAGAGATAGAGGGGTTTTGAGTAGAAAGCTTTCCCGAGGAAAAATATCTATGTTGTGCCATTGATTTGCTTCTTTTTTTTACTTAGTGTGATTATGCGATCGTGTTTATTTTCCGCAATTAATTTCTAGAAGGATTCAGTATATTTATTTAGCATATCACATGATTGGATTGAATCCATTGGTATACATATTGTTTTTATAATTTATACATGAGTATTTGAACAGGTCTGACCGGATGTTCTCATAAGGAGTAGCGGTATTCCCAATATAAGGAATGTTCCCTGCTAAAGAATCAGAGGGGAAGAAATCCAACTGATCGATAGTTACTATCTTCCCTTCATGAGGGAAACAAAGGACACAGAAAATGGTGGGGACCAAGCAAACCATAACTATTTTCCAAATACGTCCAAGAATGAGATTATAGTTCAAGTTCGTGTCTACAACTTCAACTTCCATGGTTACCTTTTTCCCCTCCAACAGGATGGGAAATGCCTTGAGAATACCATATGGCCGAGAACCTCTGCCATCGAAAGCTTCTATGGTATTCGGGGACTAACTCAATGGGGGAGAGTCGATGGATTTCCAGCATGCAATAGACATGATGCAGGTCGAAGCGCCTCCATCAACGACACTCTGATTAATATTATTTCCCATAAGGGTAACTTGAATCAGAAAATCTACCTGAGATGGGAGGTGAGGAACGAAATTATCGACATCGAAAGTAATCATATTAGAATCTGCATGATCAATCCCTCCAATAGCGAAGAGTAGTGCCTTCCGTTGTGATGGGCACAACTGAAGGACCTCCAAAGCTGACATCACTGAAGGTGCTTGACCCAAATCATCTACAATACTATAGTGTTGTGCTACTCTCGCATTCAGATTATCAAATTATTTCTGAAGAACACATTTTGGGGGAGGCCGAATGATGGAGTCACTACTTGGTCTCTCAATCTGGAGAGGACCAAAGGTAGAAGGCATGGAATAGGAAGGGTGATCTGTAACTTCTGATTCCACAGGAGCCTTGGATGGATTGGGATAATATTTTTTTTCTTGCGGTAATGGAAATAGATTGTGTTCCAGCCATGAAAATTTGAGAGCTTCTAGATGATTGAGCTTGATCTACCATTTGTGTCTACTGAGAAGAGAAATTTTCTTTCAAAATGGATGGAGTCCTAGGTGCACCCTTTAGAAGACGAGCTACTTTGGTACACCGAGGAAAATTATTGGTGTAATGATCATCATCACATATCAGGCAAGGATATTTGGGATTATGTGTTAAAGAATCGTCAACAGTTGACTTCTTTGAATCTTGTTTAGGGTGGTCGGATTTAGACTTGCCTTTACCCTTTTTCTTACCTTTAAAGGATTTATCTGTTGCAGAATATTGAACAACATTTACCTCTAAGGTTTTACCAGGATTATTCTAGTTATTAGAAGGAGTAGGGGGTGTGCAGCGGTAGTAGTGGATATAGACTTCGAAGAAGTTTTAGGTGCACTACTATTAGTATGAGCCATTGTCCTAATAACACCATCTGCCGGAGGCGTAATAGGAGACTGAGATGATGTAGGATCAGTCGAAGGTTGCGGCACATCAGGTAATAACTCATATAGAGTCTCAGACCGAGAATAAACCAAATCGAGGTATTGAGCTCTGGCAATGACCTCATATTCTGTGACATACCCATCCATCGCAAGATCTTTAGTGATCCTAGGAACGAATGATTTCATAAACCATTAATTCAACAGTTGATCAGGGATCTCAAATTTGATGAGGCAATGACAATGCCTCCATTCATGAAAGTTATCCAATATATGCATAGCATTTGACTTCTTTAGTGAAGTGAGAAGATGGGTGTCGATTTCATACCAGACTGGTAGCTAGAAGTGAGTGAGGAAATCCATAGCCAAGGAATTCAAATCAAAGAAAATTCCTCGAGGGAGCTCAATATACCATTTGACTATGATACTAGTCAAAGTACATTGGAAAAGACGAAGATGAATAGAATCATCGACCCAAGAATTAAAGGAACACCACAAGTGGTATCTCATAGCATGGTTTTGGGGATCTTCCCCAACTTTTCCTTCGAAATTTTGACAATCTCCTGGAATCTTAGCTAGGATTGGCGACCAATGCAGTTGATGTTGGATGGGGTCATTTGTGAGCTTTGACACATATGACAATTGAAACCTAGCCACGAATGGAAAGGGAGGATGATGAGGTGAAAAAAGTTGGGATTTCCAACTTGATTGATACAGATTCTGCCCCCAATAGGACGGATTTTGTACTGGATATGCGTACTTCCCCCATGGTTGATAAGGACCTTGTTGCAGATATTGCTGGTAAAGACCTTGTTGGGGTTTTTGATAAGACCCCTGTGGGAACTGAGGCTATGGACCTTGTTGGACATATGATCCAGGATCAGGTCTCTATTGAACATGAGGTCCAGTTTGTGGTCCCTGTTGAACATAGGGTCCAAACTTTAGTCCCTACTAAACATAGGGTCCAGCCTGTGGTCCTTGATAAACATAGGCATGGAAAATTTTAGGGGCGAATTTTAGCCTAAGGGCTAATTTTAAAGGGTTTTAAATTTTGGAGGGGAATTTTTTTTATATAAAACTCCTTTTGTATAGTTTTATATAGTTAGTCCTATAATTATTTTAAAAATAATTAATTATTATATGTTAGCCCAAAAAAATAAATGCGCATAAACCTTAAACCATGGATTCGCCTCCCGATTTTCTAGTTTGGAGTGGATTTTAATGGCATTCGCCCCGAGATTTACTAGGTCGGGGGATTGTGGTGACATTCGCCCCCATTTTTCACTGGTTGGGGCTTGGAAGTTGGAGGAATTCACCCCCATTTTTTACTGGTTGGGGCTTGGGGCTTGGAATTTGGAGGTGATTGCTTGAGTATGTAGTCCCTTGGCCTCTCCACCTCAAAATTTTGTATAAATTTTCCAGTTTCGAAGTGTGTTGGTGATTGCTTCGACGAGTCTAACAGTGTTGGTCAGTGGGGGCTGAGCTCATCGATTCTGTGTTGGATGTAGTCAGGAAGGAGGTAGAAAACTGTGATTGTCTTCAAGGTACGTGTGTTTCAAATTTCAACCCTTGACCTTATTATTTGAATGTAGTTTTTCAGTTGTGAAAATTGTTGTGGGTTTTTATTGTGCAGGGTTTCAAGTGTGTCATTCTTTGGGAGGAGCTACTGGATCTAGGATGGGAACCCTTTTGATATCCAAGATCAGGGAGGAGTACCCTGATAGAGTGATGATTACCTTCTCTGTTTTCCCTTTTCCCAAGGTGTTTGATACAGTGGTGGAGCCTTACAGTGCAATGCGCTATGTGCATCAACTGGTGGAGAATGCAGATGTGTATGGTACTGGACAATGAGGCCCTTTACGACATCTACTTCAGGACTCTCACGCTCACAACTCCTAGATGTAAGTATATTTTCTCAAGCCTTTTTACACATGCCTTGATACTGAGAAGTTCAAGGTTGCATATAAATAGTTTCACAAATGCATCTGGTAACGCTTATCAAAGCTTGGTTTATAGGGTAAATGTTATGCTCTTCTGATGGCATTCGTTTCTACGTTGTTGCACTTAAATGACACCGTATTTGGTAATGATTAGTTCACATATCTACATGCTCTATATATGACCTCTTTAAATTAGGGTGTAATCAGTAAATAAACCAAGGAAAAACCATCTAAATCTAATTTTTAATGGGTTTTGTCGTACTCAGTAAATGTCTTTAATTAGGTTTGTTGTCTCTACCATTGCAAAGCATCCTGCTTCTTTCTATGAAGCCTACTATAGCTAAAATGGGAACAACCTATCTAAATATGGCTTTATCCCTGTGAAATCTGAGCCCAATATTTGCAGGGTAAAATTGGCCATAACTTCTTAATCCTTTAGAAATGTTAATGTTGCCCGCATGGAAATATGATTTCAGAATGCGTGCCATGTTTTCTTTGGATTCCTTGGGTTTTCCAGAAGATGCTTCCTTTGGTTTCCTCATATGAGGGGATTTATAAAATCATGGAGGGTATCTCATATTTCCGGGGTATTTAAATTTTTCATAAAGGTTGTCCTTCTGAGCCTTATCCTTCAAGTTGAAAGGTTCTTTTGTTTTATTTTCCCTTCATATTTATGGGTTTTTCTCTATGCCCGTTACTGTGATTTGTCTTACTATTTTGGTTTCTTTATTTGGTTTACATCTAAAGTTGTTTGTCTAGTTAGTGGGTCCACTTTGGGCCTCTAGATTTCCAGATTCATAGACTCCAGCAAATAGAAACCTTAATATTATCACTTCATTAAAATCCCATCTCCATCAAAAATATAGGGACCAACTTGGAATACTAAATATTGATCTTTCTAAAGAAGCTAAAGACCAACAAAAAATAACCTTTTGGAACCATGATGCCAAATGGTATGTGAGGTGAATTTACATCATTGTGAAATAAACTATTGCAATATTATGAAATATGGAATACTAAAAGTAGGAATGCATAGGAATAGAATAAAAGAGGAGAAGATAATGGGCACCTACATAATTATTTTCACAAATGGATGCTTGAACTACTTAGCTAGGTCCTTAGGGTGGTTCAAATTCTTCATCGTGCTTGTATGCATTAGATTTTCCCCAAGGTGCATTATCTTTGATGCTTTTGTGTTGCATTATAGTTGCTTATCCTAGAAATATGTTTCCCAACTAATTCTCTCGATATTGAACCTTCCTGATAAGGGTCGATGGCTCACAGTTAAGTAGGAAGTGCACAGAGAATCCTTCCTTATAATGGTTGTATGGCTCCCAGTGAAGTAGGAAGTGCACAATAGTTATTCATTGCTCTCTATTCAATTGAACGAATAACAACGGAGACATTGTCTCTCTTTATAAAGGAGGCAGCCAGTGTTGTATAATAACAATTGTCAATAACCATAACTCTAATGCTTTGGTTAGAATGCCCAATATGCATGCATATATGAATGTATTGGCCTTCTATAGAATTGCACCTAGACTGGAGTAGCCTATATGCTCCTCTAAAACCTATCTCGTGCTCTTTTCTTAAAACTGGATGTAAATTATAAATAGAGAAGCAACTCCAAAATAGAATTGAATAGGACTGAAATTTTCTAAATCTGGAACAACATGAAGTGAAGGTGATGAGAACACTCTAACAAGAGGACCCAAAACATCTGATGCAATGAACCATAAATCAAATTCAAGCATCCCCTGAAAAATTCCCAATTCTTTAATTTGTTTTGTTGTCTCTGCCGTTGCAGAGCATCCTACTTATTTATGTGAATCCTACTATAGCTAAAATGGGCACAACCTATCTAAATCTAGCTTTATCCCTATGAAATTTGAGCCCAAGATTTTCAGGGTAAATCTGGCCATAACTCCTTAATCCTTTAGAAATGTTAGTGTCACTCGCATGGAAATATGGTGTCGATTGTTTTTTTTTTCTCTCTCTGTGTTCGAGTACATCCTGCCTCTTTCTGTGAAGCTAATTGTAATTAAAATCCAGCCTCTTTCTAGGGTTGTAGAGTGCCTCTAGATTTGTAGGGTAAATCCTTGAAAATGAATCCAAGATTTGCTTTAGCGAATGCCTCAAATGGTCTGTGAAATACTTCAGGGGCTAGTACAACAAGGTCAACTCCAAAAAGGCTAGTATGTGTCTCCCAGACTCTTCAGGTTTGCACAAAAAATCTTCTTCAAATCTACTTCATCAAAGTTTCAACAATGTTTCCTCTTCATAGATAATTGGTTCAACAAGAGTTAATAAATCTGCTACAATAGTGCAAAAAAAAAATTCTTCAATGATGGCTTCAAGATCTTTAAATTATATTCAAGGATGCTCCAACAAGGATCTGCTCAAGAGATACAGAGGAGGCAGGTTCAAAAGACAGTAATGTTGTTTCTCCAAGACAAAGGATATGTCTGCACTTTCCAAGGTTTAGGGTCTTCACGACAATTTTGTCATGAGACGAGATTCCTCCTTTAGAAGGGTTGTGATGGTTACTTCAATAGGTTTGCTTCAACTTAGTCTTCAAGATCTTCAATCTTGTTCCAAATAGTACAAGTGGGGGTTTCTCCAAATATAGCTTCAAAAACTCCTCTACAATTTGTTCCAACAAGTCCTCAAGCAATAGTCTATAAGAGTGCTTTAACCAAGGTGAGATGATATGCTACATAGATCATTCAAGAAGTTTCTAATGTTTTTCTTCAAGTTTTCTCCCAAAAGATCACTATGTTGCTTCAATAGATGACCAATAGTCTGTTCTCAAGGGATGCTAAATTTCCAACCAAATGCCATAGGTCTAAAACATTAAGTGCCACAGGTTCAAATTTTCACAATGCCACAGGTCTGAATCATTAAGTGCCAAAAGTTCGAATTTTCACAGTGCCACAGGGCCGAATTTTTACAGTGACATAGGTCTGAATTTTCACAATGCCACAGATTTGAATTTTTACATTGTCACAAGTCCAAACTGATGAGACTATAGATCCAAAATTTGTTCGCATGGGTTTGAGGATGTTTCCATGGGTCTAAGAATCTATGCATAGTTCCAAAGATCTGAGCTCCTAAAAG
This sequence comes from Pinus albicaulis, assembly GCA_034641835.2. Lineage (NCBI taxonomy): Eukaryota > Viridiplantae > Streptophyta > Pinopsida > Pinales > Pinaceae > Pinus > Pinus albicaulis. The sequence continues at coordinate 930,206,963 of CM076583.1, forward strand.
TTTGTTCACACGTCAAGAAAAAGTTTGAACTGCACCTTTACCATAGGTTCGAGAGTATGAGCTATTTCAGTCTGAAATCTTGCTCCAAATGAACCACAACAAATACAATGAAACAATAGGGGATTCACCAAAAAATTACAAACTTTAGATAATCTTCGTTCTCCTTACTTCCTTGGTTCATGAGTTATGAACCCTCTTACTTCTACTTTTTCACTTGTTATGTATCTCAGAGCTAAGTTGATGGCCTAGAATGAAGAGTCCACCATTGTATTTATACTTGTTTGACAATTTTGAAGAGACATATCATTTGGGGTTAGAGGGCCGACAAGAGTATTTGAGTCGACCAATGCAACAATATATATATATATATATATATATATATATATATATATATATATATATATATATATATATATATATATATATATATATATATATATATATATTAAATTATGTCTTTTAATTTTGGCAATTTTTTTTATCACAATCTAGCACTGCAAGCAATCATAACATAGTTACCGATGAAACGGGAACTATTACCTCAAAATAGAACTCTAACCAAAAAACATCAAAAAACCATGAAAAAACAACTCGAAAATGAAAATTTGTATTCTGGAATAATCTTTTTTTCTCTTCTCTTCTTTCTTTCTTTCTTTCTTTTTTTTTTTCTTTCTTTTTCCTTTTTTTTCTTGTTTCTTCTTCTTCTTCTTCTTCTTCTTCTTTTTTCCCGGGTAAATTTTCAACATTTTTTAAAAATGCAAGTAAACGCCAATTTTTTTGGGTGCAAAAAACACTCTGAAAATGAAACATTGTATTGTGGAATAACCTAGTTTTTTTTCGGAGTAAATTTTCGAAATTTTTAAAAATAGAAGTAAAGCCACTTTATTTTGTACAAAAACCACCCTGGAAACTGAAAGTGTTGAAACAAAAATTATAGAATAATAAAAAATATATTAAAAAATATAAAAAATAAATAAATATAATATTTTTTTTTAAATAATTGCAAAAAGAACAAACTTCATTATATTTTTTTTAAATTAAAAAAAAATTAAAATTCAAACATTAAAAAAAAACCAAATTTTAGGAAACAAAAATAAAATTAAAAAAAATAAAAAACATTTTAAAGATCAAAATTTTAAAAATATAGAAATAAAAAATTAAAAAAAAAAAACAAAATAAAAATATTAAATTAAAAAAAAAAAACAAGTTAAAAAAAGGAAATTACAAAAAATTAAATATACAAATTAAATTTAAAAAATAAAAAAAAGGTTTATTAAATTAAAAACAAAAAAATTTAAATATTAAAATAAAAAAAAAAATTTAAAAAAATATATTAAATTTTAATAAATGTAAAACTTTAAAATTAAAATTAAAATTATAAATTAAAAATTAAAAAAAAAATGTTAAAAATTAATTAAAAATTAAAAAATGAAAAATAAAATACAATAAAAATATTAAATTAAAAAAATATAGTAAAAAAACAAATAAATTTTAAAAAATAAATTAAATTTAAATTATAAAAAATAATATATGATGATGGTGGTGGTGGTGGTTAACGCCCACTGAAAACAATCTTTGGTCTATCGGACCTAAAGAAAAGAGTTATTTAGTTTGACTTAAGATTTTATTCCTATGCTCAAAAAGCTTGGAGAGAAGCCTCCCGAGCTCACTATAATTTTGACATCTTAAAAGGCTAGGAAGGTCATTATTGCAACAAAAATTATGAAATTGAGCTCTAATGTGGTTGTACACAGGGTACTCTAAGAGGAAGTGATTTTCATCCTCGATGTTCATATATATATGAACTTAAATTAAAAATATGTACATTAGATTTTATTAAATTAAAAAATATATATATTCTAAGATAACAAATTAAATTTAAAAACAAAAATATAAAATTTTAATAAATAAACAAATAAATTTTGAAATAAAAAATAGATTTAAAATACAAAACAAAATAGAAAAAACATTGTTAAAATGAAAACTAAAAAAAGTTTAAAAATCAATTAAAAATGGAAAATGGAAAAAATAAAATAAAAAAAAAAAAAAAAAAAATTAAAAAAAAAAATTAATTTAAGAAAAATAAGTTTAATTAAAAAAAAACTTAATTTAAAATACACAAGTTTAATTTAAATAAAAAATATAAATTTTTATGTAATTAAAAAAACAAAAAAAATAAAAAAACAAAAAAACAAAAAACAAAAATTTAAAAATAAATACTAAATTTTAAAAAATAAAAAAAAAAATTTATTGAATTTTATGAAATTAAATAAAAAAAACTTAATATAAAATTTAATATTAGGGAAAAAATATGAAAATTAAAAAAAAAAAAATCAATTAAATTAAAAATAAATAAATAAATAAAAATACAAAATTTAATAAAAAATATAAAACAAAATTTTAAAAATTAAAATTAAAAAAAATGATTAAAATTTAAAAATAAAAATAAAAATAAAAAATTGTCTTTGCAATGCGAAAGGGTGACCAAGTGGTGAGCGGCGCCACCATTTCCCAATACAAAAACCATTTTTTTTAGTATTGTATTTTAATTTTTTAATTTGTATTTTTATTATTAAATTTAATATTTGTTTTTTTTTGAATTTTTTTTTTATTTCAATTTTTTTTTAATTTAATTTTTATATTTTAATTTTTTTTTTTTTTTAACTCTTCTTTTTTTAATTTTTTTTTTAAATTTAATATTTTTAGATTAATTATTTTATTAAATTTATTTATTAAATTTATTAAATTTTAAAAATCTTTTTTTAATCTTTTATTTTTTTATTTATTTTTAAATTTTATAAATGGTTTAATATATATATATATATATATATATATATATATATATATATATATATATTATTTGCGAATGTTTTTTTTCATTATTTTTTTGTTTTTTAATCATTTTTTTTTTTTAATTATCTTTTTCATTTTTTTTTCTTATTATTATTACTATTTTAATTTAAATTATCTTTTATTTTTGTATTTTAATTTTAATTTTGTAATTTTAATTATTTTTTAATTTTTTGGTTCAATTTATGTTTTTTTCTTTAAATTATGTGTTTTTTTTTCTCATTTTTTTTATACAATTTTCGATTTATTTTTTTATTTTTATTTTTAAAAAGTTAATGTTTCTTTTTTTTTACATTGTTATTGGTTTTTTTATTGTATTTATATATATTTTTTTATCTGAGTTATGTTTGTCATGTTTTTCTTATTTTATTTTTATGTTTTATTACCAACATGAAAATCACCATTCTAAAAAAAAGGTTGATGTTGCATCAATACGTTTCAAAATTAGCATGAAAATCACTAACATTTTAAAACAAATATTTATACTTCATAAATAAAAATATTAAAGTGTCAAAAATATGCACACAAAAAAAAACGGGTGATTCTGCATCACCACTTTTCAAAATCAGGTGTTTTTTTTGCTACCTAAAAAAAGTAGGTACCAGTTCAATTACCTATTTCATTGATAACCATGTTTCATGTGGTTGATAATGAGGCTCATTTTTTATATGGTTGAGTAACCATCTTTGTAGCTATCTTTTTCAAACTCTGACCATGGCATGTGCTTTAGGTATTCATAGGTTTGATGTATGGGTATGCCATTAAAAAAAGGTGTGGAAAATGCTCCAACATTATTGCTTTGATATACAACATCCCTTGAACAAATTCTACCAGCACATTTTGTTTCTGAGTTATAATATCATCTTGTTGGAATACATAGAAAGAATTATATTTTAGAATTTCTTAATGTGCTCCAAAGTTAAAAGAGGGAAATTGTCCTTTTGTTTCTCTTTAATCTTTAGAAAAGTGTTTCATTGGGGGATTTCTAATCTAAAGTCAAGTCAAGATCATGATCATAGTAAGTCCACTAAGATTGAAGCTATCTTAAATGTACTCATCATCAACTTCACAAATGAACTCGTTGCTCCATGACGTTTCCTCTCCATCAGAATATACTTCTTCATTCATGTACCTAGAGAATATTAGGGCTTGCTTCAACAATTCTAATGGCATCAATGATAACCTTATCCATCAGGAAATCCATTTTTCTCAGACTTTTGTTTAGCATAGTCCTCATCTAAAATTGGTTCTAGATATTTTCCTTTGAATTCCTTGATTTTGTGTCTAACCTTTGCTTCCCACTTTTCTTCTTTTGAGTCTCTTTAAGTCCCTCGTCCTCTTTTTGCTTTTCAATTGATGTTTGCTTTCCCTCTTCCTTTTCTTGAATATTTTTTTCTTTATAGATTGTGAAGTGATCTCGTTGTGCACATTTCGACTAGATTGAATTGAATTGAAGAATTTTAATGATGTCCACGAGATCAAAAATGGTCTAAGGGACCTTATGCTACCTTTCTGATCTATCTTGTAGGGTAAAACTAGCCATAACTCCTTAATCCTTTATAAATGTTGGTGTCGCCCGCATGGAAATATGGTGTTGATTGTTTTTTTTTTCTCTCTTTGTGGTCCAGTACATAACGCCTCTTTCTGTGAAGCTAACTGTAATTAAAATGGGCACAACCCATGTAAAGTTGGCTCTATATTGCCTCTTTATCTGTATTTAGATGTGCTTTGTTACTGTCTATGCTCTGTGTGCCTAATCTATTGTTAGCATTAAAATATTGTTTACATTTGTTAAGAGCATGCATCAAATTTGTCCCTATCTTCACCGAGGTTATAGAGCGCCCTAGATTTACAAGGTGAAATCGGCCTGAACTCTTGAAGTTGTCCCTATCTTCGCCAGGGTTGTAGAGCACCCTATATTTTCAAGGTAAAACCAGCCTGAACTCTTGAAGTTGTCCCTATCTTCACCGGCGTTTTAGAGCACCCTAGATTTGCAGGGTAAATCCAGCCTGAACTCTTCAACACGTATTAATACACGTTGTTTTATAGATATGTATTAGTTTCTTTGGTAAGTTTAAGTGTTAGATTTAATTGTCTCATGGGACCACACACATGAAAATGTTAGGTTCTTCTACTCCAGATCTTATGTATTTTAATACCTAGTTTATCTGGGTGAATAAAGTAATCTCCACAGTCTATCTTTTTCAGTATATCTTATGTATTTGATATTGCTTATTGCAGTCAATGATTTGAACCATATGATATCTACAAAAATGAGTGGAGTCACCAGCTACTTGAGGTTCCCTGCTAAGCTCAACTCAGATCTAAGGAAGCTGGCAGTGAATTTGATCCCCGTCCCCTGTCACGGCAGGTATCTGACTGCATCTTCCATGTTCAGAGGCAAGATGAGCACCAAAGAGGTGGATGAACAGATGATGAATTCTCAGAACAAGAATTCATCATACTTTATGGAATGGATCCCCAACAATGTGAAATCTAGTGCATGCGATATCCCGCATAAAGGCCTCTCCATGTCTTCCACGTTCATTGGGAACTCATCATCCATTTAGGAAATGTTTAGGAGAGTGAGCAAGCAGTTCACTTCCATGTTTAGGAGAAAAGCCTTCTTGCATTGGTACACTGGTGAGGGCATGGATGAGATGGAATTCACTGAAGCAGAGAGCAACATGAATGATTTGGTGTTTGAATACATGCAATATCAGGACGCTAATGCAGAGGATGATGAATACTATGATAATGAAGAATCAACTCAGGAAAGTTAGAGAAAAAGCTTACGTAATGCTATCGACAACTGCTAGTTGTTTCAATGCCTAGTAGTTGTTTGTTTGTGGATGGTTCGAATGGAAAATGGCATCTACCCATGGTATTCATCTACCCATGTTATCCATCCACCCATGGAATTTACTCATGGTATTGTAAATGTCATCGACCCATGGTATTCATCCACCCATTGTATGTATTCGCCCATGGTATTGTAAGTGACATCTATCCATGATATTCATCCACCCATGGTATTCATCCACACATGGAATTTACCCATGGTATTGTAAGTGGTATCTACCCATGGTATTGTAAGTGGTATCTACCCATGGTTTTGACCCATGGTATCCACCTATGGTATCTACGCATGTATTGTAACTCAAAAAAGGCTATAAATAACAAGCCTCAGTTTGTAAAAGGACAGATTGTCCACCACAATGTAGCTTCTATAGTTATTCTATGTTTTAATAAAATAAGTTTCTTTGTGGTTTTATTTGCTTTGTGTTCTCTCTTTTTTTTCTAGCATTCTAATTTTGAAGATCTTGTTAGATTCATTTCAATTTTTTTAGATCTTAGGGGCCTCTCCCCAAGATCCGGATCAGTGGTATCAGATTCAGGTTATGCCGCCATGGGAATGAGGGTCTGAAGCATATTTCAGTTTCAATGTTTTGCATCAATCTTCAGCAAACTCCATGAATTTTTTGGGCAATGAGTTTAAAATCAGATCTGAAATTTTTGGTGAAAAATTTATAAAAAAAAAAGACCAGATCTAGATTCCTTGCGAAAAAATACCCAAATTCAAAAAATAAATCGGTCGAATTGGAGTTCGGATGAGAGAGATATCGTTGATTCAAAATCAGCAATGTTGTAGAACTTTTTCTGATGTCAATTCGTGGACGGCGGATGTCCTGTCATTTTTTGCAGTTTTTAGTGTGAAACTTTAGAGAAATGGCTATAGATCTGAGCTCCCCTTGAAAAATCACCCGATTTCAAAAAAAAAATCGTTCGAATCGGAATCCGGATGTGGGAGTTATCGTTGATTTAAAATCAGTTATTTTTTTCAGAAATTTTGTGACGGCGAGATAGTTCCAGCGTGAATATGAGAGTCTAGAGTCTCCAAATAATGGTTTCAAACACATGAGAAGATGCAGAATGATCATTCTATTTCCAAAAATAGGTTATAATATATATTATAATTTATATTGACCAAGTTATGCCCATTTTAAATCTGGAGCAGCATTCGAAGTGGGTTCCCTTTGGAGGCATGCCCTCCCACCCCAATTTAGTAAGCACCTGCTTCACCTTCATCAGTTTCAACATAGCAGCGTTCGGATTGGGTTATTTGGAGACGCGTCCTCCCACCCCAAGCTATGTAGGCACCTGATAATTCATCAACAATCAACATCACGGTTATGGGTCAACCGCACTAAATCCTTCTCATTGAAGTCCATTTGCTAGGTCACACACTGTTCGTAACACAGTTGGTCACAAGAATTATAGGGTATCTCGGTCCTCGGATCTTCATTTTTCATGGTTTTGGTTCATCCAAAAACCCGCATTTCATCGAAGTCCATTTGCTAGGCCGCACACTGTCAATATCACAGTTGGTCACAAGCATTACAGGGTATCTCTATCCTCGGATCTTCGTTCATCACGGTTATGGGTTAACTACACAAAACCCTTCTCTTTAGTGGCTCTTCATATTCAACAAAGGCTTCTCATGAGGGAACTTCACGCAATGGGGACCATTGCTTCTTGAGGAGGGAGAAATGATCCAAATGGAAAATGGCTTCTGCCCATGGTATTCATCTACCCATGTTATCCATCCACCCATGGAATTTACCCATGCTATTGTAAATGTCATTGACCCATGGTATTCATCCACCCATTGTATTTATTGGCCCATGGTATTGTAAGTGACATCTATCCATGGTATGTATCCACCCATGGTATTCATCCACACATGGAATTTACCCATGGTATTGTAAGTGGTATCTACCCATGGTATCCACCTATGGTATCTACGCATGGTATTGTAACTCAAAAAAGGCTATAAATAACAAGCCTCAGTTTGTAAAAGGACAGATTTTCCACCACAATGTAGCTTCTACAGTTATTCTCTGTTTTAATAAAACACGTTTCTTTGTGGTTTTATTTGTTCTGTAATCTCTCTCCTTTTTTCTGGCATTGTAATTTTGCAGATATTGTCAAATCCATTTCAATTTTTTAGATCTTAGGGGCCTCCCCCCAAGATTCGGATCAGTGGATTTCATTTTCTTTTATGTTCTTTCATGGTTTTCTCTACTCTCATAGAAGGTTTTGGCATTGAATTCATAAACTTTGTATATAACTACTATATTATGTCCTTGGTTTTGTTGATCATAATTGAATTTTTATATTCGTCAATTTCACGTGATCTATACATATTTCATTTGAACAGAAAAAAATAAAAAAGGTAATCCGTTGCCACAAAGTAAAATGTAGCATGAATTTACTTAATGCATCTTACCTTTCATATTAGACTAGTGCATCTCAGCTTTGGTTTTGTACTAGTGCATCCTAGCCTAGATTGGAAGGAATACAAAGTTATGGAAGATTCAACGAATTTTGGGAATATTTTTTTAGAATTTATTCTTAACTGCGCAAATTATCATGAGTTTCATAACAATACAATAGTTTCCCACAAAATATTTGAGTATGTACATTCAATTATTAGTTACTCGTACTGTGAAAATGCGATAGTATTCCTACAAAATTGTAATGTTCCCAATTTTTCATGAAGAAAATTGGAACATTAATTTTTCCATTTTCACATAGGAGATAAATAAAATGGGTAGGAGACCCATTTCTTTCTTGGATAGAGAATAAAAATCCTCTTGGCATGAGGGAGGATCACTTTTGGAGCTTGATTTCACACCTCCATGTTTGAAAGGGAGCTTTTGCAAGAAGGCTAGGTCAAGTTTGACCAAGTCAAACTATGCAGTAGCATGAGGTGGAGAGCACATTGTGGGCCAGCGCAGTGGGATAAGGAGGGAAGCTTCTAGAGGAAGGAAAACCTAATGAGTGGGGTCCATTGAGAGGGAGCTAAATTGTTTAAAAGGAGGGCAAGGCAGCCATTGCAAAACATGTTGAGTATTATTCATCTTTGGTCTGGAGGACTTGCTGCAACTTCTTGCTGGTTAGCAAGACTTATCGAGGGGATTCTTGTTTAGGATTTATTCTCCTTCTTGAGTAGCTCTTGGAGGATTGCACTCTATTCCCCATATTCAGACATTGAGGTCAAGTATCATCCATCTTCATCAGCGTAGTTCCAGGTGGAGGTTGTGCAGTGTTGCTGGGTGTTGCTGGGGAGGTTTTCTACAACACCATCCTTGGCTAGTTTTTCAGAAGAGGGAGCTTCAATCTCTTTGGGACATCAAAAAAGGAGGTTCATGAGCTTATTCCATCATATTTGGCACCAGGCCAACCACTTTCCATCATATGCAGTGCAGTCCCTCTCTTAGACAGCGTTATTCTTGGAGAGCATTTGTTGTGAGGGATTAGCAGATATTTGGAGGATGAGATCTTAGGTGAAAGAATCAGTCTTTCACTTCAAATTTCCCATTGGAGGAGGCCATTTCAGATTGTAGATCTCATTCAGCCATTTCCTCCTCTCTTTTTTATGAGTTGCTGCTACCCAGCAACTCCGGCATTATTGTATTTCCCTATTTTGTACATGTATTGTAGCCAATCCTTCTAAGGATTGTTGTACTTCTCTTTTCAGGGGTTGGCAGCTTTCTCCCCCTCATTTCTTGAGCTATTAGTGTCATATCATTATATTTCCATTTTATATGATATAGTCTCTCCATATGACTGTGCAGTTTTAGCCATGGCTCTCTTTATGTAGCAGTGTGCCTTCATTTTCATGTACAAGACTCATTGAGGCTTTCATTGCCTAACTTGAGTGATTGAATCCTCAAGCATTGTACTCTTTTGCTACTGCAATACACATGTATTGGCTATTTTTATCTTCATATGTGTAGGCTCATGAAAATAACACAGTGAATCCAATGTATGTTCAAAAATTGTTGCAGCCCCATCCTTTGGGCAATTTCTGAAAGGAACTAGGCATGGAAAGCTTGCCTCACCACCCTAGAAGGATTTCATAGATCCCAATCCTTGGATTTTGGTCTCAGACACTTTGGTCTAAGGGAATCCAGGTCTTGTTATCAAATCCTGCTACCTCCATTTCTGGAAAATGCGTTTTCCAGCCATGGATTGCTAGCTATCCTAAAAATGGATATTACATTGGTATCAAAGCACCTTTCTTGGCTCAGCCTATGGCCTTCAAGCCCAAGAAAGAAGAAGAAGAATATGATGAAGAAAATGAGCTTGATCTCATCTATTTTAAAAACAAAGAAGAACCTCCCCAAGGAGGATATGCAGAAAGAAGAGGAAGAGCCCTGCACTTCCTATTCTCATCAAAGAGACAAAGAAATAAGCAAGAGAAAGACTCCATCTTTTGGAGAAGAAAAAAAAAAGGGGATAAGCTTACCAAGATTCTTCCTAAATCTGTACATGTGATCCATGAAGAGTTTGAGGAGATCTGGAGGAAGTATATGGAATCTCCTAGGGAGTTTGATTCAAAAGAAAACTCTAGATTGGAGGAGTGTGAGCATGCAGCTACACACCATCTTGTACAACGCAGTCACATGCCCAGGATTTCCGGAAGAGAGATGGAAAGAGAAGAAGAGGTTGCTAGGAGGGAAACCCTTAGTAATTTCTTGGAGGAGTATGAGTCTCAAACTCAGAAATATCGGGATCATCTCAGTTTTTCAGAGTTTTGCAAGATGAAGGTGAATGAGAAAGGGCAGCAGGATAGATTTCATCTATCTACCTTTGAGGGTTCACCTGTATGTTCAGCCAAAGCTTGGGTGGAGGAGTTAGAGACCTTCTTGTAGCACCACCACATTCATGGAGATGAAGCTATCAAATTTGCCGCGCTGCATATGAGAGGTAAGGCTTATGCCTGGTGGAACTTTGAAAAATGTAAACATTTCACCTTATGCAAATTTCACTAAAGCCTTAGTGAAAAGATTTGATAGAGGGATTCATGAGAAACACATGGAAGAGCTGAATGAGAAAACTTAAACCAAACCCTTGCATAAACACACCATGCCATTTCAGAAAACCATGAGGAAGGCTGAAAACTTGCACCATACTTTACCGGACGAGAAACTTCCTTCTCATACTTTTGAGAAAAGGAGCATGGAGATCTCTTTTTCAAAGAGGGATCAAATCATTGGGAGGTTTCCCACTCATTTTGAAGATATTGGGGGCGACAGTGCTGTTAGATCTGGAGTTGCTCTAGCACCTCATGCAGAGCAAAGAGGATCCATTGCTCCAAATAGAGGGATACTTGCATCTTTGCGAGGAAATTCCCATGATATCATGTGTGGATATCAAGGCACAACTCATGTTCTATCTATGCCATTGTTAAGGGGGTGTGGAACCATGGAGACACAAGGAGGAAGTAGGGAGAAGACCCAACATCATGAGATGATGAGTACACATCCCTATTCATCTATGGAGGTTGATGCACCTAAGGAGGTGATTGGATTGTGCTGTGGAAGCATGGAGGGTTATCTCTATTCATCTATTCAGTCATATTTTGATGATGATGTCTCATTGCATGGAGACATTTTTCCAGGGAGACCACTAGATCAGCAGAGGAGGATGGATGCTTCATCATTTGAGGCACCAATCATTGATTTTAGGAGGTTGGAGACCTGGAAAGAGCTTGATACAGCGCTGGGAGTCTGGGGTAGACTCAAGGAGAGAGAGAGCATTCTCTCAACATCAGCATCACCCACTTTCATTTCAAGTTCTACTTTGTGGCAGAAGCAGTAAGGGAAGGTTAGCAGCCTTCCAACTTGCATCTTTGGCATGAGAGATGCCAAAGCATATGGTGACCATATGAAATATGCTCTTCATGGGAGATCATCAACGCTGTCACTATGGAGGACAGATCCACATTGGAGCTCCCAACTATTAGTGGAGTATTCCAAGGATATTTTTACTTGCATGATCTTAGGTGGCCAGTTGCATGAGGAGACATATTCAGTCAGAGATGGGGTCATCTTTTATCATGGTAGGATCTTCTTTCCTAGAGTTTCCAAGCTCAAGGAGAAGTTGCTACAAGAAGCTCGGGAGGATTTCCTTTTCAGCCCCACTTGTTCTATGAGAGCATACCACACCATCATGGAGGGGTATTTTTGGATGGGCTTTGAGGAGGAGATACATCAGCAGATGAGTAGATGCATGGACCAGATGGAGATGAAGGAGAGACATAACTCTTTGGAGGAGTTAACATAGCCACCTCTTTCCACTTTGAGGATGAGAGGAGACTCACTCATGAGCCACTCCATTTGTATGAGTAGAAAGTACGGTAAAGGTATTCATTGTTGTTTACATGAGCATTCATTTGATGTCTGTATATGTCCCTTAACCATACATGTGGAGGATATTGCTCCAAGGAGGAGCAACCTTTCTTTTGAGCTTCATGGTCTAGCTGAGGCCATAAGCATGATGGATGGCCATTCCCTAGGAAGACTCGGGGAAGAGGCATATTATGGAGGGAATAATCTTTGTACATCTTACATTATTCACTTCCTCCATACTTATGAGGAGATCAGAGCAGCGAGCAAGTGGTTGAGAAGCCACTTATTTTATCAGTCTCCATTGTAGTTGAGGGTCAAGCTGTGCTGGTTGCACTTGAGGGACCATTGTCCTTCACATTTTTTGCACATGGCAACAATTATGATTCTTATTTTTTCTCCCTATGGTTCCATTGTTTCTATATTTATGAGGGGCATGCTTGGGAGAGAGACACATTGTGTGGACGTGTCCTTTGAGGGAGAAATTCCTCACCATTTTTGCACTACATGTTCTAAGGCGAACATGGGAGATGATATGGCCACTAGAGAAAATCACTTTTTTTCATATGAAGTGAGCCATATGATGGATTACATACCATATGTTGATGACTTCCAACTCATCATATATGGAGATACTTGGGCCAGCTTGATTTACAACGTTGGGTGAGAGATATTTGGGGGTCTAATCCTCATCTTGCCACTTGAGGGAAAACTTATTGCAGCCCATGGACAGCCAGCACTCTACACTTATCATAAGTGGAGAGATGGACAGCGTGGGGTAGGCTACATTTCTTACCATGTGCAGATTTTCATCCCACCTACTTCGTCGGAGCCAAAGGTGGATGACAGCTTTCAGGAGTTTCCTAGATGGAAGGTAACTCATTTTGGATGGCTCATAGCTTGGAGATGGAGGATCCATATGGGAAAGATAGTTCCCATTTTTTTGCAAATCCCATTCTTCAAGGGGACCTCTAGACATCACTTTACTATCCTCTTGAGTATTTCACCTTTACATGATGATGGCTTGATAGCTGACTTACATGCTAAGGAGGAGCATTGTGGAGATTTGATTGGTGAGATAACATCACTTTCCTTGGAGGATATCATCATACAGGCATGCTACAGGGAGAGGAGAAGAGAAGAACTCAATCTATCCTTGCACTTGCTTGAGGACAAGCAATCTTTGAGAGGGGAGGACTGTAATGTTCCCAATTTTTCATGAAGAAAATTGGAACATTAATTTTGCCATTTTCACATAGGAGATAAATAAAATGGGTAGGAGACCCATTTCTTTCTTGGATAGAGAATAAAAATCCTCTTGGCATGATGGAGGATCAATTTTGGAGCTTGATTTCACACCTCCATGTGTGAAAGGGAGCTTTTGCAAGAAGGCTAGGTCAAGTTTGACCAAGTCAAACTGCGCAGTAGCATGAGGTGGAGAGCACATTATGGGCTAGCGCAGTGGGATAAGGAGGGAAGCTTCTAGAGGAAGGAAACCCTAATGAGTGGGGTCCATTGAGAGGGAGTTGAATTGTTTAAAAGGAGGGCAAGGCAACCATTGCAAATTATGTTGATTATTATTCATCTTTGGTCCGGAGGACTTGCTGCAACTTCTTGCTGGTTAGCAAGACTTGCCGAGGGGATTCCTGTTTAGGATTTCCTCTCCTTCTTGAGTAGCTCTTGGAGGATTTCACTCTATTCCCAATATTCATACATTGAGTTCAAGTATCATCCATCTTCATCAGCGCAGCTCCAAGTGGAGGTTGTGCAGTGTTGCTGGGTGTTGCTGGGGAGGTTTTCCACAACACCATCCTTGGCTAGTTTTTCAGAGGAGGGAGCTTCCATATCTTTGGGACATCAGAAAAGGAGGTTAATGAGCTTATTCCATCATCTTTGGCACCAGGCCAACCACTTGCCATCATATGCAGCGCAGTCCCTCTCTTAGACAACATTATTCTTGGAGAGCATTTGCTGTGAGGGATTAGCAGATATTTGGAGGGTGAGATCTTAGGTGAAAGAATTAGTCTTTCAAATTAGATTTCCCATTGGAGGAGGCCATTTCAGATTTAATATCTCATTCAGCCATTTCCTCCTATTTTTTTTATGAGTTGTTTCTACCCAGCAACTCTGGCATTATTGTATTTCCCTATTTTGTACATGTATTGTATCCAATCCTTATAAGGATTCTTGTACTTGTATTTTCAGGGGTTGAGAGATTTCTCCCACTCATTTCTTGAGATATTAGTGTCATATCATTATATTTCCATTTTATATTATGCAGTCTCTCCATATGACTACGCAGTTTTAGCCATGGCTCTCTTTATGTAGCAGTGTGCCTTCATTTTCATGTACAAGACTCATTGTTGCTTTCATTGCCTAACTTGAGTGATTGAATCCTCAAGCATTGTACTCTTTTGCTACTGCAATACACATTTATTAGCTATTTGTATCTTCATATGTGCAAGCTCATGAAAATAACACAGTGAATCCATTGTATGTTCACAAATTGTTGCAACCCCATCCTTTGGGAAATTTCTGAAAGGAACTAGGTGTGGAAAGCTTGCCTCACCACCCTAGAAGGATTTCATAGATCCCAATCCTTGGATTTTGGTCTCAGACACTTTGGTCTAAGGGAATCTAGGTCTTGGTATCAAATCCTGCTGCCTCCATTTCTGGAAAATGCGTTTTCCAGCCATGGATTGCTAGCTATCCTAAAAATGGATATTACAAAAACCTTATGTATAATGAGTACATGGACATTTTCTTTCCTTTACCTTTCTTTCTTTCGAAAGGCTTCAAAAAACATGTCCAGATGGGCTACACTGCAATGAATAGTCTTCCTTTGGCTCAAGTGCATGAATGATATCTACTTCATCAAAATCACTCGAGACTTCCACTGGGCCTCTTTCTTTCTGAGGTTCCTACCATCTGTGTCAGAGCAGACCACAGCTAGAATGGAAACCTGGTCAATGGTTTAACACTATGTCGATCTTACCAGTGAAATGTCTATGTCCTCCAATTTTTATTTTATTTTTCCTTATTGATTAAGATATTCTATGCAATGTTGACAGGTATGAGGAGTTAACACGTATTTGTGTGGTGTTTCGGTAAGTGAAAAACACTTCTCTCAAGTTTTCCTTGTATCAGCGCATTTCCAGTTTTGTTTCTTGAATCATAGTTTTTTTAATCTCAGTGGACCTTTGTGACCTTTTAATTTCAACCTCATTGTCTTTTACACCCATAATTACATGATTTAGAGATGGAGTGTATATAGTCATTTCTTTGTATGGTCACAATCTGCCCTCAAGGGTTTTGTTTTTCATGGTCAACGTAATGGTCACTATTTTTGTTTCAAAGGTAAATCTCATGGGAAACCCAAGGATGCTTCATCACATTTGAATATGGTATCCAAATTCCCAAATAAGCCCATTGGCATAGATTAGTGCACCTTACCCAGTGGGGTTTAACAAGGCACCTGCTAGTATGGAACTAAACAAATTCTCAGCAATATGGTGACAACTAGTTGAGATATAACCCCTTGTGTTAAGGTAGCCCCCACTGTCACATAATACAGTGAGGGAATTAGGCTTTTCAAAAGAAAATTATGGAGGAAACCCTTTGTTTCTATCTTATCCCAAAACTTTGATGAAAATGAAATCACTCTATGAATGAAGTATAGTAATGGACTATTTTGTCTTTCTAGGACTCGAATTCCAATCTCATCAATTGTAGACTACAAATCCTCAAACATACTACCTTTGGGTTGTGACTTCCGACTGTCGTTGCCTCTGCCAGAATTCAAAATGATCTGATTTCAAGTACAATGTTGAAGAATTTCTCCAATCTTGCTAATTATCAAGTATTCCATATGTAATTAAGTCTTTTTGCTATATTCAGTTTGCAAGCGTGGGATTTTTTTGGGCCTTCAAGGGTGAGGATATTATATTCAGTTTATCAAATAGACAAATCACCTCTTAATTAGTATTCTCTCTATTTTTCAGGTGTTCATCAATGTCCCATGGTATTTTAGTGCACTGTACTCCATGTTGAGCCCTTTCTTGACATAGCGTACCAAGAGAAAATTTGTAATTGCACGTGAAGGAAGAGTCACAAAGACCTTCTACAAGTATGTGAAATTACTTCTCTGATGTAGCGAAAATATGCTCAACCTCAATTGAAGACTTTGATTATATATGATAGAATGAAGGATATATTCAATGAAAATTTCCTAGAAACTTATTTAATACTTGATTTTACTTGCAGATTTATATCTCCAGAGAATGTGCCTATAAAGTATGGGGGACTTAGTAGGACAAAGATGTAGATTTTGGACCTCACAAGCCTGCAGTAGGGTTCTCCATTAGAGCTGGGGAGAAAATCAATCTTGAGATCGAGGGAGTGGAGGTAATGTACATCAAAAATTGCTCAAGTTTGCAGATTTTGTGTCAGTTCCTGCATTCAAATTTTGCTCTTTCGCCTTGGTTTTGTTTCCAATATACTTCCAAATTTGATGAGTTTTAGTTTTGGATATAAATTTTATGGGTGTTGGATTTGAGTTCGAGTTCATCCTCAAGATCTATGCGATTGAGATTTTTCTTTGTTTTTGAATTCTCACATTCAAGCTGTCTATGTTGTTCAAGTGGGAGCAACAATTTTGTGGGACCTCATAGTTGATGGGTGGGATGTTTCATATCGGTCAGAGTTTGTGCTGAGTGCACAAGGAAGATATTTAACTCTAATTGACAAGAACAGAAATTTATCTTCATCTGATGAGCTAATTTGCAATTCCTTCAAGGCATCAGAGGCAGGGAAGGTAGTTCTGATAATAGACAACTCCTCTTCAAACAAGAAGAAGGTTGCAGCCTATAGATACATGGTAAAAAAGAACATAGTCTAGGAGTTTGAGCCTCGCAGTAGATTATATGTACTTAGAAAGCTTTCTTACATTCAGCAATCAGAAATGTTAGTAATTAAGAATGTGCCATCATGTTGGAGAAGCAAGTTTGTCTCTTTGGTAGCTGGAAATTTTATCTACATATGTAGTACTATATAAATGCTAATATTGGTAATAATAAAGGTTGGTTGTGTTTCCAGAGTAGATCATCACTTTGAATTCCACAACTTTTCATGTTTTTGATTGATAGGTATATGATATACATGGTAAAGCAAGTATAAATAAAATTTATAAATATTGACCACCCCAAGGCTAGTTAAATTTTTTATTTATTGTTTACCCCATACACAAATATATATAAATAATATTTTTAGTTCAAAAATTGAATATTGTATTACATTCCTCATCAATAAAAATTTTCTTCAAGGAATTGTATACATTCAAAGGGTTACCTATATGTAAATGAAATCAGCCTGTTGAGTTTGGCTACATATTTTCTAAAATCTCAAACTTATCTTAAAATAAAACCGATTGTTTGCTTTGTCTTTTTGGTTACTATATAGTAATTATATCATGAATTCAGGACCAATGCAACCCAGAGAACCCAAATGAAGGGGGATAAAAACTATATTTGAGGGTGAAGCACTTTGTATTATACATATGAACATATTCTAATTTAAGATAATGCAACCAAGTGGATTTAAATGAATGGGATACAAAAGGTGATGGGTTTGGATAATAGATAGCAATTTGGTCAATTATGTTTTGATGTATATATTTGTTTAATTAAAATTTTTATTTTATTATATTAAAGAGCTGTGACCAATTTTATTTAATGGAAATGATAATATTATCGCTATATAAAAATTTTAAGATTAGGGGGGAGTTGAAGTTGTTCACTATCTTATACTTTCACTTTATTATATTTTAAACAAGGATTAATGCTCCTCTCATGAACTATGTACATATTCCATAGAGGTCGTTGAATATGCATTTTGTGGGTAGTTTTTTTTTAAGGTTTCAGAGGTAGGCATGAAGAGAACAAAGCAATTTTCAAGATAACTCAAAAATTGATAAAAAAAGCCACCCATTCTTCCAAAACATTTTGTATTGCCTCCAACTTTATCACCTACATCACCTTTATCTCGCATGGAAGATGTATCCCTGCTCCCCGACGTTACTTAGCACCTCTCGGTGCAAATGCTAGTATTACTTGATTTTCCATGCTTATGTGGAACATGGTTGACAGAAGGAACTATAACAACAATGGATTTGCATGAAATCTTTATAATTTTTTCAAACATGAAAGTTGTGATGTGTTACTAAGTTTCTTCATTATTTTATAGATCATTACACGTCAAACCGACTTTACTGCTTGACTAGAATTGCATTCAATGTTGTGCACAAGTATGATTTAAATGTATCAATCAAAAGTATGATTTTATCTATATTTGATAATGCAAGTTGGATAAATCATAAATACATAGGAGTGCTATGGCTATGAAGTTCAATATGAAATAATTTATTGATTGCTACTATTACTATTATATAAGGGGTTCTCCTCCAATGGCCTTATTAGCTATGTGAAGAAGGATTTGTGGAATTTGTATTTACTATAAGATTTGGTAGGAAGTTTGGAGTATGTGTAATTCATAATGATCTTGTCTTCTCTTCATTGATGAATTTTCAATGTGTGAGTTTTGACCAAAGCCATTGCATTATCAATGTGTCAAGGCTCAAAACTCGACCTCTATGTCAACTACTTATGATCGTTCCTAGGAACATGAATCCTAGTTTTTGTCGGTTTAAAATTTATCACAAGTTTTCTCTATTGTGGTAGAATTTGTGGAGGTTATCTTAAAATTTATTTAAGGTACCATGGATCTAGATTTCTTATGAACTTTCAACAATATAAAAAACTTTGGTGCAAATTGTTGATCAATTCTCACTTGGTTAGGGTTATAGATGTTAATGAAAATTTTGTGTGCATGCATCAGAGTTGGGTGAAAATGCACAATTTTGTGTAGCATTAGTGTGATAAATATGGGATAGTGGAAAGCATAGCTTTGAATATTAGTCTAATTTGACTCGTGCCTAATCAACTCAGTCAAGTTGATTGTTGGTTGAACGGTTATTTGTTGGTTCAATGGACATAAGATCTTGTAGGCCTAAATACCAAAGGGAAAAATGGAGCCCATCATGGGGTTATCTTTGTAATTCTCCACCACTGCTACCTTCCATGCTTCCTCAAAATCCTCTCCAACCTTAATATCAGTGCTAGTAGTAGCATGAGCAACAACACTACGCTTAGCATAACTACAAGAACACATTTTCCAAACTGCACGAAAACTACTTCCCTCACGAATCACCATGTGCCCTGCTTGGTCTCGGTGGTTCGCTTCCTTCAACTCCTGGTTCAACTACCATATCTTCATTGGAACCAACACCCCAAACTCCACTAGACAACGATTCACCATTTTGTACTAGTCATTCACCATTTGTACTGGTGATTTGCCATGATTTTACAAGATAATATAATCTCGTGAGAGATTCGCCAAAAAAATTATATATACATATTATAATATTAATAAATTCACCTTCCATTTTTCCTATGTATCATGGGGATTCGCCCAATTATTATACATATAAATTTAGGGGGGTTCTTAAAATTTTCCCTAAACATAGGGTCCAACATTTCCTGATTGGGCCTGCTGGTACTAATGAATCTGCTGATATGAAGCACTAGGCTGAGGCCCAAAATGGGGTTGCTAGTACTGAACATGAAGAAATATTTGGTATTGAGCACCAGACTGTTGGGGTAAAGGACCAGATTGACCCAAAAGGAGATTCAGACCAGCTTGGGTGCAAGAACCAAAGTAAGGATTAGTCACAACACCACTCACCGAAGGCTGGGTCTATTGGATGTACTGCTAAGATACGTTCAGTTGAGGAACATACTAATATTATGCATTCGAACATTGAACCTAAGGGATGTTAGGTTGCTAAACATACGAATACGATATGTTCAGTTATTGAAGGGGTTGTTAAACCCAAGAATATTAAACATGAGGCTATCCTGACCCAGGAATAGACCAAGAACTCAGTTGGCCACCACCCAATAGGGGAGGTACATAAAGAGGGTTAGACTGCCCCCCAGGCACAGACGAAACCATGGACTACCCACCTAGTGGTGGGACTGCAATAATCATAGATGGAGAATGGGCCACAACGACCACATTTGAAAAGAATGGGCCAAAAGACGGAGGAATACTCGTTGACTAAACAGGATCTGGAAATAAAGGTGCACCACCGGAAGCTCCAGAAATAAGGTTTCCCAAAGAGGTATAATTGTGCGGGAGTGTAGACGCAACATGACTAGACGATATTTCGGTCCCACTACCTGAATCGTGAGGTGTGGATTTGAACATCTCACCCTCGGAGGGAAATACTGATGAAGCAGCTTCTAGGATATAAGAGCCAGAGGTCTCCTGAAGAGTGCTTTGAGGAGCGCTCACGAATGGAACATCATCAACATTGGATGCCATTCCGTCAGGAAATAATCGATAGACAGTAGAGAGAGATGCTACTAGATAAGCATGAAAGGGGATTCTGGGCTGATCAAAAGCACTATAAGGTTGTGGAGGCAAGACCACAATCGGATCAAAGAGCAAATTTTGAGGAAAGGTTGAGAACTATGCAAATGGTTCGGGGCTTTCCACCTCAGAGTCTTATGATGTTATCCAAGGAGAATCGTTAGGTGGTGGTTGATATGATATGCATTGAACACTGATGACAACTCCAAGTTCCTCACCTTGCACTTCAAGGGGGTCAACCGGAAACTGAGGGACCTCAAGAGGAGGTTCTTGAGATATGTCAGAGGAGGGAATGGGAAAATTCAACGATTCAAACACGGTGACCTTTCAAAAGAAGATAAAAAAGGAGTCGAAAAAATTCACAATTTACCAAGAAATAATGAGGCTGGAGAACTGCATGGGTGATATGTTTTCATGGGAAATTACTTTTAGAATTAACAAAAAATTAAAAAAAAAGGTGTGCTATGCATAAAGGTTTACTATCCGTGAACTGCAATATACACCTTGGTGATCAATGATAGAAAAAATGACCAAGGACTTAACGTACGACAACCAATCTCCCTAAATGCTATGTTCAATGTATCACATTTACAAGGCGGCAGACTCGGTTACCTATGGTAGGCTTGCAACCTAGTGGTGTCCCCCCAAATATATACGACAGTACGTGGGATTCCAGTCCATAGTAGTGATGTCTAATGCATAACCGCTTGATGAGAGTGCCCCAAATATACTTATCATACATCAATATACTTCCATATGTGGGACAGGATGTCACCCCCAGGTTATAACGCAGACCGTTAGTAATAGCTCCTACGTTTAACGACATCGAAACATGTCTCTATCCTAGACCACTAAATATTCTCATTAATTCCAATGCTCCTTAAGGTAAATTGGGTTCATTTTAAGTTGGTCTTGATTAAAGTTTCAGTTTCAAGGCTCAAAAAAAGTGTCACCTCAATCCTTATAGTGCAGAATCAATGTAAAAAAGAAATCTTTCCATTCCGATGAGTCCTAAACTATTTAGGGAATATAGACAAGCAAGAATGCAATCAATGCAGCAACAATAATGGCCCCCAAACTAGTTCAAACTTACAAAATGCAATGTTTTTAAATCGAATTCACTTTTCCCAACAAATGCAACTTATTGAAAGACGAAAATGCTTTTCTTTTTACTAAGATGCACAAAAGATATATTTTTTTTGTTTTTCACTTTGAAATGTAATCAAAAGAAAAACAAATGAATGAAAGAAGAAATGAAAATACTTTTACTTTTCTTTCAATCCAACAAAACAAAAAATCACTTTAAAGAATGCATGAATGAAATGTTTTTCACTCTTCTCAAAACGATAAGGATAATCTAAATCAAAACCAAATGAAAATCACTTCCAATTTCTTTTGAATTTAGACAAAAAACACACTTTTCTATACTTGTGCGCCAAAAAAAATTTGATCCTCTATTTGACACTAAACCAAAGGGAAAATCAGAGATGCAGAGATGTATAGAGCATACAAAAATTCACTTCGAAACAAGGTAAGAGCAATGCAACAAAGGGTGTTTGAAATGGTGAAGAATTCCAAAACTTAAAAAGAAATGAAAGAAACGAAAAAGACTCACTCATAAAGATAGGTAATTCAAACACATAGCAAGGAGATCATTGATATCTCACAAACTCCCTTCAAGGGACAGGACACACTAGAAAATCAAAAGGGAAACTCAAATTTTCCTAGGTCTGAGATCAACACTTCTTTGCTACGCAGAAGGGTGTTGAAAGGCCAATCAGCGTGTTTGTATTATATATAATAGTGGTTCCAGCACTAATTTGCAAACAAAAAGGGCATTGGTCCCTAAAAACAAGGAAAAAATAAAAAGAGTCTCACTTAAACACCAAACCTGACACAGTGAAGTGACTATCAATCCTTACACAAGCTGACAAAGGCCTAAGCAAATTTAAATTTCAAAACTCGGTGAAACTGATCCAAGGTCAGATTGGGGAAGGAGGACTAAAAGGTAAAGCTCCCCAATGGAGTCGCCAGTTCTGTTGTCAAGATAAATCCCCTCTGCGGACAGAGGAAATCTCTCTAGTCCTAGAGTGGGTCTAGCAACATGAGATTCTTTCTAATGCAAAGCTCTCTTAACTAATATTTACAATGCAACAAGAAAAGAGACATAAATACCTTTTTTCCAATGCTACACTTGAGTCCGTTGATGATCCACAATCCTTGTAGGCTCTCCCCCTGCTACTGATGGCACGTGATTACATTTGGATGATCAAGAGACAATAGTAATCGTGATACAATACGTAATAAATGTAAACATTAGCTATCTAACAGATCAAGGAGTACCAAAATATTTGCATAAACATTTAGACAAATATATAAAGAAAACATCAAATGTTATTATTGATAATTACAAAAGGAAATATTATAGCCCAGCCCTTGATGTTTGAGACATCCTTTATTGAAAATCGAAGTCCTTTAATGAAGCTCAAAAACATTCCTTATCTCGAACACTTAGGCTTTATCACAATGCTAGCATGCAAAGGGATGAGAGTTCAAACGATTCTGACAATGTTCAACCAAGCTCTAAACTTGGGGGAATGAGGAATGTGAATTTATAGGAAGGGAAAAGAGGTTGGGAGCCCATGAAAGGAGGAGGAAGGCCTACTTTCTAAGGGATGAACACCCATGGATGAGATGAAGGCTCTAAAATCAGAGAGCTCAACCTTATCACCACCGTTCAACAACCAACTCATCGCCCTTGAGCTTCTAGAGGTCAAAGATTCTCCTCCAATTGAGGAAGCACTGCCAGAAAGGGGATAAACACGATTTTCCAAGAAATTAGGGTGCTGACAGCGCTAAGCCAGAACTATGAAAAGGACATCAGCACGATCATGGCACAGGAAGGGCGTTGACCCAAGAAACTATGAATTTGACCAAATTTCTTCAGTAGTATTCTGAGGGAGTCTTCTTTGGATATTCAAGGGGATATGTTAACATATTTCTTGATGGTGGAAAAAATTTCAAAGTATCTATCATGGGGAATTTCAGGATCAGGGATGGTAAAATTAGCATG
This sequence comes from Pinus albicaulis, assembly GCA_034641835.2. Classification (NCBI taxonomy): domain Eukaryota; kingdom Viridiplantae; phylum Streptophyta; class Pinopsida; order Pinales; family Pinaceae; genus Pinus; species Pinus albicaulis. The sequence continues at coordinate 930,230,570 of CM076583.1, forward strand.
GTGACAAATTATTGTGTAACACCTTACTATGCCAGGCATGCTACCTTGTAACTGAATATGTACATATATAATATCTCAAGGGACTCCAATTCCTTGACGAATCCATCTATAACTATAAGCCAGTTATAATACCTGTTAAATACATGCTCATGAATATAGCACATATCCACATAATGTCAGACAAATAAAGGTTAAGAATATTTTCTGTAAATTTCATGCAAAGAACTCATTCATTGGAATTATGGTTTCAAAACATAGCCAAAGGAATCCTCACCCAATTCCTTTCTTTTAACTTTTACCTTGATACAATTGAGCCTTATTATGTCGTGTCACATCAACCAGTTGTTAGTTATATAAACAAATCAATTTTTACCTTTTCATGCTAATACCAAGTATGTTTCCCTACAATTGTTCACACAAGTCAACCACATGTTCCAAAGATCAAGAAATTATATCTATTAATTTGAAATCAACCTTTACCAAGACTAACAACCATGTAATGAATACTACTACAACTAGAACCCACTTACACTCAAGTACATATCAACTAGAACCCAGTCATTAGTCATACTACTACAACTAGAACCCACTTACACTCAAGTACATATCAATTGTCTTAGAACATATGTGTTAGTACAACCATCTTAAAACAAGATAATTTATTCATGTAATCTTATATACACATACTCATATCATGTAATTAATCAAACATTAAAATATCCTGTAAAAATAACATGTTAGATAAAAAAAATAGACAAAATAATCAAACTCATACCTCGATGTATCTCAAGGGAGGCTATCACATCTGCACAAGTCAATCCATATTAGTATGACACAATATCATAAATATATTGACTCATACATGAATACCATAACCATAACCATCTACATAGGACAATCCAGATTATCGCAATACATATAAAATCAATATCTTAAATGCAATGACCATAATCATATGTGTATGACCGCAATGCATATAACTACAAGTTACCACCATTCATGACTATATGACACATGTGCATATGACCACACTGATTAGATAGCCTCTAACATACATGTAACCATAAAAATAATAGAATGACATGCATATACATAACTATAATGTATATAATAACCATTAACTATCATACCTCCATGCCCAACACAAAAACCTATTTAACAAATTTTTTTTACTCACTAGCATATTTGGCCCAATTTCTGACGACCAAAATGTCGCGATAGCAACACATAGATGTCCTAAGAGTGGCACTTTGAGGTTGGGAAAAACATCGTTTCCTGTACCGCCGCAAATGCGACACTTATAATAACTATCGATAGAGCAACAATAGACACAACACGTGTCTTCATTTAGTCAATCTTTGAATCGTGTTGTTTATTGTTGCTATTCTGAAATCATGTGGAGACGTCGGTATTATGACACTGGTGCCTTCCCAGAAGGTGTCGCAATATCGATGGCTTGTCATCGCACGTTCGGCTCTATTAGTTTTCCAGGAATGGAAACAATTGTCGGAAGTGCCACGATAGGCATCTCGATTCTGACAACTCGCATAACATTGTTGCGACGTTTGGGCCATACCAGTGATGAAAACAACCGTCGGAAGTGCGACGGAAACAACTGTCGGAATTCCGACACGACTCCTAGAAATTTTTTTGGGGTAGAAGTAACCCTGAGATGATCATCCACTTTAAGAAGGAACTCACATTTGGCTTATGGCATGATAGCAGTAGTTGATAAAGGAGAAAGGAAGATGTACGACCTCCCAAGCGAGCTAGGATGTAAGACAATTGTCTTGCATCCTAGCCTAGCTCAATTGGGAGGTCGTCAATCTTCATTTCTCATTTATCAACAATTTTCATCATGCCAAAAGAGAAATTTGAGTTCCTTCCTAAAGTGGATGATCATCTCACACTTACTTCTGACCCTACGAAGGTATCTCCAATAAGAATTTGGTACCTTTTTTATAAGAGCAAGGGCATGTCATGGCCGACATCATTTTTTTGTTAATACTATTTCATAATGTATTATTACATGAAAACATCTCCCTTATCATGGGTTATACAGTGAATCTCAATTCAATGACTATAACATCAAAAATCTCCTTACTCGTGGTCTTTCCAACAATCAAGGAATAAAATCATCCTACATGGAGTCGAGGATGCTTGCTTTGTCTTGGCCATCATTTTATATTTTTCCAACTACATGGGATCAATAGGCATGAAACCCTGTACATTGTGCTCCAACAATAGTAGTACTTAACACTTCCACAACTAAAGTTTCAGGAAACTTTGAATCTATCTTTATATCTAAGATTGAATGTAGTCACACTACTTGAGAAAATAAATCAACCTAGAGACAACCAAATATAGGTCTGCAATGTTTTTCTTAAGAATGGATCTCAGAATTCCACCCTTGAAACCTTTTGAAAACTCCATAGAGAAAGGAGAAGCCCTACTACCCATACATGGAAGCTTGGAAGGATTTCACCAAACACAATTTGATACCATGTCAAAAATCAGGCAATAATAAGTTGATTCTAAAATCAGGAATTTAACCTAAAATTATATATAGTTAAAACCAAATACACTAATAAAAATAACTATAGGGTATTTTAACCTAAAAAATCAAACTACTGATAACATAAACAAACACATCTCAACTCTCAAAACCACATATCGTTGTTTCAATATTAAACCTGAAAGCATTAAAAATAAAATTTTATAGCTCAAAAGCTCAAACTCTCGAACCACCACAATGGTTCACCTTAATTATCCTTTATTGGATAACAAGAGCGTAAAATGAAACTGGACATATGCACTAAGCATCAAGCCCTAATCCAAATGCACCTTCCTTTCATAATATAGATGAGGGAAGAATGTGCCTCGCTGGAGATGTACTGAGGCATTCATGCATGCATTGCGAATGCATGCCTCCCATAGATCTGCACCCTTAATAAGAATTTGGATGGCACATGTATGCACCATCTATCTCTCCTCCATATATTCCCTTGTGTCCTCATTACCTACTGTGTAGAAGTGTTGAAAGAGATGGAAAATAGCCACAACCCTCTACTCTACTAGAAGAGGAAGGTGCCATAGCTGGAACACAGTTTGAAGTACAAACAAGTACAAAAATAACAGTTACTACATAACTAACATTAACTACTACAACGAACAAGGAATCCACTTAATAAATGTAGTCCATTACATCCTACCCATTATAAAATTGTCTACTGAATTCCCAAGACATCAGAAAGGCTTTTATTTAGCATGTTTTTATTTTTTTGAAAGCCCTATCAAAGTGGTTTTAATGCTAATGTTAAATTATGTTGCAAAAGTAAATATGTTTTAATCCACCTTTGCTTACATATAAAATAAAGTGACAAGGCCAAAATGTACCTGTGTGTTTAGTGTGTCCACATTACACATTGATAAATATGTGAATCCATAATCCACAGTATTGTTAGAAACATGGTGCTCCTAGAGCCTAGTGTGGAAATTTGCATCACAGCTAACAAAATAAATTGAAAAAAATGGCATATGACATCTAATGGAAAATAAATTACAACTATGTTAATTGTCCAACACAACCATCTACAACTATGTACTGATTATGAAAAATAGCAACACCAATTTCAAATATCACAAAATTATTTAAAAAATTGATTTCATTTCACTGGTATACAGTGCATCATCTTGTCATTAAAGGTTAGATGAATTAATAGACAACCACGAGTCCACAACAATAGACTAAAGATTCATGCAACCATTACAAACTAGTGCCAAGCCATATACAACCTTCTCCATTTATATATATCGTACATTATATCTTGGCTGCAATCACTACACAGAAGTTACATGGATGGATATGAATCAAAGCAGTAAATTTGAAAGTAATTGAGGAATAGTATAGTATGTCATTTGGAATCCAGACAATTGCAAGTTCTGAAAGACAAAACAATATTGTCATTCTTATTTTGGGCCTATTGTTTGAACTAGCAAAAAAGTGGGGGTGCTTATCTCATCAAATAATGATTTTGGTAAGAATGTGATTGGCCACTCCTCGAATGCTCCTAGCTAATCCATTATGATGGTATTAATTGTTACAGGTATCTAAACAATGATTTAAATTAGATGGAAATTGGATATGTATTGAACACTTCTAATTGATTTATTTTTATGTACTGACTTTCACATGTCCCATTGGAATTTCTCTAAATGCAACTAACATATTGTCGTGACAAGTTACAAAAACCACATATGGACAAGAAGCTTTGATCAATCTCATACAACTCCAGAGCACATATACAAACATGTTAAATAGAACAGGAATCATGTATTACAAATCTCAAAACAGAGATAGAGACCAAGTCAAGCATTGCATTTTTTAAAAAATATGGATAACAATTAAAATAATATTGAACTTATATGCAAAAGGAAACATCCTCAGCAAGGAAGCCTAACCCAGAAGGTAAATCAAGATACAAAAAAATCAGTGTTGCTGACTTTATTATGATCTTTAATATTAAAGTTCCTGGTCAAATTAAGGGTGAGGCATCTATGGCAAGTTTTAATTTCCTATTTTCTGATATTTTAAAGCTACATATGTATTGATATCCCAATTGTAGCAATATATAATGGGAAACACACAAAAACTACATTGAGTATTAGTTTGAATGTCTCAGAAAGATGGATAAGAAATGTTTACAACCATAACCTTTGAAACATAGAAAGCCAAAGGCCTAATAGAATAGGCATATCATAGCAACAAAGAAAACACGACAGTCTTAAAGGATAGTATTTTCCATGGGATTTCCATTCCAAAAAGATTCACAGTGACCATTACAAAAACTGCCTGTTTGAAAACCCTAATTAAAATATTAATTTCCCAATCATGTAATTCATGCATACAATCCATATAAATTCTATTAGGCATTCTATCATTGGAGGTCAACTATGGTTTCTCTTATAGATTCCAACATAGAAACAACAAAGCACCAACATAGGAAAAAAACCTTACATAAGTTCAATGTGATAAAGCTGTCCTTGATCATCAGTGAAAACCCAAACCTCCAAGAATCTAGGAGAAAATAGTACAATATGCATTTCACAATGGAACTTATACATGAACAAATTCCAAAAAAATATGCTAATCCTTTTGTGAAAATGCACAAGAAAATGATCATGAAAAAGACTAAAAAATATCATGTGCTTTCGAAAAAAATGTGATGTTTCTTCACATTAGACTTACTTACCAATTAATTCCATTGCTTCATATGGCATCTCCTCAGGGACAATAGGCCAGGGTGTTTCATATGACATCTCCTTGTTCATTCAATGCATAACCACCAATTGTACCACCTGAAACAAAGCCACTAACCCCTTCCCTTTTATTGCTTAGAATATTGGATGACTGGCTAGAGCTTGATGCATAAGAATTAGATGATGCAGGGACAAAATTACTCTTGAATTGTGCCATCATTCTAGTCTTCAGAGCATTTACTGCTGCTCCACAGTTAATATTGGAAGGTTTTGATGGTTTGTTGAATCAATATTATAAACTATGCCAAGCCCATAATCAACACCACGTATATTTTGACCTCCACCACCACTGCTGCCACTACCACCCCTTCCACCTCCTCGCCCACCACCTTTCCTCCCACCTACATAGAAACATTTTAAAAAATAATGTAAACCAGGCTATAAAGAGGTATGCAAATTTAGCCAGAGACATAAAAAGAAGAAAGAACAATAAAAACACAAATTTCAAGAGTTTGATCATTGTAAATAGATAATTACCTAGAATCACATACCATGAACTTTCCTAGCCTCTCGTTTGGCTTGGAAACAACTATCCTACAATTTTGCAGTACAAATCTAGGTGAGAAATGTGAATTGCATATTTTTGTCACCAGTTAAAAAGCTCTAGTTAAATGTTTTAATGAATCTGCAGTTCAAATGCTAACCAAAGAACTTAATAACTCCACAAAAAAATCATGAAAAAATTAACTAGTACAGTTAGAGTCTTCCATTTACGTTCATCTAACCTTCATTGCCAGATCCATTAGCTCCTTAGAGACATTTTGACCAGTGGCAACCAAACTGTTCACAAGTTCCCCGGAAAAGTGTTCTTCATTTTCTATAACAAGGGTTTAATCTATGCCTTCTTTGTCCCCTGCCTGCCCCGTCCTTCCAATACAATGACCATGCATATCTATGTCTCTGGCAACATCAAAGTTTACAACATATTTGATTGACTTGATATCAAGACCACAAGCTGCAACATTTGTCACAACAAGAACATGGTAAATCCCTGTCTTGAACTTTTGTATAACCCCCATACGAGAAGCCTGGTGCTTATCTCCATGAAGGGCTACAATTTTGAAACCATCTTGAATCAAATGATGTTAAATCTCATCAACCTTTGTTTTTTTTGAAGAAAAAACTAGAATATCTCCATTATCAATCATTTTAGGAATTTTTCTCAGAAACCAAGGCATTTTCTGTGCATCTAAAGGAATTACATGGACAATTTGTGTGATGTCCTCATTTTCCCTTCCTATTTCCCCTACATTGACTTTACAGGTTCTTAAATAATTTCCCTCACCAAGCGCTCCACTCTCCTCGGCATAGTTGCTGAAAAGAGCAGTGTCTGACGACCAGGCCGTATCTGACCCACAATAGATTTGATTTGAGGCTCTAACCCTAGGTCAAACATCCTATCTGCCTCATCAAGCACTAGAAAATTTCCTCTCACTATTTTTAATGCCTTCATCTTCAACATGTCAATCAACCTTCCTGGAGTAGCAACCACTATCTCACAGCTAGCCTTTAGTTCTTTGAATTGTTCAAGTTTTGATATGCCTCCAAAAACACCAGAAAGACGAATTCCATGAGGTTTCGCAAAAAGAGACTGACAGACCAATAAATTTGGAATGTTGGTTTTAAAGGATCAATTATGAACAAGTAAGATTGAGAAATTCATTTAAAAGGAAATGTACCTTTCCTGCATCTGGCTGTACCCCTCTCGGAATGACTTTGAAAGATCCAACATAACCCATTTAATGCCTTCATCCATTGCACCTTCTGCCCTTGCAGAATAAAAAAATACAGTCTCATCATCAAACAACACAATTTCAATGACTTCTCTCCATAATTTAATGCACACATAACCTTTAAGCTCTCTAAAAGTAGTGACCTGAAAGCGTATATATATTTTTCTGGGTAGTGACCACAATTCCATCATACTTAAGCCTATTCCATATTCTCTCCAATGATTAAAAAAATAATATAACAGAAGTTCACACATATATGATGAACATGTATAAACAAATAGTAAGATTTACTCAACATACCTGATGAAATGTAGACTGCAAACAATCCTTCATTGTGAAACAATGTAGTTGGTGTCTAAGAAGCTTCTGAAGAACCCATTTTCTAATATGTAACCATTTTCATATCTAAGTGTGAAGCCTCACCCCACAATCTCACCAACACAACCCCATGCATATCATTCCAGTGTGAATAGAACTCCTACTCCAACATCCTCTACTTTCAACTCCTGCGTGTTTTTCAATTTCATCTTCAGAAGGTCCACTACCTTCCAGGATTATTCATATCGGCCAAGAATGCTTTGAAAGCTCATTGCATTTCTCCACAGTAGTTGGTTCCTAGATATATTTCTTGTTTTACTCCAATAGTTGCTTGTAATAGGTACTACCATGACTTTCTACAAATTGTGAAGCCACATTTACCTTCTTTTGTGGTTGAACAAACTTCAAATCCATGTCCTCTGAAGGGATACTAGTGATCTTTTGATTCGAATGGAACCCAATGATCTACTGATGTGATGCAATGCAAAGGAAGAAAGGGCTCCAAAGTTAATAATATATCTATAAATGTTTGTCAGGGCTAACTCTCATCAAAGAACGGTTTGGTATATCTCAAACCATAACACTAATCATTAGGGGAATTTTGAGATCTAAAATGGTCCTCCTAAGGAAATTATAAAATAATAGTGGAAATAATAAAATAATATTTGATTGCATCATCAAATTTAGAGGGAAAAAAGAAAAAACTACTTTTTCAACTCATTATATTTTCAACTTATCTCCCAAATTTTTTACTAAAATTTCGAGCGAGAGTACTCGTTGGATGACAAAATTTAATTCCTCATCCAAGGAGTACCCATCTTTCATACTTTATATGGGTCCTACTACACGAAAAATGAGAAATACATAAAAAAAAAACATGATTACAATCACAGTTTTAATGTATTTCTCGTTTTTCGTGTAGCAAGACCCAACTAAAATATGCAACATGGGTACTCCTTGGATGAGGAATTAAATTTTTCATCCAACGAGAACCCTCTCTCGAAATTTGAGTAAAAACTTTGGGAGATAATTTGAAAATATGAGTTGAAAAAGTAGTTCTATTATTCTATTATTTTTTAATATTTTTACCCTTTTACTCAAAAAATGGTGAATCATCCCCCATGGTTGACATCAGCATCTTGAATCCTATTGGTTCTTATAAAGTTTATTTTTTTTGTACATTTTTCTTAGGAGGCCCATTTTAGACCTCAAAATTCCCCTAATGCTTCTCTAGAAAATTCAAAATAAAGACACAACAATACCCTACTGTTTTTCAAGATTCAGCGATTTAGTCGATGGGGAATGCATGGATCTATTCGAAGCTGAGTTTCAACGATCGAATCCCACAAATGGGATGAGATCGGGAGCCAGAGCCTGGGAGTTAGCCTTCACTTGGTTATGCTTAAAGATGAAGACCTATGCAGCACCGCCTCGAATACTGTGCCTCTCTTTCGACTCGATATCAATCTGTTATGAAATGCTAAGTGTTATGAAATGCTTCAAGACAAAATTGTTTGAAAAATGCTTGAAATTTGAAAAATTTCCCACAAAATTGTTTGAGAAGCCTTTTAAATGTGAAAAATGTGCCATCATTGTGGGAAAATGACTCTCCCAATAAGTAATAATGATTATATAATCTTAATATAACGTGTTAATTATGATTTATTGATTTAATAATTATTTAATTTAATGTGTTAATTAAGATTTATTGATTCAATATTGGTGAACAAAAACTTTACAAGGATACAAATGTTTTTAGTGAAGGACAAGTAGTTTTCTACTAACTCAATGAGCATGGTGGTGTAAAAATTTTCATTAAGGAATGGATTACAATGGGGTTGACAAAGATGAGAGCTCAAAGAACCAAAATACCATGGAAGACACAAAATCTAAAGAGAAAGTTCAACAATCTTTTAGGAAGTATAGATAACTTACCAATGGTGGTTGAACTAGATGTAAGAAAATGAAGAAGGAAATGAGGAGTTGCAAAAAGAGATTAACGAGGATGGGATTAGTGAAGTGAGGATGAGAGAGTTGGAGAATTTTAATGGGAAAGGTGAGTTGGCCAGAATGGTTGTGAAACAAACAGTTGATGATAAAATATAGCTCAATAAGGAGTAGTAGTCAAGGCACCTCAATGAGATATGATGAACACACTAGAGTGGGTTTACAAGAGGTATGTGATTACAAAGTGACAGGTTGGATGCAATGTAGAATTAGATTGTGGATGAGAAAGAATCAAATGAACTAATGGGAAACCATATCCTAAGGCCAACATATGTGTCCCAAGTATTCAAACCTAGTAGTGGGCATGACGCTAGACAATAGAAAAGTTGGAATTGTACCAACCCCACCCCTTATGATTCTTAAATACAATTAGGTAACACCACAGTAGCTTTTTAATAATGTTTCAAGCCCACCTAGTAGTTAGCTTACTGATGGAGGAACAATAAGAATTAGAGGAAGTTTGTTAGGTCCCTATATTACTAGTATAGTCCCTTATTGTTGTTAGTGTAACCCCCTTATTTTTATTATTGTACCCTTGTAACCCCCATTTTTTTATTAGTGTGCCCTTAAATTATTATTGTTAGGTCGGCTAGGATTACATTGTGGCCCACTAGGATTACATTATGGCCCCATGGACTCCTATATATAGAAAGGAGGTTTTGTAAATTGTATCATCCAAGAATTGTTCATTTATGTAATGTATTGGAGGTTTCCCCCTCAAAGTGGCTCATTTATAAGGCGTTTATATCTCTTTTCTTCTCTTTTTGGAGCTGGTTACACAACATTTGGTATCAGAGCTTGGGATTCTAGGGTTTCGCTGCTCCAAACAGGTCATCGTGGCATTTTCGCTATAAATTTTTTTCTACGAAGTTTCAGAAGCTGCAATTTTTAGGGTGAGAAGCTGAAATCCCGAGGAAGATTGTCTAAAAATTTCAGAGCTTGGTTCGCAATATTTTCGGAGATATCATCTGTGGAAGTTAGGTATTTTTTCAAGCTCCTAAACAGGTCATCGTGGAATTTTCGCTATAAATGTTTTTCTACGAAGGTTCAGAATCTGAAATTCGTATGGTGCGAAGCTGAAATCCTGAGGAAATGTTTCAAAACATTTCAGAGCTTGGTTTGCAATATTTTTGGAGATATGATCTGTGGAAGGTAGTGCTTTTTCAGGCTCCTGAATTTCATCTCAAAGAGGTGATCGTGGGAAAAGTTCAATAACTCTCTCTCTGGGCAGTGGATTTGAGTGCCGTAAAAATTGGTCGCAAGTACACGGACTTTAGTTTCTTGGCTATCAATTTCAGAGACAAAGGACGAAACAGTGACACGTGGCAAGTCCTACAAGTGTGCTCTACTGAACCAGTCCAGAATTAGGTCATTGTGGGAGATTGGACACAAATTTGTCTTGGGGAATCCAAATTAGATCAGACCTATGGCATTTGAAAGAAGCTTCAGAGGGCTACTACAGGGCTGAATTTCAGATATTCAAGATTTTCAATTTCAATATCAAGCTCATCAAAGCAAGTAAAGGGTATCAATATTGGATTATAAAATGGCGCCTAAAAAGAATTCAACACCCATTAAGCCTTCAGAAGGCTCTACCATGACTCATGAAGATGAAGAATTGCAACATGATCTATCAAAATTACAAGAGCAAGTGCAACAAATTTCACTCTCGCAAAGAGCAACAAAAAATGAAATGGAAGTTTTGAAGAAGGGCGTGGAAGTGAAGATGGACGGTTTGAAGAAAGGCATGGAAGCTAAGATGGATGGCGTGGAAGTGAAGATGGACGGTTTGAAGAAAGGCGTGGAAGCTAAGATGGATGGCATGGAATCTAAGATGGATGACATGGAAGCTAAGATCGATGAGAAAATGGAAAACATGAAGAATTTTCTAAAAGCAGACATGGAAGGTTTGACAAAGTTTATACAAGAAAGGTTTGCTAATGATGAAAAGATAGTAGAAGAACCTCATGATGAGAACAAAATAAATTTTAATTGTGATTTCATAAACTCTAATGTTGGCGGGAAGAACCACCATATTCCAAAAATGGATATGAGGAAGTTTGATGGAAAGGATCCTGTAACATGGATACTACAGATGGAGCAATATTTTGATCTCCACAACGTACAAAACACACAAAAGGTACGCATTGCAACTTTACATTTAGAACAAAATACATTTGTATGGTATCAATGGCTTTGCTCCCGTAAAAAAATTGTCACTTAGTCAATTTTTACGGAGGAAATGATAGCACATTATGAGGATACAAAGAGCAACACCTTCTTTAGCCAATTGATAAATCTCAAACAAAAGGGTTTAGTGGGGGAGCACATTGAGGACTTCAAAAATTGAATATAAGGGTAACTGATATTCCAGAGGAACACAGGATTGATCTCTTCATAGGTACTTTAAAGGATAACATCCAACATGAAGTTCGCGTTTTGGAACCCGATTCATTGGAGAAGGCATTCAGGTTGGCAAGAAAAATTGAATGTAAAATTATGGCGACAAGGAAGCCTACCACTCACTTCTATAAAGAGGGAAGTGTTGCTACTCCTAGATTTCCACAACCTACAAGGTTGACACCACAACAATTGGAAGAAAAAATAGCAAAAGGGCTTTGCTACAGTTGTGATAGAAAATACATTAAAGGTCATAAGTGTGCTGAGAAGAAATTATTTTACATAGATTGTGAAGAGGAAGAAGAAAATGAACAAGAAGAGGATATACACCAGGAACCAGCCCTAGAAGAGGAAGAAATGAATCCGACCATATCGTGTAATGCACTGGCAGGAATTACCACACCTCAAACTCTCAAGATAGAAGGACATATCAAGAAGAAAAAGGTAATAGTGTTGATTGATTCAGGTAGCACCCATAATTTTATTCATTGTAAGGTAGCCAAGGAATTAAATTGTTTCCTATACCCAGCACCAGAACGTCAAGTGATGGTTGCAAATGGAGGAACTATAAATTTCTCTGGAAAATGCCATAATATCAAGCTAACCATGGGGGAATATGTATTGACTAGTCCAATGCTTTCCATTCCTATGGAAGGTGCTGATGTTGTACTAGGAGTACAATGGTTACAATCTTTGGGGATGGTAGCTTTTAATTTTCAAGAACTTTTCTTGAAATTTTTTTCAGAAGGAAAGGAATTCGAATTACGGGGTATTGAAGGGAAGCCGGGAAGGATAATAAGCTCTAATGTCATTACAAAGCTTCTAAAGAAAGAACAACGAGGCATAATTGCACAATTATGCTCACTAGACATTCCGACATCAAAATCATCTATTTTGGAAGATCTCCAACAAGTCTTGGACAATCATTCCAAGGTGTTTGAAACTCCCAAAGGACTCCCACCTATTCGTGATCATGATCATGCTATTCATTTGATTCCAGGAAGTGTTCCTCCAAACATCAGGCCTTATAGATATCCTTACTTCCAAAAGAGTGAAATTGAACGTATTATTGCAGAAATGTTAGAGGCGGGTATAATTCAACCTAGTCAAAGTTCTTTCTCTGCTCCTGTAGTATTGGTACACAAGAAGGATGGATCATGGCGAATGTGTCCGAATTATAGGGAGCTCAATAAGCTCACCATTAAAGACAAATTTCCCATTCCTGTGATTGATGAATTATTGGATGAATTACATGGAGCAATTTATTTTACCAAGTTGGATCTTCGTTCAGGATATCATCAAATTAGAATGAAGATCGAAGATATTCCAAAAACAACATTTCGAACTCATGAGGGTCATTATGAATTTTTGGTCATGCCTTTTGGCCTTACCAATGCACCTTCTACATTTCAAGGGTTTGATGAATTCCATTTTCAAACCCTTCCTTAGAAAATTTGTGCTAGTATTTTTTGATGATATACTAATCTACAGCAGGTCTTGGAAGGATCATGTTGAACATGTTGACAGGGTGCTCAAACTATTGCAGGAGAAACAATTATATGCAAAAACATTCAAATGTTTCTTTGGAGTACAAGAGGTGGAATATTTGGGTCATATTGTATCTCACGAGGGTGTTAAGGTAGACCTTAACAAAATTAAAGCCATTAAGGAATGGAAAGTCCCCACAACCATAAAGCAGTTGCGAGGATTTCTCGGGTTAACAGGGTATTATCGCAAGTTTGTTAAGAATTATGGGAGAATAGCAGCACCTCTAACAACATTATTGAAGAAAGATGCATTTTCATGGACTCCTGAAGCAACTAAGGCCTTTGAACATCTTAAAGAGGCAATGTGCCTAGCACCGGTCTTCGCTATGTCAGACTTCACAAAAACCTTTATTGTGGAATGTGATGGCTCAGGAAATGGAATCGGTGTAGTTTTAATGCAGGAAGGAAGACCCATTGCTTTTGAAAGTCGTCCAATCAAAGGAAAGTATTTACAGAAACCTATTTATGATAAGGAAATGTTAGCAATACTGCATGCACTAAAGAAATGGCGAACTTACCTAATGGGAAGACACTTCAAGGTAAAAACTGATCATGATAGTCTTAAACACTTTTTTGGAACAAAGACTATCTTCAGAAGAGCAGCAAAAATGGGTCACAAAGATGTTGGGTTATGACTTTGAAATAATCTACAAAAAAGGAAAGTTTAATGTTGTTGCAGATGCACTCTCAAGAAAGAATGAAGAGGTGGAAGCATTGCTTGGTGCCATTTCTATTATCCAACCAGATTGGATAACCGAAGCAAGAGATGAATGGAAGAAGGACAAAGATGTATGGACACTCATTCAAAAGTTGCAGCAAGATCCTAGTACATCTGATACATTTAGTTGGAAAATGATTCCTTATGGTACAAAGATCGCTTATATCTTTGTAAGAATTCCCAACTAAAACAAAAGATTCTTCTGGAATTGCACACTTCTCCTTTAGGAGGACACTTAGGATTTTTAAAAACTTACCACAGGGTGAAGAAAGAATTTTTTTGGGATGGCCTTAAATCTGATATTCAAAAGTTTGTGGCGGAATGTTTGGTTTGCCAGCAGAATAAAGTGGAGACAATTATGACCCCGGGACTTCTACAACCTTTATCCATTCCTAGTCAGCGTTGGGAGGAGATTTCAATGGATTTTATCACAGGTTTACCTAAGTCTGAAGGAAAGAATGTCATCATGGTGGTAGTTGATAGACTTACCAAGTATGCAAACTTTTGTGCATTATCTCATCCATTTAAAGCAAGTACAGTTGCTACTACATTTATGGACAGAATTCAAAAGCTACATGGAAGCCCAAGGGTTATTGTGAGCGACAGAGATCCCATTTTTACTGGAAATTTTTGGACGGAGTTATTTTCTTGTTTGGGTACTCAATTAGCTCATACTCATCTTATCATCCTCAATCTGATGGTCAAACTGAGATAGTAAATAAATGTTTGGAAGGATATCTTCGTTGTTTTGTATCTGATAAACAAACACAATGGGTCAAGTGGTTACCTCTCGCCGAATGGTGGTATAACACTTCCTTCCATACTGCAGCAAAAATGACCCCATTTATGGCACTTTATGGATATCATCCACCATCGATCACATCATCTTTAAGGGAAAATTCGAAGGTTCAAGCAGTGGAAGATCACATCGAGCATCAGCAAGAAGTTCTCCAACTCTTAAAGGATAACCCGAATTTGGCACAAAATCGAATGAAACAACAGGCAGATCAACATCGCAGCGAGAGAAGTTTTGATGTAGGAGATTGGGTATTTTTACAGCTACAACCATATAAACAAATGTCCCTCAAGAAAGCTAAGAAGGATAATAAATTATCTCCAAAGTACTATGGTCCTTACAAGGTGTTGCAAAAGATTGGTACTATGGCATACAAATTGGAGCTTCCTGCTTCTTCGCGAGTACATCCATTTTTCCATGTTTCATGCTTAAAGAAGGTTATAGGTGAAAATCTTCCAGTTCAAACAATATTGTCAGAACTCGACAACTACGGAATCGATCAATTTCAGAGTATCTCATCAAGTGGAAGAACTTACCCACTGAAGATTCTACATGGGAGAATGAGAATTTTATACAAAAGCACCCAGAGCTACTCAAGCGTTGAGGACAACACTTTTTTTGAAGGAGAGGGGCATGTTAGGTCCCTATATTACTAGTATAGTCCCTTATTGTTGTTAGTGTAACCCCCTTATTGTTATTATTGTACCCTTGTAACCCCCATTTTGTTATTAGTGTGCCCTTAAATTATTATTGTTAGGTTGGCTAGGATTACATTGTGGCCCACTAGGATTACATTATGGCCCCATGGACTCCTATATATAGAAAGGAGGTTTTGTAAATTGTATCATCCAAGAATTGTTCATTTATGTAATGTATTGGAGGTTGCCCCCTCAAAGTGGCTCATTTATAAGGCGTTGATATCTCTTTTCTTCTCTTTTTGGAGCTGGTTACACAACAAAGTTGTCTTAACAATAGTGCAAATTTGAATATTAAGAGTAGCACAATTGTGAGTTTTAGTTATTTAGAGAAAAAAAAAAAAATTCATGAGTTTTAGTACCTATGATGCTTTGAATTATAACCTAGGAGAATGTAAGAGAAATAATATTAGATTGATGTACTATTTAAAAAATCTTGTCATATGTAAATGCTTTGGTAAAAAACATAATGATTCTCATACCTCGATATAAAACAAACCCTAAAAATATCATTCTTAAACTCTCTTGTGTAGTTACCCAATGCCATTCAAGTAGAATATCGCAATTACTTATGTCAATAATTGTGCGATCATCCTTTTTGTACTCTTAAAGGAACTCTTTCTAGACATGCACCCCATCAAGCATAAATCATCCTAACATATACCTTTGAAGTAATATAAATCATCAAATGATTATACTTAAAAGAAATATCACCCATAGCCTTGGTGATGGTGTAAGATCGTATCAAAGTGGTATGAGCTTCTTATGGGAGTTTGTCAATTGCTCTTTATGTGAGTCAAACCATAATTTTTCACCAACATGAGACTTATGTGGAACCCAATGGATTTTGTATCTACTTGTACTTGGAGTTGGAAACTTTCTACAAAATATCATTAACTCGGTGTTGAATTTGTTGGATACGTTCCTCAAAATTGGTTGATTTTCTTACCCCATTCAAAGTATGGGAGGTATCTTGATCATGTGTTATTCCATGAATATAGATACATCAATTTGTGCCAATTGTTGGGACCCCGAGCACACCTAAAATGGCTTGTGGCTAATAGAAATATGAAGAGTTATTTAAAATTTATGTTGAAAATATGGAAGGCTTTCAACACGTGTATGTGGATGCTCCCAATTGTATACTCTAAGGAAATATACAATAATCCTATTGACTACTTTTTATTTATCAATCTAGGGATGGAAGGCAATGGATTTGGTCAAACTTGATGTCCATCTTGGACCAAAGATTAAACCATAACATATTGAGGAACCTACTATCCCTATCAGGAAATATGGTCTATGGAAACCCAAAATTAACCAAATTATGCTTGAAGAAGAGCTTATGACTGGGTTTTGTGACGACAATATTCTTACAAGGTGCCAAAATGGGTCTGGAATTAGGGGTTAAGGGGTATAGGGCGTTAAATGGTTTACTAAATGAAAACAACAAGTTATTACAAAGGGGGGACATTTGTCTTTCAAAACTAGGTTTTTTGAAAGCACACATCTACTCAAAACACTTTGTAGCTAATGTTTTACCTTTAATTGACAAATGTGTTTAAAGTATCTTTAGTGAGGCACGTGTCTTCTAAAATATGTGTTATTTTAGCACGAAATACTCAAGATAGTGCATTGAATGTATGAGTCATCCTTGCCTCACTTTGAATCCTAATATAAACACATCAATCACAAGTGAAGGATTTTGGAAGTTTTGATCTTAAGCATTCATAATTTTTTAATATTCTTAAACCCGAGGTCATCTTTCCCTTAAGCCTTTCTTGGAGAGTCCTTCTTTTGCTTCCAAAACAAACAACCTATTATCTAATCCTCTTCTTTGAATGGGAATTAGAAATCACATTGTGCATCGTTATTGATCTCATCATTCTAGTGATTTCCCTATACCGAGACTCCTCCCATTAGTGAAAGTTCATAAAGAGCAGGGGAAATTGAATGAGGTGAAAGTGGGTCCTTGTCCCATTATTTCCACTTGATCTAGTAGTATTCCCTTTAGAACCCCTCTTAGGACCCTTGCTAAATTAAGCGTTAACATTTTTCAAAAATAAGTATAAAGGAGATGGCTCACTTGACAAGAAAAAAGATAGGCTAGTGGAAGAAGGTTTTGCACAAAAATAAGGGATCAATTATGAGGAGAATTTTTCCCCCATAGAAAAATGGGCTACCTTCTGGACACTCTTTTCCCTAGAAACTCAAAAAGTTGAAAATTCCAACAAATGGATGTAAAAACTGCTTTCTTGAATGGAGATCTGAAAGAGAATGTTTTTGTATCCCAACCAGAAGGATTTTTTGTGAAGGGTTAGGAACATAAAGCATGAAAGCTTGTAAAATCCTTGTATAGACTCAAGTAAGCACCACGAGCCTAGTATAATTAGGGTTAGGGGAATAGGGGATTAGGGTTATAGGTTTAGGGTTTAGGGGTTAGGGGAATAACGAGTTAGTGGTTAAGGGGTGAGGGATTGGGGGCTTAAGGGTTAGGGGATTTAGGCGCATTTAAGGGTTATGGGATTAATGAGTTAGTGGTTAAGGGATTAGGTATTGGGGTTAGGGGAATAATGAGTTAGTGGTTAAGGGGTTAGGGATTGGGGGGCTAGGGCTTAGGGGATTTCGGCGCATTTAGGGGTTAGGGGAATAATGAGTTAGTGGTTGAGGGAATAGGTATTGGGGGCTTAGGGGTTATGGGATTTAGGTGCAGTTAGGGGTTAGGTGAATAATGAGTTAGTGGTTAAGGGATTAGGGATTAGGTTCTTAGGGTTTAGGGGATTTAGAAGTTAAGAATTTTAGGGGTTAGAGGTGAGGGGTTAATGGGTTATGAGTTAAGTGTTACTGGTTTATGGGTTTAGGGGTTAAGGGGTTAGGGGTTTAGGTGTTAGTGGTTTATGGGTTTAAGGGTTTATAGGTTTAGGCTTTAGGGGGTTAAACAGGTTAGGGTTTTATGTGTTTAGGGGGTTAAATGGGTTAGGGTTTTATGGGTTTAGGGGGTTAAATGGGTTAGGGGTTGGGAATTGTGGTTTAATGGGTTAGGGTTAAGGGTTTAAAGGTTCATGGTTTAGGGGGTTAAATGGGTTAGGGGTATAAGGGGTTAAATGGGTTAGAGGTTCGGAATTAGGGTTTAAGGGGTTAGGGGTTAAGTGGTTAGACATTTAGGGTTTATGGGGTTAAATGGGTTATGGGTTTAGAGGTTTAGGGGGATAGGGGATTTAACAGTTAAGGATTTTATGGGTTAGGGGTTGTTGGGGGTTAATGGGGTTAGGTTTTTAGGGGTTTATGGGGTTAAATTGGTTAGGGGTTAGGAATTAGGGTTTAAGGGTTGGAGGTTTAGGTTTTAGGGGGTTAAATGGATTAGGAGTTTAGAGGTTTAGGGGGTTAGGGGATTTAGCAATTAAGGATTTTAGGGTTTAGGGGTTAGGGAGTAGGAGTTAATGGGTTAAGGGGTTAAAGGTTAAGGGGTTTGAGGTTTAGGGTTTAGGGGGTTAAATGGGTTAGGGGTTTATAGGTTTAGGGGGTTAAGGGTTAGTGGGGTTAGGGTTTAGGGGGTTAAATATGGGTTATGGTTTTAGGGGTTTAGGGGGTTAAATGGGTTAGGGGTCAGGAATTAGGGTTTAGGGGGTTAGGGGTTAAGGGTTTATAGGTTTATGGTTTAGAGGGTTAAATGGGTTAGTGGTTTAGGGGTTAAATGGGTTAGGGGTTAAGGGTTTAGGGGTTAAGTGTTTATAGGTTTAGGGGTTAGGGATTAAATGGGTTAGGGGTTTAGAGGTTTAGGGGTTAAATGGGTTAGCGGTTGGGAATTAGTGTTTAAGGGGTTATGGGTTAAGGGTTTAGAGGTTTAGGGTTTATGGGGTCAAATGGGTCAGGGGTTTAGGGTTATAGGGGGTTAAATGGGTTAGGGGTTGGGAATTAGGGCTTTAAGGACTATAGGGTTGTCGAAAAACATCTTTATAATGTGCCCTATGTATTTAAAATAAATTGTCGCTATTACAACACTAGTTGACCAAGTCAAATTTGACTTTGTTGGTATACCGACGCACATAACATGGACATTGCTATAGCAACGTTGTCTTCTATTACTGTCGCTATTTCGACACCCTAGTCGGGTGGGTCACAATAGCGACAATTTTTTGTAGTGTTGCAAGAGCAACAAATTCGCCATCGAGGTCACAAGAGAAACACTACGTGGCAGGATTAAAAATTTGAGAAAATTTGGGTAACTTTCTGACAATACATCAAAACTGTTAGAACTAAAGTGTCGGAAAATTGACCATATGTACTAGTGACTCCAAGGTCTATTTCAACCTCACTTTCATAATATTCTCCTCCTGCTCTATCTCAGCCAACATATTAGCATAATGATGACACAAAATGCAATAATGACCACCACAATGCATTCATAATAATCACATAGACAGCTAACATGCATGCATGACAAATACCTTCCACCCATCTAGTACAAGGGTTGAACCTGAGAGCTCTAATACCACTCTGTAACTGCCTCCTCCCACACTTACTCAAGTGTATCGGTTCACTGACATAAATATGTGATCAAAAGTTACTATTATATGACTAAACCTCCTATATCACCTAAATGAAGTGTAATCGACACAGCCTAAACCTTTTTGACCTCCCTCGGGTGCTACATGACTTCCAAGAGCTAAACGACCCTTTCAGGTGCCCAAACATTGAGTTAAGTCTATTTTTCAGTGACCTGGACTCCCAAAAGTTGTCACGGCACTGTTGGAATTTGACTATAATCCTACAATTTCATGCACAAGTCTGCAAGGGAGAGACTACAATATTTTTCAACCAGTTCTATGTCTGTGACCGCGAGATATGAGGAACATTTTCAGGACTAGTCTCCAAACCACTACCCAAAACTTAATGAAACTTTACATAACAATGAACTACACCAGGACAAATCCATCAATATAAATCTTAGACAAGAACTTGACCTAACCAGGCCTAACCATGATAGGAATTTCACCAAACACATCATGAACATGTAATGTACAAGTCATAAGTACACATTTGAATATAGGGGTCTCATACTTATCTAAGAATCATCAAGGAGGTTTAATTCCCTCTCATAATAGCTACAATATCATCTATTAGATCATGAATTCATTAACATTTCATTTACTAACCAAAACAATATGAGAGCCATAGCTCAATTCTGTCAAAAACCATGCTTATAACCAACATATAAGCATAGAAATATCAATGATAAAAAAACCATTAAAGCCACATAATAACAAGTACATTTACTCATAAAATACAAGAGGAAATTATCTCTTATTATTATATGCAAAACTAACCAAGTCAAGGACTTCCACATACCACCCGACCATAGATTGGGTTGAACCAAATCTCTCTTTCATCCAATAACCCCTGCACCATATTCTAAGCATGAATGTGGGATCTCATGGAATAAACCAAGGGAAACCACACTATGGCTTCCAGAGGTCATACCACCTCAACCCTCAACTAGTGATTCCACCTCACGACTGGACATCATTAACCATCACCAGATCGGTCTCTACCCAAGTTTTCCAGGGCTCTAAAGCATTTTTTCCTACCCAGCTCCACGACTAATTACTCAACCCACAGTTTTCGCAGGGCTCCAAAGCATTTTTCCAACCAAGGCTCTAGGACTAGTAACTTAACCCACCAAGGGCTCCAGAGCATTTCTCCAACCAAGGCTTCGAGGACTAGTAACTCAACCCAAGTTATTATAGGGCTTCAAGAGTGTTTTACCAACCAAGGCTCCAAGAACTAATAACTCAACCAACAACCATAAGGAACATGTGAAACAATTAAAAACAAATAGAGAAACCCAAAACACCATGGTTATCCAGGAAATGGAAAGGCTAGGAAAACCTACTGTCAATCCAAGCAATCCTCTATGCCAATGAAAACTCATAACCAAGAAACCACATTCATGTACCATGCATGCCAAAACTAGCAAGGAAACCATACATGCAACTAGATACATTCAAAGAAATCCATTTGCAGTTGTTGATCCAACTATTTCCTTATGCTTTCCCGCTTTCCTTTGCCTTATTTCTCCAAATCCAATGTGCTCCAAGATCTCTCTAAGTGTGCAAGAGTGTCTAAGAGAGAGAGAATACAAGAGATCTCCAAGCTAAAACTTACAAAAAGTCATGAACTGATCCTTAGAATCCTTTTCATCACTGAGGCCTTTATTTTCTTCATTTTCCTTCATTTTTCCTTCATTTTCCTTCTCATGCAAATATGTGACCTTTCACCTTCATTTTCTCCTATTTTCCTTTATTTTCATAAATAAATTTCAATTAATATCTTTGTTCCTTTGCCAATGAATTTTCCAATTTCCTTAGCCATAATAAACTGGAATGAACACCTGCTAGGATGTTTTACCCACCATTCAACTTGGAATACATGTCACATCACCTTGGTCTTATGTTTTTTTTTACATGGAAATTCAACCATGAATATTAATTACCCGTTAATAATTCCTATGCATCTAACCTATATGAATATATTTATTGAGAAATTATGGGGTTGACCAATTAATTTTCTCCCTAAAAGACAAGAGGTTGTCTTTAGGAGTGGGAAGCAGAAGCTCATTAATGAGCTAGTAACTACCTAGTAACTACCTGCCACTTGTTGTTGAATGAAGGTAGTTACTAACCACCAAAAGGGTGGTAGATAGGTAATTCATAAAAATAATTTTTTTCTTTCTTTTGTGTCATTCTAAAATAAGAGGGGAGAGTGAAGAGAAGTGTGAATAAGACAAGAAGGAATTGTAGAACCATTATGCTTTGGGGGATACTAGTTGGATGCACTATCAAGGTCGAGAGGAGCAAAGTACTTGATTATTAATTTTCCAGATATATTTTCCAAGTCGATATTCTGAAATTTTAAATGTGTGATTTTGATGGAACTAAAGAAAAATAAATGTTAAAGGTTCTATTCATTTCCTAATATTGTTAAATTTTGTTCTGTGAACATTTAATGGTTTTTATAGTAGTGTTCAAAATATATTTCTTTGTTATATTTTATCGGAGTAGAAAATTATATATATATATATATATATATATATATATATATATATATATATATATATATATTAGAAATAAATAACTGTAAAAATTTCTGTAAACAAGAAAGCATGTTTTATTGACATAAATACATTATGATTTCAAGGAAAATTTCTTGCTGTATAAATATTTTGTGACATATTAAAAAAAAAATGTAACACTTGAAATAAAAATGCATATACATAATCTCATAAATTATAAAAGAAAATATTATGAGAGGTATATATGTTGTAAAAAAAAAATCATTAGTGAAGACCAATTCAAGAGAAACTTATAGAACTTGAAGGTTCTACCTATAATGGCATAAGGAGTGATTATTACATATGAGGCTTACATCCTTTTTAGGTCACTTCTGCTCAAGAATAATAATATACAACAAATACATTGAATAAAAACTAATTATTAATCCTTTGAGAGTTAAAACTATGACCATGAGCCTTTGAACATAGTATATACACTAGGTAGAACGAGAGACCAACAGTTTGAAATGAAAAACCTGAGAAAGAATGATCAAATGTATAGTAAACTATAGGAGTTATTCCATAAGTATTTGGAAACATCAAAGGAAAAATTGGGAACTCACTTGCTATATGCATATATGCATTTAATGGCTACCAGTAGAAAATAAAAATAAAAGTATAAATTATCAAGACTGTGATAAATATTTAAAAGAAAAAGAGAAAGAGTAGTTCTTCTCAAATTACCTTGAAGAGATTATAATTTTGTGGAGAAATCCTAGAACATCTGTATACAAGAACACATAAATTAAAAACCAATAAAAGGAGTTTAAAAAAACTGAGTTTATATTGCATAGATATCAAAGTTAAATAAATGAACACAATGGTTTATAAAGAAGAAGAAAAAGCCCTGTATTAATAACTTTAATAACTGTTGTGAATATCCAAAAGGATTAGTTTATGGAGAGAGTAACACTACCCTCTACTACCATAACAACATGAAAGAAAATAATGAAGTGAAGAGATTATAATTTTGTGGAGAAATCCCAGAACATCTATATACGAGAACACAAAAATTAAAAACCAATAAAAGGAGTTTAAAAAAATAGAGTTTATATTGCATAGATATCAAAGTTAAATAAATGAAGAAAAAGCCCTATATTAATAACTTTAATAATTATTGTGAATATCCAAAGGGATTAGTATATGGAGAGAGTAACACTACCCTCTACTACCATAACAGCATGAAAGAAAATAAGCAAGTGTACAAGTAAATTACCAAGAAATATCATTGTTACACCCCATATATAAACCTTTAGGGAAGCAACACATATAAGAGAGTTAAATTTGGTCATCATTAACAAAACAAAATATATATATATATATATATATATATATATATATATATATATATATATATATATATATAAGTATAAGTATAAGTATAAGTAGAGGTGAACAGGTAAGCAGAAGTCGTAGTTAATAACAATGAACATGAATCTGCACCTTGTGCAGAGTCCAAATAAACTTAGAATTAAAAGAAAAGGCACAATTCCATAAGTTAACCAAACCCAATAACAAAATAGGAGAAAAACCCAAACAACACTGTGTGAAAAAATGAATAAATCATTACAATTTACTCAAAGCCGTAATGGGTACAAACCCTAGAAGAGATTCATGGAGGAAATCATTTAACAACAGAAGAAACCTGTAGAATGGAATTAAACCCACTAAAACTCATGAAAAAATGAATCCTTGAACATTTACCTAATATATGCAAAGAGGCCTTGAACTGGGGTTTGAAGTTATGAAACCCTTAAGCAGCTATAGTTATCCAACGACAATGTGACAGAAGGAGAAAATAGTAAATTAATCTAAAGTACCCAATGCCATAATCGAATTATATACTTCAGAAATTGTAACGAAAATTAAAAAACAACCAGAGCTTTACTCTAAAAGATTACCTAAGAAAAATTATAAAACGAAGAATGTTGAAGTTAAGCTCGTTCTCATATTTATTGGCTATGGTATGGACAGATTTTATGGTAAAAATTTGACAGAGATTCTCTCCATATATAATATAAAACACCCAGCAAATGGTACAACTTGAGAAAAAGCTTCCTTAAACGAAAATTTGTTAAATCATAGAATAACATGTTTTCAATATTTGTATAACTGTTTAACTCGCCAACAAATCCCGACAAATTAACCATTAACCATCTGCTTGTTATTGATAATGAAATGAAGAATGGAAGTAATACTTCACATATTTCTTAGTAAAAAGTCAAGAAAAATAACTCTCCTGACAAAACTTCCAGAATAGTCTTTGTATTCCAGGAGAAACCCTAAGAACTGTTAACACATTCAATTTTACAATAACACATTACATTCTTTGATTTGGTAGGTTGGAAAACCCTTCATGGAAATACCATAGATCAACACGCACTACGGAGAAGGTCCCAAAATTCATTACATGTTGTTGTCTGGACTATATGAAAATCAAATCTAGGAGTTAATGTACTTTATACCACATTGTTGTCAAATCTAAGAGTTAAATCAAACTGTCACATAAATCATTAATCATTAATTAAAAAGGGACTAAGGACTATGATTAGTGACTTCAAGGAAGTCAACAATTGTAACATGCATACGACACAATATATATGTATGCAAAAATCACAATACATATATTGCATACGACACAATATATATGTGTATGCAAAAATTACAATATATGTATACCACACAATATATATATTATAATATAATTATAATATGTATACAACACTATATATGTGTGCAAAAATTACAATATATGTATACTACACAATATATATGTATACGACACAATATATATGTTTATGCAAAAATTACAATATATGTATATGACACAATATATATATGTATACAAAAATTATAATATATATATATATATATATATATATATATATATATATATATATATATATCTCCAAAATATGTATATGACATAAGATATATATGTATGCAAAAAATTATAATATATATATTTCCAAAAACTACATATATATATCTCCAAAAACTACTGCAAAAACTATAAAATATATAAAGAAAATTAAGATATTATAAGGAGATCATTAACCTCACCCTAGAAGATCAAAAGTATCTCTCTTTTAACTAGTTCAAAGAAGAAAATTAATATAGTCAAGATTAGAACGAAGTCTTATGAGCTCCATAGTGAAAATCACTTCCTCTTAGCTTGCCCCACATACAACCACATTAGAGCTCAATTTCATAATCTTTGTTGCAATACTGACCTTCCTAGCCTTTTAAGATGTCAAAATTATAGTGAGCTTGGGAGGCTTCTCTCCAAGCTTTTAGAGCATAAGAATAAAATCTTAAATCAAACTAAATAACTCTTTTCTTTAGGTCCGATAGACCAAAGATTGGTCTCAGTAGACGTTAACCATCATCATCATCATCAAAAACTACACAATTATACAATATATATACACAAAAACTACAATATATATATATATATATATATATATATATATGCAAAAACTACACTATATATATATGTAAAAACTACACAATTATAAAGTATTTATCTAAGAAAAAGAGAAAAATGATTATCAAATTCATTTATCTAAGAAAAAGAGAAGTCTCAACGCATTAAAAGTATTAACCATGCATTTACTGGAGTATTAAATATTTATATGTGAAAACTACACAATTATAAAGTATTAACCATATGTATATATAGTGGTCATGAACCTTAAAGTATTAATCATGCATTTACTAAAAGAGAAGAATGATTATCAAATTCATTTATCTCAGAAAAATAGAAGTCTCAAAGCATTATACATATATATATATATATGAGAAAGCTACACAATTTTAAAGTATTAACCATATGTATATATAGTGGTCATGAACCTTCAAAGTATTAACCATGCATTTACTAGAGTATTAAATATATATATGCGAAAATACACAATTATAAAGTATTAACCATATGTATATATAGTGGTTATGTACCTTAAAGTGTTAACCATGCATTTACTAGAGTATTAAAGGATTATCAAATTCATTTATGTAAGAAAAAGAGAAGTCCAAAATGATTATAAACTACACCTAAAGTATTAACCATATGTATATAGTGGTCATGAACCTTAAAGTATTAACCATGCATTTACTAGAGTATTAAATGATTATCAAATTCATCTATGTAAGAAAAAGAGAAGTCCCAAATTATATATATATATATATATATAGAAAACTACACCTAGATTATAAAGTATTAACCATATGTATATAGTGGTCATGAACCTTTAAATGTATGAAAAGAGTAAAAACAATATGAGCTATGATTAGGGACTTAAAGGAGGTCACAAATGTAAAATGCATTTACTAGTGTATTAAATGATTATCAAATTCATTTAACCATATGTATATAGTGGTGATGAACCTTTGAATATATAAAAAGAGTAAAAACAATATGAGATATAAATGTATGAAAAGAGTACAAACAATATGAGCTATAAATGTATGAAAAGAGTAAAAACAATATGAGTTATGATCAGGGACTTAAAGGAAGTCACAAATGTAAAATGCATTTACTAGTGTATTAAATGATTATCAAATTCATTTATGTAAGAAGAAAAAGAGAAGTCCCAAATGTAAGAACAACTTCATGTTGGTAGGGACAAGTTGTGTCAAATCTCACAGTAGCCCTAGATAAAATTTAATAAATTAGACCTTATTGAAGAAATGTGAATTGTGAACTACCAAAGTATTGAACAGTCAATAAAAAAGGAAATCATGTTTCATATGTGATAACTTACTTTAAACATTGTTTAAAGAATAATGATTTCATTGTTTAAGGAATAATGATTAGAGAAGTCTCAAATGTAAGAACAAATTCATGTTGGTAAGGACAAGTTATGTCAAATCTCATAGTAGCTCTAGATAAACTTTAATAAGTTATATCTTATTGAAGAAATGGGAATTGTGAACTACCAAAGTATTGAATAGTCAATAAAAAAAGGAAATCATGTTTCATATATGATAACTTACTTTAAATATTGCTTAAGGAATAATGATTTCATTATTTAAGGAATAATGATTATATATATTGATGTAGTTTGGACAGAAGGATATCATGGTGATAATAAAAAAAAATGGCATTAAATATAAAGCAAAAAAAGGGTTAGAAGAGTTTCATTACAAAGATAGGTCAAGGAAAAGAAATAAGTGTATTAGCCTAGAACAGTTGGTCGAGGTTAGGTAGGTGGCTATGGAGCTATCAGGAGATCTCAACACAAAATGTATAACTAAGCAAGTGAAAATTTGTGTGGGAAAGTGATCTAACAAATAGAATGTATAAAAAAGGAATTTTGTAGCAACCAAATGACAGGGAATATAGTAAGGACAAAAAATGGTACTAAAGATCGTGGGCTTAAGGAACAAGCCTAGGTAAGTCAAGTACTTGTTGATTGAATTTTTTAGGTAAAGGAGAGTTGTTTGTATTTGTATTTGGGAAGATGAGGACTAATGGACTAGGCCTCAGTGAAAGAAAAATTGTGTACTCTAGCATTGTAATATGATTTTTAAAGGGCCATGATCCCGAGTATAAGAGCCTTAAGTTTTTCTCATTGATGGACTAATAAGAAATGTGTTTTGGACCAAAAGTCTTGTGTATTTTTGTTGATATATTTGTTGTTATATTCCATTGTGAAAATTTGCTTAAAGTTGGGAATCCTTAGTGCGTTTGTGTTCATAGCTAAGGCGTAGACCTGAACTATAGGGCATGGAAATTCCAACATGGTATCGAAGCTACATTAAAGGGAAGCTAGATCAAAGTGTGCATAGGTGTTGCAAGAAGCAACAATGTTGTCAACTCACAGTTTGGTAACAAGGTAGGATGGGAGTTCTGGTGGATTGGTGAAGAAATTTTTGCACAACAATATGTTGTGTGGAAAGTTATTGATAATGAACTTCCATTGACTTGTCAAAGTACATTGAGAGAGTTCAAGTTCCTTGGAAAGGAATTCTTTTGCATGGACGAGGTAGCTCTGTGTGGATGGAAGGTTGATCCGAAGATAGTGTCTTCATTTGGTTGCAGAGTTTCACATCTAAAATTGGAACCATGTGCATATGAGGTATTTTACTAAGGAGGATAAAAACACTTGCAGAGTTGAGTTGTAGTGATCTAGAATGGACTAGGACCAATGTTCACCACACTAGGGACTGACCTTGAAAGGACACAAATTCAATTGCAACACTTTCTAAGAGGTAAATAAAATTGAGCCAAGAGGAGGTTTTGTAGACTCAAAGTGATTTCTAGCTTTAAAGGGAGAGTGCAAAGGAGAGTCAACCACCCAATGGAAGTCTAACCTTCAGGTTCAAGTGAGAGAGTGAATTCTTCCATGCCATGTAGGGAAGTCATGAACCATGTGAGGATAGTCATGATGGTGAAAGGAAAGTCCTATCCCATGTGAGGATAATTGTGGTGCATGGAAGGAAAATCATGGTACATGTAAGGTTAATCATGCACCATGCAAGGAAAGTCATGATCATGCAAGAAAAGACATGCCACATGCGAGGATAGTCATGGACATGCAAGGAAAATACATGGAGCTGGGTATTTCAAGGAGGATGGTATCTTCAAAGATCCAATTCTTCCAAAAGGATGTGGGTGCTAATAAGATTCACAAGAAAGGCCACTTTTAGGTAGTGGTGGAAATACCTTCCTCACTAAGAGGGAGTATTAAAATTTGGGTAGCTCAGTGTAGAAATTTAATACAAAATATGTATTGCATGGATTCTCCTAATCTAACAATTATATGCCACTATCAAATACATAATTGCTTTTACAAAATCTTTGCGGAATTTAAAACACAATCACCAATAACAATATCATGAAGAAAGATCAATCACACATAACACAGATAATTTACCGGGAAAGCATAAAGTTAAAAACCCCACTATCTTATATTATGAAAAAATTACATACAAAGCTCCAATCCAATATCTCTCAGTACAATAGCTAACTGTCTCACACTGTCATACAAAAATGGCAACTTCCTTAGCCAATTTACTGCCTCCAGACACCCGGCCTCCACTGCACAATCCCTGATGGTCAAGAACCCCTGAATGAATGATCCTTGCCTGCATTGACTTTGCAATCCTCATAGGCACATCCAATGTGTGTGTGGTTTCATGTGTGCAACTTAGAATTTCACAACTAATAGTCAATATGTCCCTTTCACCTACACCTCAACTAGGTCTCCACTGGATCTGACATGCATGTAGTTAATAGTAGTAAATATTCAATTGCATGTGAGACCACTGATTGTGAATTAATTAATACTTAATTCAATTTATCTCTCACTAGTGTATCTTCAGTTGCAACTAGCACAACTAAGTTTAACTCACTTAACTGAGTTAAACTACTTTACAACTTTCATAACAACACATCCAACTCTATTACAACTTCGAATCACTGAGTTACAACTAATTCCACTTGTATGTCCCACCAACCAACCACTCAACTCGAAATTACTATAGCTAACTCATTTTCCACTTCAGTTAACTATTTCTAAGTGCTCGTTGAGAATAGATTATTGTTTGTTGTCCAACAAATATTAAGGGATAATAATAGTCTACATGCATCTAGAAATAGATATGCAATCTATAAATAGAACTTGCACATACATCTATAAATAGACCTCATATATAAATAGAATTTTCTCATGCATCTATAAATAGACATCCACCTAAAAATAGCATGTGTGGGCCCCGCCTAGTGTAGGTGCTTAATTTTCACTAGGATCAAGGATGTTGTTTCCGGATGCCAATTTCACTGATTCTTGTTGCAAACTTCAACACTCCCTCTCAACAAGAAAGGAATGTCTTTGCATGTGACATGAAACTCCATGCAAGTGCCCAACAACCTTTGCATGCGCCATGAAACTCCATGCATGCGCCCTGCAACCTTTGCATGCAACACTTCTCTAGTGTTTCTCGCACATGAAACCTTTGCATGCAACACTTCCGAAACTGAATAGCCTCAAAACAACTGAATCAGTATAATGCATCTGTCATCAAAGTCTTTTGGCTTCTGCTAGTACCAATTGCACATGTCTTCTGGATCCACTACACTGCTGACCTCTGCATTCATGCACTCTGCACTTGTTGTCAACTCTGATCTGCGCTCTAGTATCCGACATTGTCTCTTTGATTTCATGTCCTCGCGACATATGACTGCATCAATCCAACTGATCTTGTTACTATTTTACTGTGGGCTCCTCGTAGCCAGGCTTGATTCATGAGATCCACACCATCTCAATGAATCCTGCCCAGAAATTTCTTCTTGGGATTATCCATGCATGTCACCCCACCCCTCACCTGGTGGTATAGCTGCATGCACACCCTTTGCCCATCTGGCACGAAATTTCTCTTCATGAGTGGTTTCTCCCACTCTGTTGTGAAACCAGCTCCAAAAATAGAAGAAAAGAGATATCAACGCCTTAGAAATAAGCCACTTCGAGGGGGAAACCTCCAATACATTACATGAATGAAAATTTCTTGGATGATACAAATTACAAAACCTCCTTTCTATATAGAGGAGTCCATGGGGCCACAATGTAATCCTAGCCAACCTAACAATAATAATTGAAGGGCACAATAATAACAATATGGGGGTTACAGGAGTACAATAATAACAATAAGGGGCTTACACTAACAACAATAAGGGACTATACTAGTAATATAGGGACCTAACATGCCCCTCTCCTTCAAAAAAGTGTTGTCCTCAATGCTTGAGTAGCTCTGGGTGCTTCTGTATAAAATTCTCATCCTCCCATGTAGAATCTTTAGTGGGTAAGTTCTTCCACTTGATGAGGTACTCTGAAATTGATCAATTTCGTAGTTCTCGAGTTCTTGTTTCCATGACTGCTTCAGGTTCCAATATTATTTTTCCTTCCTCATCAAGTTCTGGCAATATTGTTTGAACTGGACGATTTTCACCTATAACCTTCTTTAGGCACGAAACATGGAAAACTGGATGCACTCGTGAAGAAGCAGGAAGCTCCAATTTGTATGCCATAATACCAATCTTTTGCAACACCTTGTAAGGACCATAGGACTTTGGCGATAGTTTATTATCCTTCTTAGCTTGTTTGAGGGAAATTTGTTTGTATGGTTGTAGCTGTAAAAATACTCAGTCTCCTACATCAAAAATTCTCTTGTTACGATGTTGATCTGCCTGTTATTTGATTCGATTTTGTGCCAAATTCAGGTTATCCTTTAAGAGTTGGAGAACTTATTGTTGATGCTCGATGTGATCTTCCAATTCTTGAACCTTCGAATTTTCTCTTAAAGATGATGTGATGGACAGTGGATGATATCCATAAAGTGCCATAAATGGGGTCATTTTGTTGTAGTATGGAAGGAAGTGTTATACCACCATTGAGCAAGAGGTAACCACTTAACCCATTGTGTTTGTTTATCAGATACAAAACAACGAAGATATCCTTCCAAAAATTTATTTACTATCTCAGTTTGACCATTGGATTGAGGATGATAAGATGAGATATGAGCTAACTGAGTACCCAAACAAGAAAATAACTCCGTCCAAAAATTTCTAGTAAAAATGGGATCTCTATCGCTCACAATAACCCTTGGGTTTCCATGTAGATTTTGAATTGTGTCCATAAATGTAGTAGCAACTATACTTGCTTTAAATGGATGAGATAATGCACAAAAGTGTGCATACTTGGTAAGTCTATCAACTACCACCATGATGACACTCTTTCCTTCATACTTAGGTAAACATGTGATAAAATCCATTGAAATCTCCTCCCAATGTTGACTTGGAATGGATAAAGGTTTTAGAAGACCCGAGGTCTTAATTGTCTCAACCTTATTCTGCTGGAAAACTAAACATTCCGCCACAAAATTTTGAATATCAAATTTAAGGCCATCCCAAAAAATTTCTTTCTTCACCCTGTGGTAAGTTTTTAAAAATCCTGAGTGTCATCCTAAAGGAGAAGTGTGCAATTCAAAAAGAATCTTTTGTTTTAGTTGGGAATTCTTACAAAGATATAAGTGATCTTTGTACCATAAGGAATCATTTTTCCAACTAAATGTATCAGATGTACTAGGACCTTGCTGCAAATTTTGAATGAGTATCCACACTTCTTCGTCCTTCTTCCATTCATCCCTTGCTTCGGTTATCCAATCTGGTTGGATAATAGATAAGGCACAAAGCAATGCTTCCACCTCTTCATTCTTTCTTGAGAGTGCATCTCCAACAACATTTAGCTTCCCTTTTTTGTAGATTATTTCAAAGTCATAACCCAACATCTTTGTGACCCATTTTTGCTGCTCTTCTGAAGATAGTCTTTGTTCCAAAAAGTGTTTAAGGCTATCATGATCAGTTTTTACCTTGAAGTGTCTTCCCATTAGGTAAGTTCTCCATTTCTTTAGTGCATGCAGTATTGCTAACATTTCCTTCTCATAAATAGGTTTCTGTAAATACTTTCCTTTGATTGGACGACTTCCAAAAGCAATGGGTCTTCCTTCCTGCATTAAAACTGCACCAATTCCATTTCCTGAGGCATCACATTCCACAATAAAGGTTTTTGTGAAGTCTGGTGTAGCTAAGACCAGTGCTAGGCACATTTCCTCTTTAAGATGTTCAAAGGCCTTAGTTGCTTCAGGAGTCCATGAAAATGCATCTTTCTTCAATAATGTTGTTAGAGGTGCTGCTATTCTCCCATAATTCTTAAGAAACTTGCGATAATACCCTGTTAACCCAAGAAATCCTCGCAACTTTATGGTTGTTGGGACTTTCCATTCCTTAATAGCTTTAATTTTGTTAGGGTCTACTTTAACACCCTCGTGAGATACAATATGACCCAGATATTCCACCTCTTGTACTCCAAAGAAACATTTGGATGTTTTTGCATATAATTGTTTCTCCTACAATAGTTTGAGCACCCTGTCAACATGTTGAACATGATCCTTCCAAGACCTGCTGTAGATTAGTATATCATGAAAAAATACTAGCACAAATTTTCTAAGGAAGGGTTTGAAAATGGAATTCATCAACCATTGAAATGTAGAAGGTGCATTGGTCAGGCCAAAATGCATGACCAAAAATTCATAATGACCCTCATGAGTTTGAAATGTTGTTTTCGGAATATCTTCAGTCTTCATTCTAATTTGATGATATCCTGAACAAAGATCCAAATTGGTAAAATAAATTACTCCATGTAATTCATCCAATAATTCATCAATCACAGGAATGGGAAATTTATCTTTAATGGTGAGATTATTGAGCACCCTATAATCCGGAAACATGTGCCAATATCCATCCTTCTTGTGTACCAATACTACAGGAGCAGAGAAAGAACTTTGACTAGGTTGAATTATACCAGCCTCTAAGATTTCTGCAATCATACGTTCAATTTCGCTCTTTTGGACATAAGGATATCTATAAGGCCTAATGTTTGGAGGAAAACTTCCTGGAATCAAATGAATAGCATGATCATGATCACAAATAGGTGGGGTTCCTTTAGGAGTTTCAAACACCTTAGAATGATTGTCCAAGAATTTTTGGAGATCTGAAGAAATAGATGATTTTGATGTTGGAACTTCTAGTGAGCATAATTGTGAAATTACACCTCAATGTTATTTCTTTAGAATCTTTGTCATGAAATTAGAGCTTATTATCTTTCCTGGCTTCCCTGAAATACCCCATAATTCGACTTCCTTTCCTTCTGAAAAAAATTTCAAGAAAAGTTCTTGAAAATTAAAAGCTACCGTCCCCAAAGATTGTAACCATTGTACTCCTAGTACAACATCAGCACCTCCCATAGGAATGGCAAGCATTGGACTAGTCAATACATATTCCCCCATTGTTAGCTTGATATTATGGCATTTTCCAGAGCAATTTATAGTTCCTCCATTTGCAACCATCACTTGACATTCTGGTGCTGGGTATAGGAAACAATTCAATTCCTTGGCTACCTTACAATGAATAAAATTATGGGTACTACCTGAATCAATCAACACTATTACCTTTTTCTTCTTGATATGTCCTTCTATCTTGAGAGTTTGAGGAGTGGTGATTCTTGCCAATGCATTACACAATATGGTCGGACTCATTTCTTCCTCTTCTAGGATTGGTTCCTGGTGTATATCCTCTTCTTGTTCATTTTCTTCTTCCTCTTCACAATCTATGTAAAATAATTTCTTCTCAGCACACTTATGACCTTTAGTGTATTTGCTATCACAACTGTAGTAAAGCCCTTTTGCTCTTTTTTCTTCCAATTGTTGTGGTGTCAACCTTGTAGGTTGTGCAAATCTAGGAGTAGCAACACTTCCCTCTTTATAGAAGTGAGTGGTAGGCTTCCTTGTCGCCATAATTTTACATTCAAATTTTCTTGCCAACCTGAATGCCTTCTCCAATGAATCAGGTTCCAAAACGCGAACTTCATGTTGGATGCTATCCTTTAAAGTACCTATGAAGAGATCAATCCTATGTTCCTATGGAATATCAGTTATCCTTATATTCAATTTTTGGAAGTCCTCAATGTGCTGCCCCACTAAACCCTTTTGTTTGAGATTTATCAATTGGCTAAAGAAGGTGTTGCTCTTTGTATCCTCATAATGTACTATCATTTCCTCCATAAAAATTGACCAAGTGACAATTTTTTTACGGGAGCAAAGCCATCGATACCATACAAATGTATTTTGTTCTAAATGTAAAGTTGCAATGCGTACCTTTTGTGTGTTTTGCACATTATGGAGATCAAAATATTGCTCCATATATAGTATCCATGTTATAGGATCCTTTCCATCAAACTTCCTCATATCCATTTTTGGAATATGGTGGTTCTTCCCTCCAACATTAGAGTTTATGAAATCACGATTAACATTTATTTTGTTCTCATCATGAGTTTCCTCTACTATCTTTTCACCATTATGAAAAATTTCTTATATCAACTTTGCCAAACCTTCTATGTCTACTTTTAGATCATTCTTCATGTTTTCCATGTTGTCTTTCATTTTTTCATCGATCTTAGCTTCCATGTCATCCATCTTAGCTTCCATGCCCACTTCTATACCATCCATCTTAGCTTCCAAACCATTCATCTTAGCTTCCACACCTTTCTTCAAACCATCCATCTTAGTTTCCACGCCTTTCTTCAAAACTTCCATTTCATTTTTTGTTTCTCTTTGCGTGAGTGAAATTTGTTGCACTTGCTCTTGTAATTTTGATATGGCATGTTGCCATTCTTCGTCTTCATGACTCATAGTAGAGCCTTATAAAGGCTTAATGGGTGTTGAATTATTTTTAGGGGCCATTTTAGAATCCAATACTGATATCTATTCTAAAATATTCCCTTGGAATCAATTCAACTTGATTCTTCAAACAAGACTTATGCAATTCAGAAAGAAAAAAAATACACACCTTTTACTTGCTTTTGAGGAGCTCGATATTGAAATTAAATTATCTATATAATTGTGGATCCTAAATATCTTAAATTCAGCCTTGTAGTATCCCTTTGAAGGCTCTTTCAAATTCCATAGGTCTGATCTGAATTAGATTCTTCAAGACAAAGTTATGTCTAATCTCCCACAATGACCCAGTTATGGACTGGTTCAGTAGAGAGAACTTGTACGACTTGCCATGTGTCACTGTTTCCTCCTTTTGCTTTGAAATTGATAGAAAGAAAATTATAGTCCATGTAATTGTGGCCACTTTTTACAGAATTCCAATCCAATTCTCAGAGAGAGAGCTATGAATATTTTTCCACGGTCACCTCTTTGAGATGAAATTCAAAAGCCTAAAAAATCCCTAACTTCCACAGATCATATCTCTGAAACTATTGCGAACCAAGATCTTAAATTTTGTGACAAGGTTCCTCAAGATTTAGGCTTCACACTCTAAAAATTTCAGCTTTTGAACCTTCGTAGAAAAATATTTATAGCGAAAATTCCACGATGACCTGTTTAGGTTAAATTCAGGAGCCTGCAAAATGACCTAACTTCTACAGATTATATCTCCGAAAATGTTGCGAACCAAGCTCTGAAATTTTGGGACGATCTTCCTCATGATTTTGGCTTCGTACACTAAATTTTTTAGCTTTTTAACCTTCGTAGAACAAACTTTATAGCGAAAATTCCACGATGACCTGTTTGGAGCAGCGAAACCTAGAATCCAAAGCTCTGATACCAAATGTTGTGAAACCAGCTCCAAAAATAGAAGAAAAGAGATATCAAAGCCTTAGAAATAAGCCAATTCGAGGGGGAAACCTCCAATAAATTACATGAATGAACAATTCTTGGATGATACAAATTACAAAGCCTCCTTTCTATATATAGGAGTCCATGGGGCCACAATGTAATCCTAGCCGACCTAATAATAATAATTTAAGGGCACAATAATAACAATATGGGGGTTACAGGAGTACAATAATAACAATAAGGGGGTTACACTAACAACAATAAGGCAATATACTAGTAATATAGGGACCTAACACACTCCATGATCCTCATCTTGTGGCTTCTCCACATCTTGAGGTTCACTCTTACCTGCATGAAAATCCAGCTCCCTATCAAGGGTCAATTGCATGGCTTTCTTACACTTCCTAACAGTAGAAAGCTCTGTAGAAATCCCATCTACATCAAGTCTATATAGATTATTAACTCGAATCCCAACCTTTTGAGCTTTCCCTGTTGCTTTGTGTCGCAGGAAAAAATTTCCTTCACTAAAGACAACATCATAGCCTCTATCCTCTAACATTGCGACTGAGACTAAATTTTTCTTCAAACCTGGTACATGCATTACATATTTTAAATGAAATATTTTACCTGAATCCCTATGAAAGGTAATGGTACCAATGGCAGTCGCATTGTATCATCCATTGTCGCCCAACTCAATATGCATCTGGAGATCTTTCTCCTCCAAGTCACTGAAAAGTTTCTTATCTCCTGTCATGTGAAAGGAAGCACCACGATCCAAGTAGCACCCTGATCCCAATGCACTTGACACCATGCATGCAATCAATGAGAATTCAGGCTCAAATTGTGAGGCAAGAGCCTCACCAGATGCATCTCCAACAACCATCTTGTTCTTCTTATTTTGTGGACAATTTGCGGCAATATCTCCACGCTCATGACAGTGAAAACACTTCACTTTGGACATGTTGTGCTCCTTGCCATCTTCACCAGCCTCAGATTTAGAATGGAATTTATTCCCTTTCCCCTTCTTCACCTTGGCAGCCAAAGCAAAATCCTCTTCATCATCATGATTTGATGAAGAGCCATCTCTGGTGTTCCACCTGAACTCCTCCTGCACTAGATCCAACCACAGTCGTTCTCAATCCAACAATTTTTCCCATCCGTTGACAGAGTCTTCATAACTGTGCCAACTCTTAGGAATTCCCAAGAGAGCCAAAATCACCAAATCAGCATCAGCATCACTTATTCCTACACTCCCAAGCTCATCCTGACATTGAACAAACTTTTTTAAGTATACCGGAATAGTGTTGTTCTTTTCCATCTTGATCTTCCTGAGTTTATCTTTGAGAGCCAATTTCCTATGGTTGGTGCTACTTCAGAATATATCTGTCAAAGCCTTCCACATAGCATATGGTGTGTGTTTACCATGAAGGCTTGAGATAATGTGGTCTCATACTCCTTCCAATGGAATCCTCCTTGCCTTTGCCACTTTCTTTCGCCATGCATCAAGATTTGCAGCATCTACAGCATCTGGCTTAGGAACATCTTTTTCAATGAATTATTTCAAGCCATTTTCTTCGAGTACTCCCTCCATCTTGTCCTTCCAAGAAATTTATTTCTATATTCCCTCGAGTGCATACTCTAACTTCAAGCCATTGAAAGTCATTTCGATCTTGAATTAGTTGTAGCGCCAAGAAATCCTTTCTGCAAATTCAAATTCTTTCCACCAACAAACTCAGCTCCTGCTTCAAAATTGCAATCTCATGTGCTCTGATACCATGTATAAATTTAATACAAAATATGTATTTCCTAGATTCTCTTGATCTAGCATTTATATGCCACTGTCAAATACAGAATCACTTATACAAAATATTTGCGGAATTTAAACATAATCGCCAATAGCCATATCATGAAGAAAGATCAATCACAAATAACACATATAATTTACCGGGAAAGCATAAAGCTAAAAACCCCACTATCTTCTATTATGTATTATATCATCGATCATGAAACAATTACATACAAATCTCCAATCCAAGAGCTCTCAGTACAGTAGCTAACTGTCTCACACTGTCATATAAAAATGGCAAGTTCCTTAGCCAATTTACTGCCTCCATAAAGCCTACCTCCACTGTGCAATCCCTGGTGGTCAAGAACCCTTGAATGAATGATCTTTGCCTACCTTGACTGTGCAATTTTCATAGGCACATCCAATGTGTGTGTGGTTGCATGTGTGCAACCGATAATGTCACAACTAATAGTCAATATGTCCCTTTCACCTACATCTCAACTGGGTCTCCACTAGATCTGATATGCATGTAGTTAATAGTAGTAAATCTTCAGTTTCATGTGAGACCACTAGTTGTGAATTAATTTATAAATAATTCACTTGATCTCTCACTAGTGTATCTTCAGTTATAGCACAACTGAGTTTAACTCACTTAACTGAGTTAAACTACTTTACAACTTTCATAACTACACTCCCAACTTTGTTACAACTTTGAATCACTCAGTTACAACTAAGTCCACTTTCATGTCCCACCAACCAACCACTCAACTCAAAATTCATATAGCTAATTGATTTGCCACTTCAACTAACTATTTCCAAGTGCTCATTGAGATTAGATTATTTTTTATTGTCCAACTAATATTAAGGGATAATAATAGTCAACATGCATCTATAAATAGACATGCAATCTATAAATAGAACTTGCACATACATATATAAATATACCTCATCTATAAATATAATTTTCTCATGCATCTATAAATAGACATCCACCTAAAAATAGCCTGTGTGGGCCCCAACTAGTGTAGGTGCTTAATTTTCACTAGGATCAAGGATGTTGGTTCCGGATGCCAATTTCATTGTTTCTTATTGAAAACTTCAACACTCAGAAGTTACTTCCGAGTGGCGAAAACTCACAAAACGAGAGCTTGTGCATAAGGTACCCAAGTTGGGGGTTTTGAACCAAAGGAATGGGCTTGAAATCCAAGAAAATGAATTTAATTTTATTATGAGTCATGTAGGCTTAGGTTTTCCAGTAAGGCCAAGGGACATGACCCTTGGGGTTTCACACCCATTGGAAAACTATAAATAGGCCAAAGGAAAGGCTAGAACATAAGAGGTGGGAGGACACACACTCGTGAGAAAGTCATGAAAAGGAGCCACAGGTAGCCTTAGAGAAGCAACACAAGAAAGAGATGGAGGATATGTTTTGGAGCTCTAACTAGAAAATAATAGGTTGAGTTATGTCCAATGCGAAAGCTAGTTGCACGTTTGGTTGCAGGGCTTAGGAACGTAGGCCATAAGGAGAAGTTGAACCGCATGGTTGGAAGGAGGTCGAGACTCAAGGAGATATTACAAAAAGTGATCGAGGGTTTTTTCAAGTATGTTGAGTGTATGATCTAGTGGTCCAAAGGTATGAAGTACTAGACCATAACCAAGAATTTCAATTGAGGATGAAATAAAACTAGCAAAAATTGAGTAAGAGGAGATGAGGAATAGACAGAAGCTTGTTAAGCCTATAATAGTTGGTCGAGGCCAGGGAGAAGGATCATGTGGAGTTGCCAAGATATCTAGATAGCAGATGTTATAGCTAGACAAGGGCATATCTATGTTGCGTAGTGGTCTAACAGACAAACTATATACAAAAGGAAGTTTATAGTAACCAAAGGATAGGGGCTACAAGAAGGAAAGTAAGTGGTACTAAGATGTAGGCTAAAGGAACAAGCCCATGTAAGTCAGGTACTTATTGATTGTATTTTGTAGGCAAAGGACATCCATTTATATTTGTATTTGGGCAGATGAGGACCTAATGGACTAGGCCTTGACACTAGGGTTTTAGTCAAAGGAAATATGGTGTACTATTGCAGTGTATCAAGGTTTGTAAAGGGCCATGATCCACAGAATGGGAACCATAAGGTTTTCTTATTGATGGAATAATAAGGAACGTGTTTTGGGTCAAAAATATTATGTATTGTTATTGATTTTTTTGTTCTTATATTTCCTTGTGTAAAGTTGTTTAAAGTTGGGAATATCTAGTGTGTTTCTGTTCTTATCTAAGGCATAGAATTGAATGAGAGGGTGTGGAAATTCCAACATGAACCTCATCCTCGATGTTTTGTTATTCATAGAATTGAATCTATGCAAAAAACACAAATTGATATGCCTTTTTCATGGAATATTTCAGTTCGCATGTTGCCTCGTCTACTCCAAAGTGCTTCCATTGTAGCTTCACATATGTGATAACTCTATTCTAAAGTATGGTCTCCTTCATGTCGAGTATACCCTATCCCCTTCCTTTCAAGTATGCATCGAAGTTCTAAGTGGAATTTTCCTTATAGTTCCACCTATATCAAAGCCAAATAAATAATATAATTATCATCATGTATATACTTTTTAAGAAAGGATATATGAAAAACATTATGTGGCCTTACTATGGGAGGCAGGGAATTTTTGTATGCCACTAACCTTACTCTCTCCAAGATCTCGAACGATCCACAATATTGTGATACCAACTTGGAAAATGAACCCATTTTTAAAGAATTTATCTTGGGAGTAATTTAGAGAAACACATTCTCTTCTACTTGGAACTCCTTATGAGTTTTTCTCTATTATGCATAACTCTTCTATCAATCTTGAGCTACATTCAAATTTTTCTTTATGGTGGTCACTTACTGCTCTATTTCTTTTAACATGTGTAGACCACGTGCGATTCTATCTAATGTATTATCCCAAATAAATGGAGTGTTGCATTCTATACCATATGGTGCTTCAAAATTTCTCATATTTAGCAACTCTTGATATCCATTATTGTAAGAAAATTCTACCAATGGTAGATAATCTTCCAACCTCCTAGGTTGGTGCATAACATACATCATGAGTATGTCTTCAAATGTTCAATTTACCTTTTCTATTTTCCTATCAATTTGAGGGCGATAAGTTGTGCTACATGCTAGTTGGGTACCAAACCCAAAAAAAAAAATCCTTGTAGAAATGTTAGTTAAAATTTGCATCCCAATTAGAAATTTTCTCCATGGGCATGTAATGCAGTCTAAAAATATCCTTCATGAAAATTTGCAAAATATCAATTGCTTTATAAGTATTATCCACAGTGATAAAGTGAGCTTACTTTTTAAGATTATCTAGTACCACCATGACTACATCATGTTGCTTGGGGTTTCTTGGTATACTAGTGATGAATCCCATCGATATGACCTCCCATTTCCATTCTGAAATGGGTATCAGTTGTAACAACTCCATTGGGCTCTTTTGTTCCACCTTACCTTGCTAGTATTCTAAATTCCTAATAATATATTCAACAATTTATTTCTTCATCCTAGGCTAGTAATATAGTTTTCTAATAGCTTTTATCATAGATTGATATCCTAGGTGACCTAAATACAGTATTCTATGAAACTCATCCATTAAGATCTTCTTAAAATTAGTTAATTTGGATATGAACATTATGCTTCTATACAATAATAATCCATATTTTTTTAGCTGATATTATTCTCCCATTGGTCCCTTGGGTTTTTGTAGAAATCATTTACTTACACTTTGGAAGTGCTCATATCCTTGTAGCACTTATGTAATTATTTCCTTGATATCTATCTTACATGTACTAATGGTTTCCATATGCATCACAACATGAATTGATTTATGTGTTACAATAATTCAACCATAAATATCATACCTAAATTTTCATCTTAAATAAAATGTTCACTCACTTGAAATGTTTGCTTCTTGAAGCTATAAACTATTTTTAATTGACTGCTATTTTTTAATGTTCCAAATGTCAATATCATGTTGAATATGGAAGGAATTACATAGGTATCTCATAGTGAGCATTATAGCACTAAAATATATAGAAAATAGTGATCTTAATTTTTGATAAATGCATTAGTTTAAGTGTGATTGAATGAATTGATTGCATTGAATTCAATGAATATTGTTGGGTTGCATGATTTCAATATATATTAATGGATTAGATGGCAGAGATGGAGGAAAGAGGTAGGGGAGAGATAGAAGGAGAGAAGGAGGGATCTAGATGTACATTAACTATATGTATGATGTATGATTTGCATTGATTTCACTGTAAGCACAATTTTTTTTTTTTTTTGTGCTTATAGTGAAATCAATGCAAATCATACATCATACATATAGTTAATGTACATCTAG
This sequence comes from Pinus albicaulis, assembly GCA_034641835.2. Lineage (NCBI taxonomy): Eukaryota > Viridiplantae > Streptophyta > Pinopsida > Pinales > Pinaceae > Pinus > Pinus albicaulis. The sequence goes on from CM076583.1 coordinate 930,273,573, forward strand.
ATCCCTACTCTCCTTCTATCTCTCCCCTACCTCTTTCCTCCATCTCTCTCTCCCCCTTCCTCTCTCCAATATATCTCTTTCACTTTCTGCCTCTCCTTGCCTCTCTCTATCTCTCTCTCCTTCCTGCCCCACCCCCCCGCAGCCATTTATATCTATATTTCCCTCTATCTCTCCTTATTTGTCTCACTATTTCACACCCCAAAACACATACACTCTCTCTCTCCATATCTATCTATATATCCCTCCCTCCCTCCTTATGTCTCTCTCTTCTTCTCTCTCTCCCCCCTCCATCTCTATCCCTATCTCCATTCATCTCTCCTTATTTGTCTCTCTATCTCACCCCTCAAACATACACACTCTCTATCCATATATATCTATCTCTCTCTCCCTCTCTCTCTCTCTCTCTCTCTCTCTCTCTCTCTTCCCCTTCTCTCCCACTATCTCTTCCCTCCCACTCTCCTCTCTCCCTCACTCTCTCTCCATATTTCCCTTGTCACCCCCCCTCTCTCTCCCCCTCCAACTCTGTCTCTCTCTTCCTCCTCTCCTTCTCTCTCTCATGTCCTATCTCTATTCTTTCCTCTCTCTCTCTCTTTCTCTCCCACCTCCCTTTGTATCTCTCCCCAATCTCTCTCTCTCTCTCTCTCTCTCTCTCTCTCTGACTTCCAATCTATTAATATATATTGAAATCAATTCTATCAATTAATTCAATCACACTTAATCTAATGCATTTGCTTAAAATTAAGATCACTATTTTCTATACATTTTAATGGTATAATGCTCACATTGAGACACATTTATAATTCCTTCCATATTCAACATGATATTGACATGTGGCACATTAAAAAGTAGTACCAAAGTATAAAAAGAATCTATAATTCTCAAAATTTGATTATTTTAAAAATATAATAAAGTCAAAATTAAAAATTTACAAATTATAATACTCTCGGTCGTGTATGGAAGGGTGATGCTCAACATTGCCCTCTGCAACATATACTTGAACTTTTATATATATATTAAAAAAAAAAGTTATATATATGCGTTAGAAAAAAACGTTCAAGTATACATTGTAGAGAGAAATGTTGAGCATCAGCCCTCCATACACGGTCGAGCTAGTAATTGACCGCACTCCCGCAACGTATGGTTGTGACATCGATCACCAACCCAACTAGAAGTAGAGGGGCACAAAACAACACATGCCATGCATGGGGGCTCCACCCTATCACTAATTTTTTCTTTTTTTAAAGTTTCTTAAACCTTTTTAAATTTTTTAATCTGTTTTAATGAATGTTTTTTTTTTAATTAAAATTTTATTTATTTCATTTTTTATTTATTTTTTAATTAAAGTTGTTTTTTTATATATTTATTTAAATATTTTAGAATTTTTGTTTTAGAATTTTTAAAATTAAAATTTTATTTATGTTTTATAATATACATATAAATAATTAAAAAAAGAATAAATTATATTTAATTTGGGCCCGGATGTAGTTGATATGTTCTCCTTCCTGTGGGCCTTTTTTACTATCTTCAGCGAATTGCATTTTTACAAAAAAAAAAAAAAAAAAAAAACTAAGAAACCAATGTCCTCTCAATAAGAGCGGGGAGTGCAAAGTTCCAAAACAAAGTCTTTTGATTTTTACTCTTACTGTTTCATGAGATTAGGAATAAATTTTAACAAATTGCTTGAAAAAATGCATAAATAGCACATTTCTATAAATTGCTAGAAAATGACCATGTCGCTTGACTCGGGGAATAACTATATATATATATATATATATATATATATATATAGTATTTTCTAAATGTTTTCTTCATTTCTATTTTTATTTTTGTTTTTGTTTTTTATTTTTTTTATTATTTTGTATTGGCATAATATTTTTTTTCTTTTTAATATTTTAAATTGTTTTTCAGTTAATTTTTTTTAAATATTTTTTCCATATTTTTTGAACTAGAAAGATGATTTTTTGTATTTTTTATTTTTAAAATTGGTTTTTCTTAATTTTATATATATATATATATATATATATATATATATATATATATATATATATATATATATATATATATATATATATATATATTCCATTTTTTAATGTAAATTATTATAAAAAATTAATAATAAAATAAAATTTATGTAATGTCGCTTTTTAATTTTCAGTGGACTTTATGATTTTTTCGAAGGTGCCAATTATCAAGGTTGTGATATCAATTAATTTGGTAATTCTAACCCCCAAAATAAAATAAAAGCTACACAACTTTGGAAAACACTTTAAATATATATATATATATATATATATATATATATATATATATATATATATATATCTGTGTGTGTGTGTGTTTGTATGTATGTATGTAGCTCCAAGGGTTATTCCAAGTAGTCTGAGCTAGACATGAAGTTATTTGATATTGTTGCCAAGGTAGATGGTTCACCCGAATTAACATCCACGAAATGTGGCGAAGTACTCTAGATGTGTTTTAGAGTAATTGTTTACATTTGAACCCTAAAAATAAAAAGATGACATTGCATCACCACTTTTCAACGTGTTAACTCACGTATTTCATAGTTATGATATTTAGTCTTTAATGCCATGATTAAAAAATTTTAAAACCTAAAAAAATGATGATGTTGCATCACCACTTTTGTGTCTCGGCATGGTTTTTCATACCTTTCATGTTGCATCACTACTTTTCAAAATCAACATGAAAACCATGATTTTATGCGAGGTAAGTTAAGTTAGTAACATTATTTTATGATATTTGGTTTGAATTCCATGGTTGAAAAACCTTGGAATTTTAAAATTTTACATGATCATGATTTTGACTTTTAATTCCATGGCTGAAAAATGTTTGAATTTTAATGCTAAAAAAAAGGTGATTCAACATCGCCATTTTTCAATTTTGAGGGTGATATTTGCACAAAAAAAAAACATAAATAGCACATTTTTATATATTGCTAGAAAATGTCCTGTCACTTGGCCTATAAGAACCAAGACTTTTTAAAAATATATTAATATTTTTTAAGAATTTTTTTTTTAATATTTTAATTTTGTATTTTAATGCTTTTTTAGGTTTTTTAAATTTTTATTTTTTCACTTGATTTTTTTTAAAAGTGTTTTTCCATTTTTTTTTAACTAAACAAATGTTGTTTTTTTTTCCAACTTTTGATATAATATATGTACAATTTTTTAATATAAATTATTAAATAATTAATAATAAAACGAAAAATATGTTAGGTTGCTTTTAGATTCACAATTGAATTTATGTTTTTTTCAATGGTACCAATGGTCAAGATTCCAATATCAATTAATTGGTAATTTTAACCCCCAAAATAAAATAAAAACAATACAACTTTGGAAAACACTTAAAAAACAAGTGCATATATATATATATATATATATATATATATATATATATATATATATATAGGCGCAAGGGTTAGTTCAAGTGGTCTGGAGCCAGATGTGTAGTTATTTGATATTGTTGCTGGTTGTTACTGATCACGGGTTTGACTCTCTTGGATTCCCTTGGGGCGAGGCCCCATAATCAAGGTTGATGGTTTACTCAGTTTACCATCCACAAAATGTGGCGAAGTACTCTAGGGATTTCCATACTTTCATTCCATGTATATATATATATTGTTTGAAGATAGAGGAATAACCTGTTCCAAGTATTTTCATAACCCAACATTTCGGACTACATAGATGAGTCCATCCTCAGGGGTAAACGACTAAAAATTCTTTGAAAGATTTGTGAGGATTAGGGCAAAGGGATATAAGTATAAATAATAAATTTTTAGGAAAATTATTAATTTTGATTATTATTAGGAAGGTCGGTTTGAAAGGAAAGATGATGTTGCTCAGGACTTTTCTATTTCAATGTGTTTCTCCATATCTTTCGTAGTCATGATATTTGGTATTTAATATCATCATTGAAAATTTTAACCCTAAAAAAAGGCTGATGTTGCATCACCACTTTTGCTTTTCAATGTGGCTTTTCATATATTTCTTAAGCATGATATCTGGTTTTAATGCCATTGTTAAAAAATGTTGGAAATTTAATCCTAAAATGTAAAAAAGGTGGTGTTGCATCACTACTTTTCAAAATCAACATGAAAATAATGATGCAACCTCCAAAAAAAAAAGAACTCAGTAAAGTTCTCGTTAAGTTGGTAAAATTGTTTTATGATATTTGGTTTGAATTTCATGGTTGAAAATGTCATAATTTTAAGGTTTTTTTGGAATCATGTTATTTGAAAGTTTAATGTCATGGTTGAAAAAATTTGGAATTTTAAGTTTTTTCATGATCAAGATTTTGAATTTTAATTCCATGGTTGAAAAATGTAGAATTTTAACCTTTAAAAAGGGTGATGCAGCATCATCACTTTTAAATTTTGAGGTGTTTTTTCATGCTTTTTGTGCAAAAAAGGGTTTTTTGGGCTAGAGTTCTCATTTTGAGGAAAAAATTCTGATTAAGTTGGTAATATTTCCATTAATCAAGTCATGATCACAAGCATCTGACATTCCCACCTTTGTATGTATATTGTATAAATTTATTTAAATATAAATATTGTGTTATAGGGAGATACTGATGTTTTTCCTACAGGACCCCCTTCTCTCTCAAACCAAGGTTTCTCTCTCAAGAAGCACCCTTCATTACAACTACAAAAAAATAATGATCTATTTTGACTATACATTTTCTCACTGCCTCATGCATCGAGGGGAAATTGTTATCACCTAAAATTTGCTCATGACAATATATCAATGATGGTCATAAAACGTCAAAACTTCAATAAAATTAAAGGTTCCTAAACATATATTAATTAGCTCCAAAATGTAGTGGATTAAGTGATAGTAACCATATTTAATTAATATCGTGCAAAGTCACTATTCTAAGTTTGTGTGGATTTGCACGATTGTTTCTTCAACCATTGTGTGAATCCATAGAAAGTAGCATTTCAAGGATCCGCGGGGCAGGAAACCTTAATTATTTATGTCAGGTGGAAGTACACAAGGCTAGGAACCCCAACTTCAAGATTCTACATAATTGAAGAGGATTTATGGAGCCCCAAAGGACTCCTTTTATCTCCCACCAATATGATAAGTTCACTCAAAGATCAAATCTCATTAATGGATTAATATTGGGATAGCCATGAGCCTTGTCTTATAAATAATATAACAATGGGGTCCATTTCATACAAAATATTAGAGAAAAATTTATGTTGTCCAAAATTCCCCTCAATTCTAGCATTTCCTTGGCAAACTTGGATCTCCACCGCTAGTAAGAATCCAAAGTTTATTGAGAGAGAAAATTCTTGTAAAGGGAGAAGAAGAGGAACCTCCTCTAGGAGAGACCAAGGGCTTCATCACCCACATATCTTATATTGTTTCTTTGGGATAGTTGTTGTTGCCTTCTTTCAATATCAATAAATAATTTTGTGTTTCTCATTTCATTTATTTTGTTTTAATATTTAGTTTAGGTTTCTCATTCTTTCATAGTTGAATGTAGTTGTGTTATTGTATGTTTTTCTATTGTATTTCCTAATTGATGCTAATCTCTTGTGTAGGTAGCAAAACCTTGCACAAATATTGGATTTTGGGGCTCCATTTCACCAAAAACCATCAATAAACCACTTCACCAAGTGGATGGAAGTTGTTTGTATAACTATTATGAGTAAACCAACTCTAATTCAATTTCTAGAACAACATCTAACTAAGTTTGTTGGCCTTTCTCTTTTAGTATTTGAGAATGATTCATATTTTTATTCGATGAAATTAACTATATTTAATTTCGAGAAGGGAATAATTTTACTCCTTAGTTAACGATTATGCTTAAGGGAATGGGATAGTTGAATCCACCATCAAATCTTAATCCAATCTTAAATAAGGAAATCATTGAAAAAAAATAAAACTAGCACAATGCACTTTCTAATGCCCTTTGTCCAAATCAAGTCACTCAAAAGGTTTCATTGGGTACTTTCCCTAAATATTTTTTGGTTTATGGTAAGGATCCACTTTACCTTTCAACATATTCTTAGCTTCCTTACAATTATCCCAATCAACGTAGGAGTAGAGTTCATCAACCCTCCCATTGTATCTTAAGAGACAATCCCTCGATTGTGAAAGGAATCAGTGCTTAAGACATTTCAAAAGTGTTTCACATAAATGATTTTATCATGAGGTCTTTGTTCTACCCCTCTGGAGACTAGTTTTATAAAACCCTTCATGATTTAGAATAATGAAAGATTCCATAATGCCATTCACTGCTGATATCTGAATGAAAATAATAACTGCATGGGAAACTCAAAGTAATATGCTGAAAACACAGAATCTACCACTTTTAAGTTTCAGAGGAAATTCATGGAGAGAGAGGAAATTGAAATAATATGTTGTAAACACATAATCTATTACTTAAAGTTTCATCAGGACTTTGTGAAGAGAGGGGAAACTCAAAATAATATGATGTAAACACAGAATATATTACTTTTAAGTTTCAGAGAGAATTTGTGAAGGGAGAAGAGATGGAGTGAAGGAGCGCGAACTAAGGTTATTTAACTCTTACTAATAGATGTAATTAAGAGACAGAATGCTACATTAATTCACTTCATCAAAGAAGAAGGGACACAAAATGGCACAAGAAACATGAATAACCATCAACAGTTGCAGGAAACTTACTTCTTTTTTCATTTACCCATCAGAAAAAGAAGTACAAAATGTAATCCCCAAGAGGTTCAGAACTCAGGCCCCTATTTATTTCTTTCTATCTACTTAAATACATCAAAATAGTTTGTAACTTCTGAACTTCTTGAAATTAATTCGACTACCTAAACTATTAAACTACTTATTACATTGCAATTGAGGACACCATTGTAGCTTCAATCTTAACAAAGAAAACAAAATACACTTGAATATAATCCTTTTGCTGAGTCTGATTTGTTGCTGATGTGTGTTGTATCTCAAGAAACAATCCCTTGGTTGTGATAAGGAATCTGTGCTCGAGACATTTTTTAAATATATGTCACAAATTTAAGAAATCAAATGGTCCTTGTTAAGCACTTTTGGAAATTAATTAGTTATAACCCTCAATAATCCGATAAATGAAAGATTTCACAATGCCATTATCTGTTGATATTACTTGAAATGGAAGGAAGAAAATGGAATGGAAACTTAAACTGATATACTATAGAACAGAATCTATCACTTTAAATCTCAAAAAGAACTTTATAGAGAGAAAATAGTTGGAGTGAAAGAGCGCACATTAAGGACATTTAACTCTTACTTACAAACTATAAAAAGAGACTCGCAGCTACATTAATTCACTTCATTCACAGAAGAATAAACACATGATAAAACTGGAAAAACGCATCAACGTAAACAGGTGCAGGAAACTTTATCTTCTTTCATTAATTTTCAAAAAATTCAGTACAAAATTGCAGTCCTCCAGAGATCCAAAACTTGGAACCCCTCCAATGTCTTACTTTCTCTCTTTTATTCTCCTCCTAACCTAACTTTTCCCATGTAACTTGCAAAACTAATTATTTTAACATTTAAAAACCGCTAAACCCCTTTAATCTTTCTAAAATATCTATGTTACACATCATTATTTTGAAAGTTACAAAACCCAAATAAGATCCCCTTTTACACATTTAACAATATAGATATATGGATGCCGATATTTAAAATTAAATTAATAATAAATATGTAGGCAAGGATGAATGTTTCAACGAATATAAACACTCATGTGGGTCCTTGTGGTTTTTTATATGCATATGTCAACTATCAAAATCGTAAACTGCTTACGGAGGCACCTTCGGTGGTTTCAAGAAATGAAGATCAGTGATGCTGCATTGAAATATAATCGTCGATCTATGAACAGTGATTTAGATCAAACCACTTTATGGAGGCACTCTCTCTTATAAGTTTCGAGCAATTTGTGATGCCGCAAAACCATATGAACTAGGCCAGATGATCCAAGTCGTTGATTTATGTTGAATGATAAATTGTTTTCTTGAGGCATACTACTTTCATATTATATGCGTTTGATTCCAGGTATTGATGCCTCCATTTTCATTGTAGATTCAATGAACAATGACTCCAGATTATTGTCATATTTCTTCAGCAACCTGGCCAGCATGTCTTTGATGAACGGGAATCCATATGGATGTGCATCATCAACTAGTAATGCGGGACTTGGAAATTTTTCTAGGTCTTCAGATATGATCTCATTGACAGTTAGCCTCATCCTATTCTTATAGTAATAATATTTCTCTTTGACTAACGTAATATTTGTTAACGCCGAAATTACAATTACTCAGATAACTGAGTACAGTATTTTCACTTAGCCCGCAAAGATCTTGTATGCCAGTGTGAGCTGGTTTGGTTTTTGGGTCATCTTCCGACTCTGTCCCTAATATTGTTTTACTTATAATAATAGACCGCACGTCACACTTCCTCTTCTTCCAATGCTTTCTCAAGCACACTGAGTTTCGCACTAGCAACCTCTTTCCCCTGAGGTCAGCTCGCACTTTTCTGCTGCATACTGACTTGTTGATCTCGTTGACCTTATAATTGTGAACTAGCTTTTCATCCGTTGGCTTGTTGTCTTCCAACATCAATCCGCTTTGCAAGTATTGACTAGACAGTTGCTTATATCTAGAGACTTTTTCGTTTAGTTTCACCCTGTTTAATTGTGGCTCAGCTAACTTCCAGTCTCTATCAAATGCTTCTCCAAAGCCAACAACGGTCTCATCCAGGATGTCATTATCTCCTACATGTACGCTTATACCCACCAAACCACCTTCTGCATTAAGGATAAACTTATTTGATATTTTCTCTTCTTGTTGTTGTTCATTATCACCATCATCCTTCTTCAATTGACTAAAATAATTGTTTGGATTTTTCCTGGAATTGGATTGCAAGATCAAATGCTGGCACACGGTCATCAAATTCCATGGGAACATCAGCACTGAGGTTGATTGCAATGTGATCACGTAGATATTCTCATACAGAGCCTTCCATAATGCCAAATTATTTTGACATAGTATAACTCACAGTATAACTGCCTACATCAAAAAAACTAATAAAAACAATAATTTACATCATTCAAATCTTCTTCTGAGAAAAAAATTGTGATCAGACAAATCAAATTCCACCAGAAAAGAGTCATTCAAAATTTTCTCAACATTTTTTAATAAAATTGGTGTTTGAATCAAATTTCTGGATATTTCCCACGATAAATTAAATTGGGGTCACTCTGCAAAAAATCCATGTCGCGGATTCATGAAATTGTTCTTCGTTTGCCCGAAATTTGAAATAAAAAATCCTATGCAGGAATGTTTGTGTTTTATGAGATGTACAGTCATCTGTTTCCAATTCTTCATCTTGGCACAGTTCTTCAAATTCCTTTAAAACGTTTTGTTTAACTCAACTATGACTTCATATGTAGAATTGGATAAGCTTATTTTCATTCTTTTAAGGAACCTTTCCAATATCATTTATTTCAAGCAATTCCTTTATCTTTCTAGGCATCCATTTATTGATATGTTGTTTTAGGCAACTAAAATGTCTTCAACGTAGTATTATATTTCCCGTGCTTTTCCACCTCCATGAAGACTCTAAATTTCAAGCTTGTATCTTTTTGCTCGCTCATTGAGCCATAAAACACCCCCAATACATGAAACGAGGAGACTTATTGAGCAACATATGTTGAGCTTACGGTTATCTTCTTGAACATGTTGCAGCTCTTCTTAAATTTTTAATAATTTTTCCTCAGCAAACTTGAATTCTCAGAACTTCTCCTTACTTTTAACTGAGTCAAATTATGCTACAACATTTGGCTCCAATTGGGGACAACACTTTAGTAGAAAAGTGTTGAGAACTTGTAGATCAGTAGCCTTTATTGGGCATGGAGTCAAGTCAAATCGGATTTTCTCTCAATCCAAAATATCTGAAAATTTAAAACTTCTCTGAAACCTCTCTTTTCCGGGATCTTTATTCTTGAACTGAAAAAATGCTAAACTAGAAATACTGCAACTAGGAGTGCTCAACTCCTGAGCTTATTTATATACAAATCCTATATATATATATATATATATATATGTAGGGCTGAACTTAATCAGGTCAAGTCAACCTTCCAATGGCACCAACCTAACATCTGTATTTAGAATAATACCTTCATATTGCTGAAATTTAAAAATCAAAACAGGAATGTACCATAAAAAATTTCCATATAAAAATCTTCGTACATACCCTTGCATAAAATCTTGTTGCTGATCAAAGAAATTTGTCATATACTCAGCCACTGGATCATAGAACTGATGAGACAAAATTTCAATTGCCTCATTTTCTTGAACATTCTACTGATGTAGAATTCTTTGAACATGGCAACTTCCTTCACTGTTTGTTATAATATATATACAATTCTTTAATATAAATTATTAAATAATTAATAATAAAACAAAAAATATGTTAGGTTTCTTTTAGATTCACAATTGAATTTATGTTTTTTTCAATGGTACCAATGGTCAAGATTCCAATATCAATTAATTGGTAATTTTAACCCTCAAAATAAAATAAAAACAATAAAAATTTGGAAAACACTTAAAAAACAAGCACACACACACACACACACACACACACAGAGATATATATATATACATATAGGTGCAAGGGTTAGTTCAAGTGGTCTAGAGCCAGATGTGTAGTTATTTGATATTGTTGCTGGTTATTACTGATCACGGGTTGCTGATAGTAACCATATTTAATTAATATCGTGCAAAGCCACTATTCTAAGTTTGTGCGGATTTGCACGATTGTTTCTTCAACCATTGTGTGAATCCATAGAAAGCGGCATTTCAATTATCCGCGAGGCAGGAAACCTTAATTATTTATGTCAGGTGGAAGTACATAAGGCTAGGAACCCCAACATCAAGCTTCTACATAATTGAAGAGGAGTTATGGAGCCCCAAAGGACTCCTTTTATCTCCCACCAATATGATAATCTCACTCAAGGATCAAATCTCATTAATGGATTAATATTGGGATAGCCATGAGCCTTGTCTTATAAATACTATAACAATGGGGTGCATTTCATACAAAATATTAGAGAAAATTTTATGTTGTCCAAAATTCCCCTTAATTCTAGCATTTCCTTAGCAAACTTGGATCTCCACCACTAGTAAGAATCCAAAGTTTATTGAGAGAGAAAATTCTTGTAAAGGGAGAAGAAGAAGAACCTCCTCTAGGAGATACCAAGGGCTTCACACCCACATATCTTATATTGTTTCTTTGGGATAGTTGTTGTTGTCTTCTTTCAATATCAATAAATAATTTTGTGTTTCTCATTTCATTTATTTTGTTTTAATATTTAGTTTAGGTTTCTCATTCTTTCATAGTTGAATGTAGTTGTGTTGTTGTATTTTTTTCTATTTTATTTCCTAATTGTTGCTAATCTCTTGTGTAGGTAGCAAAACCTTCCACAAATATTGGATTTTTGGGCTCCATTTCACCAAAAACCATCAATAAACGGCTTCACCAAGTGGATGGAAGTTGTTTGTATAACTATCATGAGTAAAAAAACTCTAATTCAATTTCTAGAACAACATCTAACTAAGTTTGTTGGCCTTTCTCTATTAGTATTTGAGAATGATTCATATTTTTATTCAATGAAATTAACTATATTTAATTTCGAGAAGGGAATAATTTTACTCCTTAGTAAACGATTATGCTTAAGGGAATGGGATAGTTGAATCCACCATCAAAGCTTAATCCAATCTTAAATAAGGAAATCATTGAAAAAAAATAAAACTAGCACAATGCACTTTCTAATTCCCTTTGTCCAAATCAAGTCACTCATAAGGTTGCATTAGGTACTTTCCCTAAATATTTTTTGGTTTATGGTAAGGATCCAATTTACCTTTGAACATCTTCTTAGCTTCCTTACAATTATCCCAATAAACGTAGGAGTAGATTTCATCAACCCTCCCATTGTATCTTAAGAGACAATCCCTCGATTGTGAAAGGAATAAGTGCTTAAGACATTTTAAAAGTGTGTCACAGAAATGATTTTATCATGAGGTCTTTGTTCTATCCCTCTGGAGACTAGTTTTATAAAACCCTTCATGATTTGGAATAATGAAAGATTCCATCATTCCATTCACTGCTGATATTTGAATGAAAAGAAGAACTGCATGGGAAACTCAAAGTAATATGTTGAAAACACGGAATCTACCACTTTTAAGTTTCAGAGGAAATTCATGGAGAGAGAGGAAACTTGAAATAATATGTTGGAAACACATAATCTATTACTTAAAGTTTCATCAGGATTTTGTGAAGAGAGGGGAAACTCAAAATAATATGATGTAAACACAGAATCTATTACTTTTAAGTTTCAGAAAGAATTTGTGAAGGGAGAAGAGATGGAGTGAAGGAGCACGAATTAAGGTTATTTAAATCTTACTCACAGATGTAATTAAGAGATAGAATGCTACATTATCACTTCATTCAAGAAGAAGGGACACAAAATGGCACAAGAAACATGAATAACCATCAATAGTTGCAGGAAACTTACTTCTCTTTTCATTTACCCATCAGAAAAAGAAGTACAAAATGTAATCCCCAAGAGGTTCAGAACTCAGGCCCCTATTTCTTTATTTCTATCTACTTAAATACATCAAAATAGTTCGTAACTTTTGAACTTCTTGAAATTAATTCGACTACCTAAACTATTAAACTACCTATTACATTGCAATTGAGGACACCATTGTAGCTTCAATATTAACAAAGAAAACAAAATACACTTGAATATAATCCTTTTGCTGAGTCTGATTTGTTGTTGATGTGTGTTGTATCTCAAGAAACAATCCCTTGGATGTGATAAGGAATCCATGCTCGAGAAATTTTTTAAATATATGTCACAAATTTAAGAGATCAAATGGTCCTTGTTAAGCACCTTTGGAAATTAATTATTTATAACCTTCAATAATATGATATAATGAAATATTTCACAATTCCATTATCTGTTGATATTACTTGAAATGGAAGGAAGAAAATGGAATGGAAACTTAAACTGATATGTTGTAGAAGAGAATCTATCACTTTAAATCTCAAAAAGAACTTTATAGAGAGAAAATAGTTGGAGTGAAAGAGCGCACATTAAGGACATTTAACTCTTACTTACAAACTATAAAAAGAGACTCGCAGCTACATTACTTCACTTCATTCACAGAAGAATAAACAAATGATAAAACTGGAAAAATGCATCAACGTCAACAGGTGCAAGAAACTTGATCTTCTTTCATTAATTTTCAGAAAATTCAGCACAAAATTGTAGTCCTCTAGAGATCCAAAACTCGGAACCCCTCCAATGTTTTCCTTTCTCTCTTTTATTCTCCTCCTAACCTAACCTTTCCCGTGTAACTTGCAAAACTAATTCTTTTAATAGTTAAAAAACCGTTAAATCCCTTTAATCTTTCTAAAATATCTAAGTTACACATCATTATTTTGAAAGTTACAAAACCCAAATAAGATCCCCTTTTACACATTTCACAATATATATATATGGATGTTGGGATTTAAAATTAAAGTAATAATAAATACTTAGGCAAGGATGAATGTTTCAATGAATATAAACACTCATGTGGGTCCTTGTGGTTTTTTATATGCATATGTCAACTATCAAAACCGTAAACTGCTTACGGAGGCACCTTCGGTGGTTTCAAGAAATGAAGATCAGTGATGCCGCGTTGAAATATAACTGTCAATCTGCGAAAAGTGGTTTAGATCAAACCACTTTATGGGGGAACTCTCTCTTATAAGTTCCAAGCAATTTGTGATGCCACAAAACCATATGATCTGGGCCAGATGATCCAAGTCGTTAATTTATGTTGAACGATAAATTTTTTTCTTGAGGCATACTACTTTCATATTATATGCGTTTGATTCCAGGTAGTGATGCCTCCATTTTCATTGTAGATTCAGTGAACAATGACTCCAGATTATTGCCATATTTCTTCAGCATGTCTTTGATGAACGAGCATCCATATGGATGTGCATCATCAACTAGTAATGCGAGACTTGGACATGTTTCTGGGTCTTCAAATATGCTCTCATTTATAGTTAGCCTCATCCCATTCTTATAGTAATCATATTGCTCTTTGACTAACGTAATATTTGTTAATGCCGAAATTACAATTACTCAAATAACTGAGTATAGTGTTTCCACTTAGCCCGTGAAGATCTTGTCTACCAGCGTGAGCTGGTTTGATTTTGGGGTCATCTTCCAACTCTATCCCTAAAATTGGTTTACTTATAATAATAGATCGCACGTCACACTTTCTCTTCTTCCAATGCTTTCTCAGGCACACTGAGTTTCGCACTAGCAACCTCTTTCCCCTGAGGTCAACTCACACTTTTCTGCTGCATAATGCCTTGTTGATCTCATTGACCTTATAATTTTGAACTGGCTTTGCATCCGCTGGCTTGTTGTCTTCCAACATTAATCTTTTGTGCAAGTATTGACCAGATAGTTGCTTATATCTAGAGACTTTTTCGTTTAGTTTCACCCTGTTTAATTGTGGCTCAGCTAACTTCCAGACTCTATCAAATGCCTCTCCAAAGCCAACAACAGTCTCATCCAGGATGTCATTATCTCCTACATGTACACTTATACCCACTAAACCACCTTCTGCATTAAGGATAAACTTATCTGATATTTTCTCTTCTTCTTATTGTTCATTATCACCATCATCCTTCTTCAATTGACTAAAATACTTGCTTGGATTTTTCCTGGAATTGGATTGCAAGATCAAATTCTGACACACGGTCATCAAATTCCATGGGAACATCAGCAATGAGGTTTATTGCAATGTGATCACGTAGATATTCTCATACAGAGCCTTCCATATTGCCAAATTATTTTGACACAATATAACTCACAGTATAACTTCCTACATCAAAAAAACCAATAAAAAAAATAATTTGCATCATTCAAATCTTCTTCTAAGACAGAAATTGTGATCAGACAAATCAAATTCCAGCAGAACAGAGTCATTCCCAATTTGCTCAACGTTTTTTAATAAAATTGGTGTTTGAATCAAATTTCTGGATATTTCCCACGATAAATTAAATTGGGGTCACTCTGCAAAAAACCCACATCGCGGATTCTTGAAATTGTTCTCCGTTTACCCGCAGTTTGAAATCAAAAATACTATGCGGGAATGTCTGTGTTTTCTGAGATGTGCAGTCAACTGTTTCCAATTCTTCATCTTGGCACAATTCTTCAAATTCCTTTAAAACGTTTTGTTTAACTCAACTATGACTTCATATGTAGAATTGGATAAGCTTCTTTTCATTCTTTTAAGGAACCTTTCCAATATCATTTATTTCGAGAAATTCCTTTGTCTTTCTAGGCATCCTTTTATTGATATGTTGTTTTAGGCAACTAAAATGTCTTCAATGTAGTATCATATTTCCCGTGCTCTTCCACCTCCATGAAGACTCAAACTTTCAAGCTTGTATCTTTTTGCTCACTCATTGAGCCATGAAACACACCCAATACATGAAACGAGGAGAATTATTGAGCAACATATGTTGAGCTTGTGGTTATCTTCTTGAACATGTTGTAGCTCTTCTTAGATTTTTAATAATTGTTCCTCAGCAAACTTGAATTTCTCAGAACTTCTCCTTACTTTTAACTTAGTCAAATTGTGCTACAACATTTGCCTCCAATTGGGGATAACACTTTGGTAGAAAAGTGCTGAGAACTTGTAGATCAGTAGCCTTTATTGGGCATGGAGTCAAGTCAAATCGGATTTTCTCCCAATCCAAAATCTCTGAAAATTTAAAACTTCTCTGAAACCTCTCTCTTCCAGGATCTTTATTCTTGAACTGAAAAAATGCTAAACTAGAAATACTGCAACTGGGAATGCTCAACTCCTGAGCTTATTTATATACAAATCCTATATATATATGCAGGTGAAATCAGCCTTCCAACGACACCAACCTAACATCTGTATGTTAGAATTAATACCTTCATATTGCTGAAATTTAAAAATCAAAAGAGGAATGTACCATAAAAATTTTCCATATACAAATCTTTGTACATACCCTTGCATAAAAGCTTGTTTCTAATCAAAGAAATTTTTCATATACTCGGCCACTGGATCATAAAACTGATGAGACAAAATTTCGGCTTCCTCATTTTCTTCAACATTCTATTGATGTAGACTTATTTGAACATGGCAACTTCCTTCACTGTCTGATATAATATATATACAATTTTTTAATATAAATTATTAAATAACTAATAATAAAACGAAAAATATGTTAGGTTGCTTTTAGATTCACAATTGAATTTATGTTTTTTTCAATGGTACCAATGGTCAAGATTCCTATATCAATTAATTGGTAATTTTAACCCTCAAAATAAAATAAAAACAATACAACTTTGGAAAACAATTAAAAAACAAGCGCATATATATATATATATATATATATATAGATATAGATATAGGCGCAAGGGTTAGTTCAAGTGGTCTGGAGCCAGATGTGTAGTTATTTGATATTGTTGTTGGTTGTTACTGATCACGGGTTGCTGATAGTAACCATATTTAATTAATATCGTGCAAAGTCACTATTCTAAGTTTGTGTGGATTTGCACGATTGTTTCTTCAACCATTGTGTGAATCCATAGAAAGCGGCATTTCAATTTTCCATGGGGCAGGAAACCTTAATTATTTATGTTAGGTGGAAGTACACAAGGCTAGGAACCCCAACCTCAAGCTTCTACATAATGGAAGAGGTGTTATGGAGCCCCAAAGGACTCGTTTTATCTCCCACCAATATGATAAGCTCACTCAAAGATAAAATCTCATTAATGGATTAATATTGGGATATCCATGAGCCTTGTCTTATAAATACTATAACAATGGGGTCCATTTCATACAAAATATTAGAGAAAAATTTATGTTGTCCAAAATTCGCTTCAATTCTAGCATTTCCTTGGTAAAATTGGATCTCCACCGCTAGTAAGAATCCAAATTTTATTGAGAGAGAAAATTCTTGTAAAGGGAGAAGAAGAGGAACCTCCTCTAGGAGATACCAAGGGCTTCATCACCCACATATATTATATTGTTTATTTAGGATAGTTGTTGTTTTCTTCTTTCAATATCAATAAATAATTTTTTGTTTCTCATTTCATTTATTTTGTTTTAATATTTAGTTTAGGTTTCTCATTCTTTCATATTTGAATGTAGTTGTGTTGTTGTATGTTTTTCTATTTTATTTCCTAATTGTTGTTAATCTCTTGTGTAGGTAGCAAAACCTTGCACAAATATTGGATTTTGGGGCTCCATTTCACCAAAAACCATGAATAAATGGCTTCACCAAGTGGATGGAAATTTTTTGTATAACTATCATGAGTAAAAAAACTCTAATTCAATTTCTAGAACAACATCTAACTAAGTTTGTTGGCCTTTCTCCGTTAGTATTTGAGAATGATTCATATTTTTATTCAATGAAATTAACTATATTTAATTTTGAGAAGGGAAAAATTTTACTCCTTAGTTAACGATTATGCTTAAGGGAATGGGATAGTTGAATCCACCATCAAAGCTTAATCCAATCTTAAATAAGGAAATCATTGAAAAAAATAAAACTAGCACAATGCACTTTCTAATGCCCTTTGTCCAAATCAAGTCACTCATAAGGTTGCATTAGGTACTTTCCCTAAATATTTTGTGGTTTATGGTAAGGATCCACTTTACCTTTGAACATCTTCTTAGCTTCCTTACAATTATCCCAATCAACATAGGAGTAGAGTTCATCAACCCTTCCATTGTATCTTAAGAGACAATCCCTCGATTTTGAAAGGAATCAGTGCTTAAGACATTTTAAAAGTGTGTCACATAAATGATTTTATCATGAGGTCTTTGTTCTATCCCTCTGGAGACTAGTTTTATAAAACCCTTCATGATTTGGAATAATGAAAGATTCCATAATGCCATTCACTGCTGATATCTGAATGAAAAGAAGAATTGCATGGGAAACTCAAAGTAATATGCTGAAAACACAAAATCTACCACTTTTAAGTTTCAGAGGAAATTCATGGAGAGAGAGGAAACTCGAAATAATATGTTGTAAATACATAATCTATTACTTAAAGTTTCATCAGGAGTTTGTGAAGGGAGGGGAAACTCAAAATAATATGATATAAACACAGAATCTATTACTTTTAAGTTTCAGAGATAATTTTTGACGGGAGAAGAGATGGAGTGAAGGAGCGTGAATTAAGTTTATTTAACTCTTACTCAAAGATGTAATTAAGAGATGGAATGCTACATTACTTCACTTCATTCAAAGAAGAAGGGACACAAAATGGCACAAGAAACATGAATAACCATCAAAAGTTGTAGGAAACTTACTGATTTTTTCATTTAACCATCAGAAAAAGAAGTAAAAAATGTAATCCCCAAGAGGTTCAAAGCTCAAGCCCCTATTTCTTTCTTTCTATCTACTTAAATACATCAAAATAGTTCGTAACTTTTGAACTTCTTGAAATTAATTCGACTACCTAAACTATTAAACTACTTATTGCATTGCAATTGAGGACACCATTGTAGCTTCAATCTTAACAAAGAAAACAAAATACACTTGAATATAATCCTTTTGCTGAGTCTGATTTGTTGTTGATGTGTGTTGTATCTCAAGAAACAATCCCTTGGCTATGATAAGGAATCTGTGCTTGAGACATTTTTTAAATATATGTCACAAATTTAAGAAATCAGATGGTCCTTGTTAAGCACCTTTGAAAATTAATTATTTATAACCCTCAATAATCCGATATAATGAAATATTTCACAATGCCATTATCTGTTGATATTACTTGAAATGGAAGGAAGAAAATGGAATGGAAACTTAAACTGATATGATGTAGAACAGAATCTATCACTTTAAATCTCAAAAAGAACTTTATAGAGAGAAAATAGTTGGAGTGAAAGAGCGTACATTAAGGACATTTAACTCTTACTTACAAACTATAAAAAGAGACTCACAGCTACATTACTTCACTTCATTCACATAATAATAAACACATGATAAAATTGGAAAAAACGCATCAACGTCAACAGGTGCAAGAAACTTGATCTTCTTTCATTAATTTTTAGAAAATTCAGTACAAAATTGCAGTCCTCCAAAGATCCAAAACTCGGAACCCCTCCAATGTCTTCCTTTCTCTCTTTTATTCTCCTCCTAACCTAACTTTTCCCGTGTAACTTACAAAACTAATTCTTTTAACAGTTATAAAACTGTTAAATCCCTTTAATCTTTCTGAAATATCTAAGTTACACATCATTATTTTGAAAGTTACAAAACCCAAATAAGATCCCCTTTTACACATTTCACAATATAGATATATGGATGTCAGGATTTAAAATTAAAGTAATAATAAATACGTAGGCAAGGATGAATGTTTCAACGAATATAAACACTCATGTGGGTCCTTGTGGTCCTTTATATGCATATGTCAATTATCAAAACCATAAACTGCTTACGGAGGCACCTTCGGTGGTTTCAAGAAATGAAGATCAGTGATGCCGCGTTGAAATATAACTGTCGATCTGTGAACAGTGGTTTAGATCAAGCCACTTTACGGGGGCACTCTCTCTTATAAGTTCCGAGCAATTTGTGATGCTGCAAAACCATATGATCTGGGCCAGATGATCTAATTCGTTGATTTATATTGAACGATAAATTATTTTCTTGAGGCATACTACTTTCGTATTATATGCGTTTGATTCCAAGTAGTGATGCCTCCATTTTCATTGTAGATTCAGTGAACAATGACTCCAGATTATTGTCATATTTCTTCAGCAACCTGGCCAGCATGTCTTTGATGAACGGGCATCCATATGGATGTGCATCATCAACTAGTAATGCGGGACTTGGACATGTTTCTAGGTCTTCAGATATGCTCTCATTGACAGTTAGCCTCATCCTATTCTTATAGTAATCATATTTCTCTTTGACTAACATAATATTTGTTAACGCCGAAATTACAATTACTCAGATAACTGAGCATAGTATTCACGCTTAACCCGCGAAGATCTTGTATGCCAGCGTGAGCTGGTTTGGTTTTTGGGTCATCTTCAAACTCTGTCCCTAATATTGGTTTACTTATAATAATAGACCACACGTCACACTTCCTCTTCTTCCAATGCTTTCTCAGGCACACTGAGTTTCACACTAGCAACCTCTTTCCCCTGAGGTCAGCTCGCACATTTCTGTTGCGTACTGCCTTGTTGATCTCGTTGACCTTATAATTGTGAACTGGCCTTGCATCCGTTGGCTTGTTGTCTTCCAACATTAATCCGCTGTGCAAGTATTGACCAAACAGTTGCTTATATCTAGAGACTTTTTTGTTTAGTTTCACCCTTTTTAATTGTGGCTCAGCTAACTTCCAGACTCTATCAAATGCTTCTCTAAAGCCAACAGCGGTCTCATCCAAGATGTCATTATCTCCTACATGTACGCTTATACCCACCAAACCACCTTCTGCATTAAGGATAAACTTATCTGATATTTTCTCTTCTTCATGTTGTTCATTATCACCATCATCCTTCTTCAATTGACTAAAATACCTGCTTGGATTTTTCCTCGAATTGGATTGCAAGATCAAATGCTGACACACGGTCATCAAATTCCATGGGAACATCAGCGCTGAGGTTGATTGCAATGTGATCACGTAGATATTCTCATACAGAGCCTTCCATATTTCCAAATTATTTTGACACAGTATAACTCACAGTATAACTACCTACATCAAAAAAACTAATAAAAACAATAATTTGCATCATTCAAATCTTCTTCCGAGACAGAAATTGTGATCAAACAAATCAAATTCCAGCAGAACAGAGTCATTCCCAATTTTCTCAACGTTTTTTAATAAATTTGGTTTTGAATCAAATTTCTGGATATTTCCCACAATAAATTAAATTGGAGTCACTCTGCAAAAAACCCATGTCGCGAATTCTTGAAATTGTTCTCCGTTTGCTCGCAATTTGAAATTGAAAATCCTATGCGGGAATGTCTGTGTTTTCTGAGATGTGCAGTCATCTGTTTCCAATTCTTCATCTTGGCACAGTTCTTCAAATGCCTTTAAAACGTTTTGTTTAACTCAACTATGACTTCATATGTAGAATTGGATAAGCTTCTTTTCATTCTTTTAAGGAACCTTTCCAATATCATTTATTTCAAGCAATTCCTTTGTCTTTCTAGGCATCCTTTTATTGATATGTTGTTTTAGGAAACTAAAATGTCTTCAACGTAGTATCAGATTTCCCGTGCTTTTCCACCTCCATGAAAACTCAAAATTTCAAGCTTGTATCTTTTTGCTTGCTCATTGAGCCATGAAACACACCCAATACATGAAACGAGGAGAATTATTGAGCAACATATGTTGAGCTTACAGTTATCTTCTTGAACATGTTGTAGCTCTTCTTAAACTTTTAATAATTGTTCCTCAGCAAACTTGAATTTCTTAGAACTTCTCCTTACTTTTAAATGAGTCAAATTGTGCTACAACATTTGGCTCCAATTGGGGACAACACTTTGGTAGAAAAGTGTTGAGAACTTGTAGATCAGTAGCCTTTATTGGGCATGGAGTCAAGTCAAATCAAATTTTCTCCCAATCCAAAATCTCTGAAAATTTAAAACTTCTCTGAAACCTCCCTCTTCTAGGATCTTTATTCTTGAACTGAAAAAATGCTAAACTAGAAATACTGCAACTGGGAATGCTCAACTCCTGAGCTTATTTATATACAAATCCTATATATATATATATATATGCAGGGCTGAACTTAATCAGGGGAAGTCAACCTTCCAATGGCACCAACCTAACATCTGTATGTTAGAATTAATACCTTCATATTGTTGAAATTTAAAAATCAAAACAAGAATGTACCATAAAAAATTTCCATATACAAATATTTGTACTACCCTTGCATAAGCGGCTTGTTGCTGATCAAAGAAATTTGTCATATACTCAGCCACTGGATCATAGAACTGATGAGACAAAATTTCGGCTGCCTCATTTTCTTGAACATTCTACTGATGTAGACTTCTTTGAACATGTCAGCTTCCTTCACTGTTTGATATAATATATATACAAATTTTTAATATAAATTATTAAATAATTAATAATAAAACAAAAAATATGTTAGGTTTCTTTTAGATTCACAATCGAATTTATGTTTTTTTCAATGGTACCAATGGTCAAGATTCCAATATCAATTAATTGGTAATTTTAACCCTCAAAATAAAATAAAAACAATACAACTTTGGAAAACACTTAAAAAACAAGCGCATATATATATATATATATATATATATATATATATATATATATATATATATATATATATATATATATATATATATATATATATATATATAGGCACAAGGGTTAGTTCAAGTGGTCTGGAGCTAGATGTGTAGTTATTTGATATTGTTGCTGGTTGTTACTGATCACAGGTTGCTGATAGTAACCATATTTAATTAATATCGTGCAAAGTCACTATTCTAAGTTTGCGTGGATTTGCACGATTGTTTCTTCAACCATTGTGTGAATCCATAGAAAGTGGCATTTCAAGGATCCGCGAGGCAGGAAACCTTAATTATTTATGTCAGGTGGAAGTACACAAGGCTAGGAACCCCAACCTCAAGCTTCTACATAATTGAAGAGGAGATATGGATCCCCAAAGGACTCCTTTTATCTCCCACCAATATCATAAGCTCACTCAAAGATCAAATCTCATTAATGGATTAATATTGGGATAGCCATGAGCCTTGTCTTATAAATAATATAACAATGGGGTCCATTTCATACAAAATATTAGATAAAAATTTATGTTCTCCAAAATTCCACTCAATTCTAGCATTTCCTTGGCAAACTTGGATCTCCACCGCTATTAAGAATCCAAAGTTTATTGAGAGAGAAAATTCTTGTAAAGGGAGAAGAAGAGGAACCTCCTCTAGGAGATACCAAGGGCTTCATCACCCACATATCTTATATTGTTTCTTTGCGATAGTTGTTGTTGCCTTCTTTCAATATCAATAAATAATTTTTTGTTTCTCATTTCATTTATTTTGTCTTAATATTTAGTTTAGGTTTCTCATTCTTTCATAGTTGAATGTAGTTGTTTTGTTGTATGTTTTTCTATTTTATTTCCTAATTGTTGCTAATCTCTTGTGTAGGTAGCAAAACCTTGCACAAATATTGGATTTTGGGGCTCCATTTCACCAAAAACCATCAATAAACGGCTTCACCAAGTGGATGGAAGTTGTTTGTCTAACTATCATGAGTAAAACAACTATAATTCAATTTCTAGAACAACATCTAACTAAGTTTGTTGGCCTTTCTCTATTAGTATTTGAGAATGATTCATATTTTTATTCAATGAAATTAACTATATTTAATTTCGAGAAGGGAATAATTTTACTCCTTAGTTAATGATTATTCTTAAGGGAATAGGATAGTTTAATCCACCATCAAAGCTTAATCCAATCTTAAATAAGGAAATCATTGAAAAAAATAAAACTAGCACAATGCACTTTCTAATGCCCTTTGTCCAAATCAAGTCACTCATAAGGTTGCATTAGGTACTTTCCCTAAATATTTTTTGGTTTATGGTAAGGATCCACTTTACCTTTTAACATTTTATTAGCTTCCTTACAATTATCCCAATCAACGTAGGAGTAGAGTTCATCAACCCTCCCATTGTATCTTAA
Source organism: Pinus albicaulis (assembly GCA_034641835.2). Taxonomy (NCBI): domain Eukaryota; kingdom Viridiplantae; phylum Streptophyta; class Pinopsida; order Pinales; family Pinaceae; genus Pinus; species Pinus albicaulis. The sequence goes on from CM076583.1 coordinate 930,297,350, forward strand.
GAGACAATCCCTCGATTTTGAAAGGAATCAGTGCTTAAGAAATTTTAAAAGTGTGTCACTTAAATGATTTTATCATGAGGTCTTTGTTCTATCCCTCTAGATACTAGTTTTATAAAACCCTTCATGATTTGGAATAATGAAATTTTACATAATGTCATTCACTGCTGATATCTGAATGAAAAGAATAACTGCATGGGAAACTCAAAGTAATATGTTGGAAACACAGAATCTACCACTTTTAAGTTTCAGAGGAAATTCATGGAGAGAGAGGAAACTCGAAATAATATGTTGTAAACACATAATCTATTACTTAAAGTTTCATCAGGAGTTTGTGAAGAGAGGGGGGGAACTCAAAATAATATGATGTAAACACAGAATCTATTACTTTTGAGTTTCAGAGAGAATTTTTGAAGGGAGAAGAGATGAAGTGAAGGAGCGCGAATTAAGGTTATTTAACTCTTACTCACATATGTAATTAAGAGTCAGAATGCTACATTACTTCACTTCATTCAAAGAATAAGGGACACAAAATGGCACAAGAAACACAAATAACCATCAATAGTTGTAGGAACTTACTGCTTTTTTCATTTACCCATCAGAAAAAGAAGTACAAAATGTAATCCCCAAGAGGTTCAGAACTCAAGCCCCTTATTTCTTTCTTTCTATCTACTTAAATACATCAAAATATTTCGTAACTTCTGAACTTCTTGAAATTAATTCGACTACCTAACCTATTAAACTACTTATTACATTGTAATTTAGGACACCATTATAGCTTCAATCTTAACAAAAAAAACAAAATACATTTGAATATAATCCTTTTGTTGAGTCTGATTTGTTGTTGATGTGTGTTGTATCTCCAGAAACAATCCCTTGGCTGTGATAAGGAATCCGTGCTCGAGACATCTTTTAAATGTATGTCACAAATTTAAGAAATCAGATGGTCCTTATTAAGCACCTTTTAAAATTAATTATTTATAACCCTCAATAATCCGATATAATGAAAGATTTCACAATGCCATTATCTGTTGATATTACTTGAAATGGAAGGAAGAAAATGGAATGGAAACTTAAACTGATATGTTGTAGAACAGAATATATCACTTTGAATCTCAAAAAGAACTTTATAGAGAGAAAATAGTTGGAGTGAAAGAGCGCACATTAAGGACATTTAACTCTTACTTACAAATTATAAAAAGGGACTCGCAGCTACATTACTTCACTTCATTCACATAAGAATAAACACATGATAAAACTGTAAAAACACATCAACGTCAATAGGTGCAAGAAACTTGATCTTCTTTCATTAATTTTCAGAAAATTCAGCACAAAATTGCAGTCCTCTAGAGATCCAAAACTCGGAACCCCTCCAATGTTTTCCTTTCTCTCTTTTATTCTCCTCCTAACCTAACCTTTCCCGTGTAACTTGCAAAACTAATTCTTTTAATAGTTAAAAAACCGTTAAATCCCTTTAATCTTTCTAAAATATCTAAGTTACACATCATTATTTTGAAAGTTACAAAACCCAAATAAGATCCCCTTTTACACATTTCACAATATATATATATGGATGTTGGGATTTAAAATTAAAGTAATAATAAATACTTAGGCAAGGATGAATGTTTCAATGAATATAAACACTCATGTGGGTCCTTGTGGTTTTTTATATGCATATGTCAACTATCAAAACCGTAAACTGCTTACGGAGGCACCTTCGATGGTTTCAAGAAATGAAGATCAATGATGTCACGTTGAAATATAATCGTTGATCTACGAACAGTGGTTTAGATCAAACCACTTTACGGGGGCACTCTCTCTTATAAGTTTCGAGCAATTTGTGATGCCGCAAAACCATATGATCTAGGCCAGATGATCCAAGTCGTTGATTTATGTTGAATGATAAATTGTTTTCTTGAGGCATACTACTTTCATATTATATGTGTTTGATTCCAGGTAGTGATGCCTCCATTTTCATTGTAGATTCAAAGAAAAATGACTCCATATTATTGTCATATTTCTTTAGCAACCTGGCCAGCATGTCTTTGATGAACGGGCATCCATATGGATGTGCATCATCAACTAATAATGGGGGACTTGACATGTTTATGGGTCTTCAAATATGCTCTCATTCACAATTAGCCTCATCCTATTCTTATAGTAATCATATTTCTCTTTGACTAACGTAATATTTGTTAACGTCGAAATTACAATTACTCAGATAACTGAGTACAGTATTTGCGCTTAGCCCGCGAAGATCTTTTATACCAGCGTGAGCCGGTTTGGTTTTGGGGTCTCTTCCAACTCTGTCCCTAATATTGGTTTACTTATAATAATAGTCTGCACGTCGCACTTCCTCTTCTTCCAATGCTTTCTCAGACACACTGAGTTTCGCACTAGCAACCTCTTTCCCCTGAGGTCAGCTTGCACTTTTCTGCTGCATACTGCCTTGTTGATCTCATTGACCTTATAATTGCGAACTAGCTTTTCATCCACTAGATTTTTGTCTTCCAACATTAATCCTCTACGCAAGTATTGACCAGACAGTTGCATATATCTAGAGACTTTTTCGTTTAGTTTCACCCTGTTTAATTGTGGCTCAGCTAACTTCCAGAATCTATCAAATGCTTCTCCAAATCCAACAAAGATCTCATCTGGGATGTCATTATCTCCTACATGTACACTTATACCCACCAAACCACCTTCTGCATCAAGGATAAACTTATCTGATATTTTCTCTTCTTGTTGTTGTTCATTATCACCATCATCCTTCTTCAATTGACTAAATACTTGCTTGGATTTTTCCTGGAATTGGATTGCAAGATCAAATGCTGACACACAGTCATAAAATTCCATGGGAACATCAGTGCTGAGGTTAATTTCAATGTGATCATGTAGATATTCTCATACAGATCCTTCTATATTGCCAAATTATTTTGACACACTATAACTGCCTACATCAAAAAAACCAATAAAAACAATAATTTGCATCATTCAAATCTTCTTCTGAGATGAAAATTGTGATCAGAATAATCAAATTCCAGCAGAACATAGTCATTCCCAATTTGCAAAACATTTTTTTTAATAAAATTGGTGTTTGAATCAAATTTCTAGATATTTCCCACAATAAATTAAATTGGGGTTACTTTGCAAAAAATCCATGTCGCGGATTCTTTAAATTTTTCTCCGTTTGCCCGCAATTTGAAATCAAAAATCCTATGTGGGAATGTCTGTGTTTTCTGAGATGTGCAGTCATCTGTTTCCAATTCTTCATCCTGGCACAGTTCTTCAAATGCCTTTAAAACATTTTTTTATCTCAACTATGACTTCATATGTAGAATTGGATAAGCTTCTTTTCATTCTTTTAAGGAACCTTTCCAATATCATTTATTTCAAGCAATTCCTTTGTCTTTCTAGGTGTCCTTTTATTGATATGTTTTTTTAGGCAACTAAAATGTCTTCAACGTAGTATCAGATTTCCCGTGCTTTTCCACCTCCATGAAGACTCAAAATTTCAAGCTTGTATCTTTTTGCTCGCTCATTGAGCCATGAAACACACCCAATACATGAAACGAGGAGAATTATTGAGCAATATATGTTGAGCTTGCAGTTATCTTCTTGAACATGTTGCAAATATTTTTAAATTTTTAATAATTGTTCCTCAACAAACTTGAATTTCTCATAACTTCTCCTTACTTTTAATGAGTAAAATTGTGCTACAACATTTGGCTCCAATTGGGGACAACACTTTGGTAGAAAAGTGCTGAGAAATTGTAGATCAATAGCCTTTATTGGGTATGGAGTCAAGTCAAATAGGATTTTCTCCCAATCCAAAATCTCTAAAAATTTAAAACTTCTCTGAAACCTCTCTCTTTCAGGATCTTTATTCTTCAACTGAAAAAATGCTAAACTAGAAATACTGCAACTGGGAATGCTCAACTCCTGAGCTTATTTATATACAAATCCTATATATATATATATATATATATATGCAGGGTTGAACTTAATTAGGTGAAGTCAACCTTCCAATGGCACCAACCTAACATCTGTATGTTAGAATTAATACCTTCATATTGCTGAAATTTAAAAATCAAAATAGGAATGTACCATAAAAATTTTCCATATACAAATATTTGTACATACCCTTGCATAAAAGCTTGTTTTTGATCAAAGAAATTTGTCATATACCTGGATCATACACTACTACATTTGGCGGAAATTCCGACACTTGGTTCCGACGCTTTTGACCAAATGTCGGAAATTTTCCCAAATTTTTTCCATCCCACCCGAAACTGTCGCTATACCGACGTCTATAGAAAAGTATCGCAATACCGACACTTAAAAACGTGTCGCAATTGTGACGTTTGGAGGAAGACGTCGCAATTGCGACACCATGGCCCAAAGCGTCGCTATTGAGACGACTCCAAACGTCACAACTGCGACACAATGTCTAGGTGTCGCCATTGCGACGTTTGGAGGCACCCGTCGTAATAGCGACGCCTTTTCCGCCGTCGGTATAACGACACTTATTTTCGCGCTACATAAAAATACCAAACTTATATGCGCGCTACATAAAAATTTGAAACTTATATGCGCGCTACATAAAAATGATTTTATTGTTTCGTATTTGTCGCAATAGCTACATTAACGTCTGATATCACGCGTGCATTCGCCCTCTGCTCTTGCAGAACAGCATTTGCCCTCAGCATTCGCGCTCAGCTCTTGCAGAACAGCATTTTCCCTCAGCATTCGCCCTCAGCGTTCGCCCTCAGCTCTTGCAGAACAGCATTCGCCCTCAGCTCTTGCAAAATGGTAAGTTCTTACTGCGGGCCCTTCCTCCTATAGTAGGGTTGACTCTATTTGGGTTTTTTTGGCCAATTCCATTGGATTGTGTTAGGCTGTAGGGTTCTCTCTAGATGTCAAGAATCAAGATTCAATACCCTCTATTATCTTCATCACCCAATACAAGATTTAAATTTTCCCCAAAGAAACGCTTATTAATTTGGCAGCCATTATTTCTCCATGCTTTAAAAACCCTACATTTAAATGAAAATAAGCATTGCATTTCAACTACAAAAATCTATTAGTGTTCAAATGTACATGTGCTACATTAACGTCCGATATGACGCGCGCATTCGCCTCCGCTCTTGCAGATGCAAGAACAAAGATTCGCCTCTCGCCCTTGCAACAAATAACAACATTCTCCTCGCATTCGCCCCGAGCTCTCGCAACAACATTCGCCCGAGCTCTCGGGCAGTAACGCATTCGCCCCGGATTCGCCTCGCCCTTTCGGTAACGCATTCGCCCTCGCCTCTTGCATAACAAAGATTTGCCCTCAGCATTCGCCCTCAGCGTTCGCCCTCAGCTCTTGCAGAACAGCATTCGCCCTCAGCTCTTGCAAAATGGTAAGTTCTTACTGCATGCCCTTCCTCCTATAGTAGGGTTGACTCTATTTGGGTTTTTTGGTCAATTCCATTGGATTGTGTTAGGCTGTAAGGTTCTCTCTAGATGTCAAGAATCAAGATTCAATACCCTCTATTATCTTCATAACCCAATACAAGATTTAAATTTTTCCCAAAGAAACGCTTATTAATTTGGCAGCCATTATTTCTCCCTGCTTTAAAAACCCTACATTTAAATGAAAACAAGCATTGCATTTCAACTACAAAAATCTATTAGTGTTCAAATGTACATGTTTGCATCACTTTTGTAGGGTATTCCTTTTCCACTTTCACATTATCCAAGAATGTGTGCAGTATAGTTCATATTTTTTGTGATTTAGATTGTCTTGAAAAAGGAAAGGTAAATTATTTCCCATGGAAAAAGAAGGTTTTCCTTTTTTATAGGTTGTTTGGACTTACGTGGAAAAATTTATGGTATGCCTTTCATATTATGTAGTTTAAATTTGAATTAACAGATTATTCTACATGAAAATATAATTACCTATGTGATTTCCTTCATCACTAATTAAAATTATAGGCTTTCAATTTCCTAGACTCTAACTCATCTGATGCTAAATTCTAGGTTCTCATTGGTGGATCACTCTTCCATTGATTTCCTTTCCCTCTAGATCTTGTCATACTTTAAAAGTCATCAATGATACATATATTATTTCAGGTATCCCAAAAGGCTTTATAGTAGAACATATTGTGAATTTTTTTTGACACTTGAGGATTATTTTTAGAACTGCAACGTGGTCTATGCTATCGAGTTATATATCAAGAAACTTGTCCTTAATAACCACACTATGAGGTAGGTTCAACCAATTTGAACTTGTTGGGACATAGCATATGAAGTTGTGTGATGAGTCCATATCACAGGTCTATTATGGTGACAAAAGTGAAGACACGTAATGATAGTTATTATGTTAACATTACTAGAAACATTTTCTAAATTATCCATGCTATCAAGATGTCAAAATTCCAGGCATTAGGTGTCAATACTCGTAGCTAATAGATAATAATAATAATATAAAAAAATCACAACTTTATTCTTGAAATATGATTGTTACACATTGGTAACCTAGTTCATGAGTTACCATCACCCAAAGACTGCAAAACAAACTTAAAATATAAATTAAACCAACATGAGAATCCAACTAAGGGTTTCTCGACAAAATCATGCCATAACCTGGCATTTTGAAACCCAAATTTGAATCCATCATAAGTAATACAATGCAAACTCATATGGATTTTCAATGCATGTTTGCATGCTACACTTATTCTCTGTCTAGATATCATTTTTTAAATGGAACCATTAGTCAAGCCCACAGTCCTTTTTATGTGAAAAATTTCAGCTCTATTTGAGCTCTTTTTTGCTCCACCACCTCCATAAACCAGTGTTACACGGGGTCTCGCCCCCCCACCTAGGGGTCTAGATTCCTTGCCCCCTCGTGCTCTGGGGTCTTGGGGACTTCTAGGAGATGTTTCCCTCACGCCCCCTCACGTCCCCTCACCGCCCCTTTTAGTTTATGGTTTCGTGTTAAAAGTTGATGTGCCACTTAGCATATTTGAGAATCCAAGTGATTCTGATTCAGATGGTGACATGGTTGATCTTGATATATTCGTGAAGAAGTTGGATGCAGAGACTAGTGGGGCATTAAATTGAGCATTTATGCTCATTTATCAGTATGATGATATCATTTGATATTCATATGTTATGTTTTATGTTTTATGTTTCATACATAACTTATTTGCGTTTAAGTTTTATGTTTCAGACTTGAGTTGTAAACTTCAGTTTAAACTCTATTTTGAATCTTGATATTATATGTCATATGATATCTTAAAATTTATTTTCATTGTACATTATTAGTAGTTACATTAATGATTATAGAGTTACAAACTTACAAACTTACATGCATGATTGTATGATGTATGTTTTAACTTTTAAATTTGTTTCAATTATATGATTCATCATTCATCGATTTGTAATTTTATCATTTATGATTTATCTTTCATGATGCAAGTGTATGATGAATGTATATACATTCCTTGCAAAAATATAGTTACATTTTAAATATTAAATTTTATAATTTTTATGACCCTGACGTCCCCCCACGTTTCCTGAAAATTGGTAGGGAGCTTTTGCATAGGCCGCTCTCGCGCTCCCTCGTCCCCTCGCTCCCACCTCCAGGGGACTTGGTGGAACATTGACATAAACATATGAAAACATATATCATGATCTTGGAATTCCATTACATATGTATGTGCCAATGTTCCATAATCATGCCCCATCATCAATTTAAGAAATTTCCATTAAATATCAAATTATGGAGGGGGGGAACTTTTTGCTGCAACATTTTGCTCAAAATCAGGGACCATCTCCGTATGAGGTGAATGATAACTATAGATATTTGAAGAAGTAGATTAGTGCCTTTTCCTCTGGCCATGGAGTCATATACAGTCATCCATCACAAAAATTTGTCTTTGTTCATTCTCACCTTGAAAGTTGCAAAATATCATGCCCTAATTGAAACGACACTAAATTTGAAAGATATAATAAAAATGCAAGCTAGAAGTGCCCTATTAATACAAAGGGAAAACCTTCCTACCTACCCTAACCGAGATAAATTTTGATTGAATAGGAAACATGATATTTCCTATGGAGTTGATCCAACAACTTGTTAAATGTATGGGACTAAATCATGCATTTGATTTCCAGGGAAACATGCGCATGAAGAGAAAAAGTGCAGAATTAATGGAAAATCCATACATGCCACTTATAAAAACTACACCTAAAGGTCAAAAAATACTTAAGGCCTTAACTTAATTTGAATCCAAAAATGACAAAACAGGATTAGTGAAAACACGAGAGTGGTGTGGGTGAACAACATAAATAAAAAGTGAAGATACCTTCCCCCAAGATGCCTTTGTCACCGTTGTATGAAAACATGTTTTCCTTTCCCTTTATACATGCAAGTGAATGCATTATAGGTATGGTGTTTTCCCAGAATAGGAGAAGCCTACTTAAATATATCATTTGTGGATTAAATGTTTGGGTGCCTTAATGTGCAATGACATGTTTCCAGGACTGAATTCAATGCAAGGCATATTTGAAACTCTAACTCTGTCTTCCGGTGTCTTATTAGAAATTATTTCAGTTTTCATTTTGTGTTTTCAAGTTAGATATCGTTTTCAAGTTTTTACATTTATAATTTTATTGCAATGTGGCAGACTGATCAGAGCAGTGCAGGAACAACCCCGAGACAGGATGATCGCGGAAAGAGGCCAGCGGAAGAACATGTAAAGTGCCAGCATTGCTCTATCTTTAGGTATTTTAGTTATTTACATAATTGAAATAATATTAATTTTGTTCAAATATGCAGATACCTAGCCATGGTACGCCTGATGATTCCCTCTTTGAGGAAGAGCTTTCTTCATCCCTATCTCTAGTGTTCTTGTTGCAAAAAAAGGCACGAGATGCAAGGTCGGAATTTAATGCTTTGATAGACACGCCTCAAACACCTGAAACAGAAGAGAGGATACAACATCTTATGAGGCAGCTAAATAGATATCAGGTAATAATAAAAAGTCAAAAGGATATTTTTTTTGTTCTGCATGAGATGAATTGTGATAGTTTGATTTTTAATTTTTACATTAACTAAACTAACAAAAAAGTTCTTTTGTATGTAGCATTTTCTGGCATTTGCTGAACCCGGTGTTGGTGGTAGTGGGACACAAGGGCAAGAGATTGCCCAAAAACCCTCTCGTACACCTTCTACTCCTTTAGGTGCTAGCCAAGAAACACACCCTGCCCAAGTAGACACCCAGCCAACCGCTGAACGTGTTGGCAATGATGAGGATGATATGGCCAACTACATTATTGCGTTTCCTGGAGCTACACGTGTCAGCTCCACAGGGACCATTAATGGCACGTTGTTGGTGAACGATGAGGGTGTCCCTATAAATCATGTACAACTCCCAGGTAAATTTTAATATTTTAACTATTTCATGTACTTTATCTAAAACATATTTATCATGATTTTTATTTTTAAATTAATGATAATATCTTCTTCTTTTTTTTGTTTTATTCTGTGTAGGAAACAATGAGTTCTACAGGATTCTGGAGAGCCATGCGTTGGTAATTTTTGGCCCAACCATACGTACAAGGTGAAATTCCCAAAATTCCAATCTAAAAAAAGAACTTCTAGATTATCTAGAAGCCCTTTTTGGGGTCGGCACATTTGACAGAACAGCGGTGGCTCAGGCAGCCGGCAAATATTTGAAATATACCAGGGACACCTATAGGACGAAATTTCAATTTAACCCTAGATATGAGCGTCCTCTCGCAGTTTCAGAGAGTGAGTGGAGAGAACTCATCCATGACAGAAAAGAGAAAAGGGCAAAGAAAGAAGGAAAAATGCCAAATGGACCCGCAAGGTAAATTACAACTTTAATTCAATAGCTTTAATTTTCTTTATGTCTAAAATAAAAGTGTGCTACGTCATATCTGACTTCAATATTTTGATGCTAGGTTGCCCGACACCTCAAAGGCAACCAAAGCTAGGATAGAGAAAAAGGGCCATCACAAGCTCGGCCAGGGTGGCTACTTGAAATTAGCTGCAAGAATTGTAATTAAGTAGCTAAACATCTTATAATTAATTGTATCGCCTTCCAACGTTTTTGTAATCCTATCAGATATGATTAAAAATACACAATCATATGTAATGTAGGGTGATGACTTTAGAACAGAAACTACAGAGGAAGATAAAAATATCGCTTTCCATTTTGGCTATCAAGCTGTAGTTGAACGTCTCAGAAGCTTGGGGCAGGTCCCAAGATCTAGAATGCCTGATAAGGTAAAACATTAAACTTTCAATATTTTTGTTTTCGTCCATAAATTTAATTTCTAACAACTTTGTTTAAATCAGGGGAGCAACACTACCGACGAGGAAAATAACCCAGTTTTAGAGCTAGATGTAGATGATCCTCTCGTGCAACCTAATCATTGTAGTGGGGACCAGGCCGACAATGCTGCTATCAGTGAGGGCCGTGACGGTAATTAATTTCCACTTATAATTTTTTCTAATTATACCTTGATGGTTGTCCTTATAACATTTTTTTTTTAAATGATAGAGAATGTTTCCCTTGAGGATCTTACCACCAGAGAGGAAGACAGGGCAACAGTCTCAACGGTGACAACTGGTGCACCAGGTAAATAATCTCATTGTAATTTTTTTTATTAATATTACCGAACTAGTTCAATGATATTTAAAAACTGATAATTAAAATTTAATATTATCTGTTTTTGTAGGCGATGCCCCGTTACTGGATGAGACCAGACATCGTGACAACGCAACTAGGTCAGCGGCGACAACTGGTGCACCAGGTAAATAATCCCATTGCAATTTTTTTTATTAATATTACCGAACTAGTTCAATGATATTTAAAAACTGACAATTAAAATTTAATATTATCTGTTTTTGTAGGCGATGCCCCGTCACTCGATGAGACCAGACATCGTGACTACGCAACTAGGTCAGCGGCGACAACTGGTGCACCAGGTAAATAATCTCATTGCAATTTTTTTTATTAATATTACCGAACTAGTTCAATGATATTTAAAAACTGACAATTAAAATTTAATATTATCTGCTTTTGTAGGCGATGCCCCGTCACTGGATGAGACCAGACATCGTGACTACGCAACTAGGTCAGCAGTGCGGGTCGAAAGGCACGAAACAGGAGCAGAGCACGATGATATTGATGATGTAATTAGGAGCTTTAGAAATAGGAAGAAGAAAAGAAAATTTGATAATGTAAAATATTGTATTATTATAAGACAAACGTTACCATACTTGGAACGTTTTTTGCGTTATATAAAAAACTCATTTATCATACTATTTTTATGTCAAGCATTAATTACAATGTTTCCTTGCGTACTTTTTGTTGAATTGTTTTTTTATTAGTTATTGAATATTTTTTTTTATGCTCATGAAAGTAAAAAATGAAATATAGATTGGGTATTGGGGAATTGAGAGTGATGTGAGGCGGGGGGGAGGGGCCATAAGAGCTTCCACCTTCACGTGGTTGGCCCTGTTTAGTAGAGAATAATTTATTGGAGCGATTTAATCTTGGAGCAAACCTCCCTCGATCCAGCGTAGCAACAAAAAAGTCACTATTGACTTAGTTGCTACTCTTTCAGATTGTGGGAGGCTTGTTCCAAGTTCATGCGACTCCAATAAATTGTTCTTGAAATGAAGAGGAGCTTATTCAGGTATGTTTTGACATTTTCAACATATGTTCTAACATTATCATAAGAATGCATCTTAGAGTAAAAATGCTACATCAATTACTTGTATTTATTGTATAGATAATGATGGATTTTGATTGACTTGGCAGTGCAGGTACAAATCCTCTTGCATCATGAGCAATACAACTTGTCAACCAGGGTCATGTCCAGATATTTTTGCTTGTGCGCTTGACCAGGTTCGTAATGTCACATTTTGTAAGTTCCTTTACAGTTCATAATTCAATATTAAGCTTGTTCACGATTATTATCTAGGTTTTTTGTATGTGTTTTTTCATCTATTTGATTGTAAGCAACTATGCATGTTTCCTGTTGTTCACTATGATTTCTCCCATTACCACTCCCAGGATGAATCCGACTTTATTGTTACATAGGTTACTTTATTGTTACTATGATTTCTCCATTTAGGATTTCATAGGTTACATCATGTAAAGTTGTCAATCTCAGGTTGGTGATGAGCTGTAGTTCTCCAGATTTGGGGCTTTTCTGATATTTTCTCCCTCATGTCATTCCTGCATCACCTCGTTGTTTGAGCATGCCAATTGTCTACCACTTGTACCAATTGGCACATGTCAATCTCTCAGTGGTGCCACATTTCACCTATTTTCAGTGAGAGTTTAGGGTTTCTCTAACATAGCTTCAGAAATCCGATTCAGTGCCTGCTTGAATATTGTCACATAATACTCATGGTTTGGATTGATGAGCATGTTTTGAATGGTTGGTTGATTCATAATAACCACCCATATAGTCATCTTGAGATATTTCAGAAGTTTTCTCGGGTTTCCTTTTTCACCGTTTCTAGTGGGTGGGATGGTGTGGGGTGATCCATCAATACCGGTGCTCTTGTAGTAGGGAATTTGTTTTTGGGGATATAAAGGAGCATTTGATGTAGATATCCCATTGGATGCATTCATAGATGGGCACGAGAGGTCAAGAATTTAAATTAAAAATATGCAACCTCTAGCATGGCAACCCGAAGGCCGCGAGAGACACTGGTTAAAGATTGTTTTGTGCTGGCCTTAATATAGTCGTGATTTATTTCTATTATCTTAATGAAAATATATAGTCCGGTCTCATTAAATGAGGATTGTGGTTGTATTTCTCTTTGGTTTTTTCTCTCTTAATGCTCCAGAAGTTGCCAAAAGTTGCGATAGTTGTTTAGTTTGCCTGTTACAACTTAAAAGTGGTTTTTAGCAATGGGAGTCATGTTTTTTAAGGTTCATACTAATACGAAGATCTTGTAATTCTATATTCAGCATAAGAGAAGATGGCCTCTGCTTTGGGTGGTATGACAACAATTGCCACATCTACCTCATTGGGTAACAATGGAAAGGGGAAGAAGTTGGGTGCAATGTTTGATAATTATGGTAGACAATTGTCTTCTCTTTCAGTTTTTTCACCCATTTCCTTTAATTGCTCAAGCAGAAGAGGGACTCTGAGATTACGCGACAGAGAGAAGGTAGTTAATACAAGAGCTATGGAAAAGGAGTTGTACTTCAACAAGGATGGCTCAGTGACAAAAAAATTGCAGGTCAGAGAAAAAATTATGTTTAAAGGAAGGTCACCTCCACGTGAAACTTCACTGCGGTGGATCTTTCCTTGTCCACTTATATTCGATTTTAATGTGTTATTTTAATTTTTCATGGAGGGTTGTTTTGGCATATGGTCTGGCATTCAATTGCACACTTACTGAAAGCATTGTCAATTTGTCTTGCAGGCGGTGTGAACAAACTTGCTGATCTTGTTGGAGTCACCCTTGGGGCGAAGGAAAAAATGTTGTCTTGGAGAGCAAGCATGGTTCTCCGAAAATAGTTAATGATGGTGTGACAATAGCTAAGGAGGTAATTTGTAGATGTGTGCTCTGGTTTTCTTTTTAACATTGTATTAGTTCCCCCTCTTAAATGTCTTAGATTTGGTAGGCATAATTTGAAAACTCAAAGGTGAAAGGAAACATATTTGTTACCCAATGGTCTACTTGGCCTATGGACTAGCCACATTAGAGTAATGCATAAATCTTTTCACAACAATAAAAGGAAAGGGTTATGGCTGAGTCAAATTTTATTGTTATTGACAATGTAATGAAATGTATCTCAATGCTATGGTTTTGGCCTTTTTATTGATTGAATTAGAGGACCCAGTTGAAAATATTGGGGCCAAGTTGGTAAGGCAAGCCCGGCAAAGACAAATGATTTAGCTGGGGATGGAACCACAACATCTGTTGTTCTTGCACATGTTGGAATATTGAAAAATTCCATAACAATGAATGGAAAATAAATCTCCCTTCCTCTAACACAGAGAAAATAAAAATTTCTTTGACAGGAGACAGAGTTTCAATACTTTGAAAACAAACTTCTATTCCCTTCAATAACTCAAAAAAAAACTATTACACTACTTCCTCACTGAGAGGGATTACAAAATTATGATTGCTACAAAACGCAGTGCATAAAACCAACTCACTGTCTGTTCAAAACAAACATACTCTGTCTCTAAAACACTCTGCTGTGTTTTTCCCTTTCACACTGCTGTGCATACACACTTAAAAAGTTACACTCAGTCTTTCACTTTTTACACACTACCGTGTAATAAAAAATTTACGTACTGTCTATAAAAAAAACTACCAAGCTTTTTCGACCTTTTTATTTTTATATGCCGTAACATATAAAACATATTATAATAAACCCTCTTTTAAAAAAAATAAAATTAAAACTAAATTCTATGGCCCACCTTTCATTTCGCATATGATATATATATATATAACATATGTTTAAAACATATGTATATATTAAACTATCAAAACATTAAAGAACCCTTTCCGTCGGACTTCAAAAGTCTGAATAGATTGAATTTCAAACCAAATTCACGTTCCAAAATGGGATGCTGACGTCTGCCTAATTTGTAACGCGAATTCTCAATCCAATGTGCCTTATAAAAAATTCGGGTCCGATTTTCAGGTTTTCAGATTCCCTTCAATTTCATATGATCCAATATTAATGCTCCACATGTCCTCCTTTTGAATTTACAAAACCGGGGGGTAAATTTATGTTTGTTTAATTTTTGGTTGTTGAATTTTGTTAATGCTGGTTGTTGTGTTTAAATACAATCCTATACAGAAATATGGCTGCGGCCGTCTACAAAAAAAACTTGCAGGAATTTTAAATGCTGAATTAAATTTCTGGATGGCGTGCAAGCAACCTCCAAAAAAAATGTTGCTGCTGCATCCGTCCTTCTGCTGCAGCAGTTGAAGTTAAAATTCAACAGCACAGGGTTTAATAAGTGAGGGTGTAAAGGTAACTTTTTGTCGATAGTACTGGATTAAGATCATCTATTCATTTTTGTAGGGTCTTACGATGTTTGGTTTTTTAGTTTTGGGTTGGGCTTATTGAGTCTAAGATAGTTTTTGAGTGAAAAAATTTCTATCAGGTATTAAAAAAATTTGGTTCTTTTGTCAAAATTTATGAGCTTGTTAGGAAATACAAAATTGACAATGGTTGTATCTTAAATTTGTGGAAAATAATTTGAAATGAAACCTTTTTGTTTAGGTTTTTGCAGCAGGTGCAAACCCCGTTCAAATTACTAGGGGCATTGACAAGACAATAAAGGCCCTTGTTTCGGAACTCAAAATTTGTCAAAGGAGGTAAACGCTTGCCTTTTGAGTAGGCTGGTTTTCCTTTTTGCTGATGGTTTGGTGTATCTAATTGAATTAGTTGCCTAAGGTATTTTTGGTTGTAAACTCCTTTTCATTTTTCATACAGTATTGGCCTTGTGGAATACATTTGATTGTGTGGTCTTGTTAGATCTACAACATTTGTAGTTGTTTAGTCTTATGGCCGAGGTGCACTTTTATTATGGAAATAGTTGATGCAATATTGTCATTTAATCCTTACCGCAGGGTAGCATGTTGAGAAGTTTCTTGTGAAACATTTGGTATTCAAAATGACACTTGATCCTATACAGCATCATGCACTTGACTTCAAAATTCATATTCAAAGTGTGCCAGATAATTCTTGCAAAATTTCAAATATTTATGTTGTTTTAAACCATTATCTTTTTCATGTATTGGATGCTGAAAATGTGAAAAAGACTTTGGTATGAAACCAACTGGTGAATAATTTCTAGCACAACAACCACTTCCAAGACATGATTTAGAAGTAGAAAAAATGTGCTTATGAAGCATAGAAAGATATCCTTGATGCATTGTCAATGTTTGGCTAGGGTTATTTTTGGAGAAAATAACTCCTTATTCCTAGAATAGTGATCTTCAATACAAGTAAATGCCAGAAGAGAGATCATTGTGTGACGCAACAAAACTGAAATTGGACCCCTAAGGAGAGCTGGTGTGTCTACAATCGCTCTGTCAGCATTTTCCCTTGGCTTACCCCGTTCTTTTCCTCCAGCCTGAGTCTTAATTGACTTCTTCTTTCTTCGGGTTTATTTATCAAATTCGTAGAATTTGATAAATAAATACTATCCACAATGGTTGGACTTTAATTTATATTCCCGACTTTATATTATCTCCAATCCTTATAACCAATGTTTAACTTTCAACACTTTGTATTTATACTCCACGCTTTTTAAATAAATAACTTGTACGAACTGCTCTATATTTCACCACCCACTTTACAAAAATCACGCCTGCACTTATGCTAATTATCCGCCAATCGTTTAATTAAACAATTTCATTATACTCCGGCCCCACCTATATATATCAATAACCAATCAAACATCAGATTATACTCCTGCTATCCTCCGTATTACCTTAGTTAACCTCCTGGTAAGTTCAACGTATGACCACCGTCCGATGGCCCTTCTCCAAATCAACGACTCTTGGCAATTTCGCTCGGCTTCCAACGTCGGGCTTTAGTGTGCGATGGCGCGGGTTAAACGGTGGTTTTCCGAGGGTCACTTCACCACGTGTCTCATTCCCTATGGAATCGCTCGCGAATAGGAAATATCAAATACTCCTCGCAAAAGCGGTGCGATATGGGCAACCCGCTTTTGTGATTCCGCTCGTGTTTGGTAGAGGGCTTGACCACGGTGCAAGTCCTGTTCCGCTATCCTTTTGTTTGTTAACTCATGTCCAATCCTTGGGTCAGGTTCCGAAAGCACAACAATTTTGTCTCTTTATTAAGCGGGATTTTTATATTTGAACAGTTTTCACGACCCCGGTTCTCTACACAGACCTCGCCTTAGATATTTTTACATAAAAATGATTGTTCTCAATAATTATTTATATAACTTTTCCACATGTTTAGTGTGGTATTCCCATGATTTATTCTAAATATGTGTATTATCAAAGAAAACCAACACAAATTTTATAAGATGGGATCAAACAAAATTGTTCTTAAGTCGAGCCCGCCGGACTTCAAACGGCGATAAACCATAATTCAAAATAGCATGCTGACGTCGGCCAATTTTGTGACGCGAATTTCTTATCAAATTCGCCCTAATATTTTAAGGGTCCGGATTTCCACTGCGCGAGCGGCCCAAACAAAGATCCGCTCCAATCAATTTCTGCCACGTGTCCTCAATAAAAACTTGCCCTGCTCCCGGCTGTGGGTACATTCGATGGCGTTTAAGGTGATGGGACATGGATATGGCGATTTCATATCAATCGCATTAACATTTAACGTTGTTCAATTAAATTTTCACATCAAATCTGCATTAATTAATTTTTAACACTGTTCAAGATCGGACCTCCACTCCTCTTAGCGATTCCGCACGCTCCAATTTGATCCGGCCTTCGGCTCTCATTACTAATGATTAGAGATTAATTATGACGGGCGTCCTTTGATTGCATTGCAGACGGGTCGACAAAATGGCGTTTAGCCATGGTTTTTCAGACAAGCCGGTTGCTGGATTACACTGCCTGCTAACTGTGACGATAAGGAGAAGTGGCCAGCTGAACTTCTGCCTAGATGTTGCTGCATATTTGCATTTCTCTCGGTTCTGTCTCTGTCTGTCTTCCTCTGTTAATTGCAATTCTGCTTCTTCGTCTCCTCTTGTGCCCACTGCGCCTGAGATTGCACCCATGCCTCGCGTGCGTCATAGGATGTGTTGCCGCAGGGGGAGCACTAGACGTCAACCCCGGCGCACTCCCTCCAGCCCCTCAACAGAGTCGACTTCCGGCCAGTCCAGGGATTATTACTTAGGTCGATATCCAAATACTAGGAGTGGGCGGGGTCGGCTTGTAGCATCTGGCCACCGTATGGATTCCCCTGCTCCTGGCTTCCCCACCGCTAGTTCACCTTCTCCCACGACGCGCACTGCGCAATTTTCCTTTGATTGCACTCTCAAGTGCCTGCGAATCACAGCTGTAGTCACTGTGGTCTTCCGCGAGGAGGCCCAAATGGAGGAAGAATGCACCCGTCCGGCGGGTCTGAGCTCGGAAAAAGCCGGCCAGCATTCGGGCCTTCAGGAGGGGAGCCGTGGCATGCATGTGGAGGTAGCACCTAGCGATCCCGGACCTTCCGAAGGATGGTGCCGAATCGTGGAGGAACCACTGGAGGAGTACTTTGGTTAATTTGTTTTTCTTGCTTAGCAGGCCCATTTAATTGGGCTGCTTTTAGTTTATTTTCTTGTGCTGGACTTTTGTAATATTTTTGAATTCTGTAAATTAAACGTTCAAGACTGGTTTCCCCGTATGAGGGCAGTCTTCTTAATTTTTTTATTTTTTGATGACAAATTTGCCATGAGTATGGCCAGGCAATGTTTTTGACTTCGGTGTAATTTTATTCGTAATGTTAATAGATTAACTTTACTTTGAATTCTCACATGATTAGCGTTTTTCTTGATCTGTTCAAGGATTTTGGGTACTTTAATTTGCATTTGGAACAATGGACGTCGGTACTCTATCCGTTGCTTTACCGTTCTACATACTACTATTTCACTTTCTTATAGATGCCTCGGGCATATTTGAATGCTTTCTCAGATTGTCGATAATCTCCATGTGGACCGTTACTGGATTTTATATCATGTCCCTGTATGTGACATGGGGTATTTTTCTATCATTGTCTGGGGTGGGACTTCCACTTTTCTGGATGGATATTTGGGTTCTAATCTTCAGATGTGAAAATGTAATGACTTCATGGACTGCTTTACTTCATATAATATATTCAAAACAACGTTTTTTCTCTTGTGAAAAAAAAATGATTAATGTTTATCACTCTGCCTTCAAAACTAGCGATGCTGGTCTATGTTGCTGGTTTATTGATATGGTCTGATGGTCTTTTTATATTTTGGGCATATCACACTCCTCACATGATTAGCGTTTTTCTCTGTTCAAGGATTTTGGGTACTTTAATTTGTATTTGGAACAATGGACGTCGGTACGTACTCTATATGTTGCTTTACTATTCTACATATTGCTATTTCACTTTCTTATAGATGCCTTGGGCTTATTTGGATGCTTTCTCATATTGTCGATAATCTCCATGTGGACCGTTACTGGGTTTTATATCAAGTCGCTGTATGTGACATGGGGTATTTTTCTATCATTGTCTCGGGTGGGACTTCCACTTTTCTGGATGGATATTTGGGTTCCAATCTTAAGATGTGAAAATGTAATGACTTCATGGACTGTTTTACTTCATACAATATATTCAAAACATCATTTTTTCTCTTGTGAAAAAAAAATGATTAATGTTTATCACTCTGCCTTCAAAACTAGCGATGCTGGTCTATGTTGTTGGTTTATTGATATGGTCCGATGGTCTTTTTATATTTTGGACATATAACACTCCTCACATGATTAGCGTTTTTCTCTGTTGCAGGATTTTGGGTACTTTAATTTGTATTTGGAACAATGGACGTCGGTACTCTATCTGTTGCTTTACTATTCTACATACTGCTATTTCACTTTCTTATAGATGCCTCGGGCATATTTCGATGCTTTCTCAGATTGTCGATAATCTCCATGTGGACCGTTACTGGGTTTTATATCAAGTCCCTGTATGTGACATGGGGTATTTTTCTATCACTGTCTGGGGTGGGACTTCCACTTTTCTGAATGTATATTTGGGTTCCAATCTTCAGATGTGAAAATGTAATGATTTCATGGACTGCTTTACTTCATATAATATATTCAAAACAACGTTTTTTCTCTTGTGAAAAAAAATGATTAATGTTTATCACTCTGCCTTCAAAACTAGCGATGCTGGTCTATGTTGCTGGTTTATTGATATGGTCCGATGGTCTTTTTATATTTTGGACATATCGCACTCCTCACATGATTAGCGTTTTTCTCTGTTCAAGGATTTTGGGTACTTTAATTTGTATTTGGAACAATGGACGTCGGTACTCTATCTGTTGTTTTACTATTCTACATACCGCTATTTCACTTTCTTATAGATGCCTCGGGCATATTTGGATGCTTTCTCAGATTTGTCGATAATCTCCATGTGGACCGTTACTGGGTTTTATATCAAGTCCCTGTATGTGACATGGGGTATTTTTCTATCACTGTCTGGGGTGGGACTTCCACATTTCTGGATGGATATTTGGGTTCCAATCTTCAGATGTGAAAATTTAATGACTTCATGGACTATTTTACTTCATATAATATATTCAAAACAACGTTTTTTCTCTTGTGAAAAAAATGATTAATGTTTATCACTCTGCCTTCAAAACTAGCGATGCTGGTCTATGTTGCTGGTTTATTGATATGGTCTGATGGTCTTTTTATATTTTGGACATATCACACTCCTCACATGATTAGCGTTTTCCTCTGTTCAAGGATTTTGGGTACTTTAATTTGTATTTGGAACAATGGACGTCGGTACTCTATCTGTTGCTTTACTATTCTACATACTGCTATTTCACTTTCTTATAGATGCCTCGGGCATATTTGGATGCTTTCTCAGATTGTCGATAATCTCCATGTGGACCGTTACTGGGTTTTATATCAAGTCCCCGTATGTGACATGGGGTATTTTTCTATCACTTTCTAGGGAAGGACTTCCACTTTTCTGGATGGATATTTGGGTTCCAATCTTCAGATCTTAAAATGTAATCATGGACTATTTTACTTCATATAATATATTCAAAACAACGTTTTTTCTCTTGTGAAAAAAATATGATTAATGCTTATCACTCTGCCTTCAAAAATAGCGATGCTGGTCTATGTTGCTGGTTTATTGATATGGTCTGATGGTCTTTTTATATTTTGGACATATCACACTCCTTATGACATGTCAGTTCAAGGATTTTAAAAATTTTAATTTGCATTTGAAACAATATCGTTTCTGTAGATTCATCTCTGCTTTACTATTCTACATACTGCTATTTCACTTTCTCTTATGATGCTCTCTGCATATTGTATGCTTTCTTATTGTCGATATGCTCCATGTGGACCGTTACTAGGTTTTATATCATGTCCCTGAGGACATGTATTTTTTCTATCATTGTCTGGGGTGGGACTTCCACTTTTCTGGATGGATATTTGGGTTCCAATCTTAAGATGTGAAAATGTAATGACTTCATGGACTATTTTAATTCATATAATATATTCAAAACAACATTTTTCCTCTTTTAAAGTTTCATTTTTTTTTTTAAATTGAACCCGCCGTCGCTATACCGACACCTTGTAAGCATCGGAATTGTGACAGCTTAAAAACGTTGGAAAAGCGACAATATAAAAACGTCGGATGAGCGACGTTCAAAACGTCGGACCACATTTCATCGGAATTGTGACAAGCCATAAACGTCTAAGAGCAAAGTTCAAAACGGTTTGGACTACCATTTCGCTGGAAGTGCTTACAATTTACAAAGGCCTGAAGTGCCATGCTTGCTAAAGGCCTGGCGTACCATTGGGAAATGCTCAAGAGTGATTGTTTGGAAGCGACAGAAAAAGTGTCGATAGTGTGACACTTTTTAAGTGCGTCGAAACTGCGACGGTGTGGTAAACCACATTTTTCCCGCCCTCGAACTGTCGCTCTTGTGACGACTATGTGTTGGAATAGCGACGAATTGGCCGTCATGACTTCGCCAAATGCCTAGTGTTGGAGGAGGCCATTTAGTGGGTGCCACATGGCATGTCTAGAGGTTGCCACGTGGCCTTAGCCCAGTGTAAGAGAGACACGGTCGCACAAGCAACAAAACCTCTGGGTGAGTTCCACATGCACCCACACAAACAGGGCTCAGGTGGGTAGAGACATGATCGGCACACAAACGACACTGGTAGAGGCCCACCGGCACACACTCAGGCAAGCCCGAATCCAATTGGGTTTGCTTCTCACAATCTATAGAGCTCCACTGTAATCAATTGTGGGTGGTCGGGCAAACACAAAAGGTTCGACCCTGGCCCGCATCTGTGGTGAGCCTTAACCTTCTACGGGCGCCGTCACACTTTATGGTTTGCAATTTTTCTAAGCGGAAAAAGTAAAGGGGCTCGCCCCGACTCCACGTGACCACCGATCGTAATCAAAGCTACCTCCAATAAACATCACTGTCGATGGTTACGGCTAGCGGGAATCCCGCATGTGAACGCGCAAATGCTACATTTATTGCCACGGTCAGATAACCATCATGACAAACAATTTCGCCGATAGTTTTGTCGGTACCTGTCACATGCACGTTTAAACGGATAACATTCACATTTAATGCCACTACTATATTTGGGGCAGAGTTCGCCAATTTGGGTAGTTTTCTATTTTGTTGGCTTTAACTGGAGTTCCTCCAGTTTTGGAGGAGCTTTTTGAGGGATATTGGGCAAATCTTGTTTCTGCCATAACTCTTCCAATTTTCGACCAAACAAGGTGCAAAAATAGTCAATTTGGTGTATTTTCGACATTCTAAGAAGTTTGGCATAGGGTTTAGGTCAAATAGAGGTCATCTTCAATAGTTTTAGCTTTGGGGAATATCTAAGAGCCACCAGGGCCATCATGGAGAAGGCAGTGTATTGGGCTTTCTTTATCTGTTTTATGTAAATGAATAGCCATCTCTGGCTAATTCATACCTTCTGAAGCTGATTTTACAGATTTTTTTTCCTATTGAGGCTTATTTTCACTTGTACTTAGATTTTTAGAAAATTAATACATGAGGGACATGCCATTGGGAGATGGACCGACATATGTAGCCCAAGAGGGGTGAACTGCTTCAACCATTTGCTAAGTAATTTGCTTTGTGAAGTGTATTTCTCTGTTCTTTACTTATGTACAACGATAAACATTTAAAATACTTAGTCAATCCTCACACAAAAATCTGATTAACAAAGCCAAACTATTTGTTTAACTTGCAATTTAAGGAGAACCTTATGCACACATAATTATTATTGTTTGGATACTTACCACAACATAACTAATATAATCCATTTAGATCAAGTTGGTATCATAGATAGATTTCTACACTCTGTATTGTTCTTGTGAAAATTTTGTTTAACATTTTGCAAGGTTTATGATGCTTACTAGGCTTAAGCTCAAGAGAGGAGAAGGTCAATTAGTGAGAGCTCATAGCAATCCTCAACAAAGGAAGTCAAGAGTGCCATTATCTCCACCTTCAATTTCACCTCAAAGAGAAGTAGAAGAAGCCATAAGCATGACTTCAGGAGGAGGAGAAATTCCTAAAGACATTGATCCCAAAGAGGAAGAAAGGGTGTTCAGAAATGCATTCCTAGACATGACTGAAATGGTGAGGATAATCTACCAATAAAGGAATGGAAGGCTTGAAGGAGAAGGGTCTAAACTTCACAAGGAAGGAGAGGGATCTTCAAGAGGAAAGAGAAATGAAGAAAAGTCAAAGAAAGGACATGGAGGAAATGGTGATCCACCATCCCCATCTTCATCCTCTTCCTCTACATCGTCATCCTCAACTTCAGTGAATCAATCTCACAAGTCCAAGAACACTGGTAAAAGTCCATTTTTGAAACTTGATGTTAAGTTTGAATTGCCTATGTTTAATGGTGAAGTCAATGCATAAAAACTTGAAAATTGGATAAGGAAGTTTGAGGTTTACTTGAGGATACAAAACCTTCATGATGACGACACCAAAATTCAGCTAGCTTCTTTGAGAATGGAAGGTGCAGCACTTGTTTGGTGGGAAGCCAAAACCAAGGAGGAGATTAGAAAACATGGTAAGATCATTTTATCATGGGCTGATTTCATTACTGAAATAAAACAACAGTTTCATCCATTAGCTCATTTACAAAAAGGTATCATGAATTGGCAAAATTTCAAACAACTTAAGGGACAAAATGTACAAGACTACACCCAAGAATTTAGGAGAAGAGCACTCTTATTAGAAGTAGACTTGTAGATTCAAGACACTTTGCTGAAATATATAGGTGGTTTACATAGCTACCTTAGAAATACTATCCTTATGTTCAATCCTACTAGTCTAGATGAGGTTTGTGTTCAAGCCACACATTTAGAGGCTAGAGGGAAACATACTTTTGATGAGGGTCGAAACAAGCCTTTCAAGGGGAAAAAAAAAACATAAAACCTCAAAAGTAAAAGGAAAAAAGAATGCAAATGTAAAAAACGAGGGTGAGAAAGTGATATGTAAACATTTTTCAAGAGAAGGCCATGAAGAGAAAAACTGTTGGAAACTTCATCCTGAATAAAGAACTCAGTTTAACAAAGACAAAGGGAAGAAGAAAACTGCAGCTACTACAACTACACAACAAGACTTAGGTGATGATTCAGGTGATGAAACCAAAATTACAGCCATGGGTTTGAAGAATACGAAGGGAAAAGAAACTGAAACCAAACCAATTACTAGTACTTCAAACTGTCATGTACAAGCTCCAAATGAAGAAGAAAGAATTGAATTGTTCCATGTGAGGGTTGTTTCCAAACATACAAAAATTGACACATTGTTTGACAGTGGGTCACAAGCAAAATTTAACTCAGAATACTTAGTCAAGCAACTAAAACTTGAGACCATTCCACATCCAAGACCATATCCACTTGGTTGGATTTGCAAGGATGAAAACTTACAGGTTTCAAAGAAGTGCATCTTGCGCTTTGCAATTACTGCACATTTCATTGACACAGTTGAACTAGATGTTGTTCCTCTTGATATATCAGGAATTGTTTTGGGAAGTCCTTAGTCATATGACAGGAAAGCTATCTTCCATCGCCATGAGAAAAAGCATCGTCTATTCAAATATGGCAAGGAGTTTATTATTAGAGCACATCGCAATAAGACAAATATAGCAATGGTAAATGTTGGACAGGTAAAAATTCTAGTGAATTCTAGTAAGAGTTTTGTATTTCTTATGGTTAAGCCTAAGGTTGATGTGAATCATGAGTCATTTGAAAATTATGATCCCAATTTAAAATCAGATTTATATGATGTAGTTGATGCACATCATGAGATGTTTCATGAGCCAACATGTTTTCCTCCTAAAAGGGAGATTCAACATGAAATACAGTTGCAACAAGATTGTCCTCTTCCTAACATAGGCATGTACTGCATGTCTGTCATTGAGAATGCTGAAATAAAGAGGAAAATTAAAGACTTGTTGGACAAAGGTTTCATAAGACCAAGAACTTTTCCATGTGGGTCACCGATAGTGTTGATTCCAAAGAAAGATGGAATTTGGCATATGTGTGTGGACTTCAGGGCATTGAACAAAATAACGATAAAAAATCGTTACCCACTCCCAAGGATAGATGATTTGTTAGAACAGATGAAAGATGCTAAATTTTTCACTAAGTTAGACTTACGTACTAGTTATCATCAAGTTAGAATTGCAAAAAGTGATATTTGGAAGACTGCATTCAAAACCAAACAAGGACTCTTTGAGTGGCTTGTTATGCCTTTTGGTTTATGTAATGCACCTGCAAATTTCATGCGGGTGATGGATGATGTTCTACATCCTTTTCAGAATGATTTCATTATTGTCTACTTAGATGACATCTTAATTTTCAGCAAGACTAGAGAAGAGCATGTCATGCATGTTAAGAAAGTACTTGATATTTTGAAGAAAAAGCAGTTGTTTCTTAAAATTTTAAAGTGTGAATTTGGAAAGACTTTTTTGGCTTATTTGAAACACATAGTAGGAGGAGGTTCTTTGAGAATTGATCATTCTAAAGTAGAAGCCATTGTGAATTTTCCTACTCCCAAATCCATTACAGAGGTAAGATTTTTTTTGGGGGCAGCTCAGTATTGGAGGAAGTTTATTTCTAACTTCTTTGCCATAGCAGCTCCTATGCATGCAGTGACAAGTGTGAAGCGTGCTTTCCAATGGGGAGGAAAGCAATAGAAAACTTTCGAATCTTTGAAAGAGAAGATAAGTTTAGCTCCATTCCTTGCATTACCGAACTTGAGACAGCCATTCGAGATTCAGACCGATGCTAGTGATTACGCCATGGGTGCAGTTCTCTTAAAGTATAGTAAGCCCATCTCTTTTCATTCTGAGAAATTTAATGGTGCTGTTGTGAATTATCCTACATATGATAAGGAGTTTTATGTGTTGGTAAAAAGTGTCAAAAAGTGGAAACACTATTTTATGGGCAAAGAGATAGTTTTACATATCGACCATCAGCCTTTACAGTACTTGCAGTCACAAAGTAAATTGCAACAGTCACGACATTTTAGATGGATGGGTTTCCTACAAAAATTTCACTTGGTAATAAGGTAAAAGAAAGGTATTATCAATAAATTTTCTGATATGATTTCAAGGCCTATTATTAGTGCTACTACTTTACTTAAGAATGATTCTATTGTACATGAGAGTTACATAGAACAATATGCATTAGATTTTGATTTTAAGGATGTGTATGCTAACTTGAGTGAAGGGAATCAAGTTGAGGATAATGATTATCACTTGCATAATAATTTTCTATTTCAAATGGGAAAGTTGTGCATACCATAGGGAGAGAGACTAAGTGTCATGATAGAAATTCATTCTTCTCTTATCGTTGGACATTTCGGGGTAAGCAAAACAGTGGCACATGTATAGAGGTATTGTTATTGGCCTCGAATGGTAGAGAGTGTTTCATGTTTCATTAGAGGTTGTTCATTATGTGCTACAAGAAATCATAACAATAGGAAGCTTGGTTTATATACGCCATTACCGGTACCTTCTAGACCATGGGAAAGTGTTTCTATGGATTTTGTGGGAGGTCTATCGATGTCTAGAAAGAAGCATGATTATCTTTATGTAGTAGTTGATATATTCTGTAAGATGTGTATTCTTATGCCATGTAAGAAAACTATAACTGCTGAACAAACCGCTGAATTATATTTTCAACATGTATGGGTTCATTATGGCTTGCCTACTTCTATTTTTAGTGAAGGGATTCCAGTTTTGTTGGGAGTTTTTGGTCCAATTTATGGAAGATGATGGACACTAAGTTGAAAAAGAGTATTGCTTTCTATCCTCAAACAAATGGCTAAACAGAGGTAGTGAACATAAACATTGTACATCTTTTGAGAGGTTATTGCAGCAAGCATCCCAAGCTTTGGGATGAGCACTTGCATTACATTCAGCATGCTTACAACCCGGCCAAGCACTCTTCTACAAATACTTCACCTTTTGAAGCTTGTTTTGGGTATTTTCCAAAGTAACCTTTAGATTTCATTCTTGAGTAGGATGTTGCCATTGATGGGCATAGTGACATTGACAAAGCTCGCATGTTCATTGAAAGAATTCAGCTCATACATCAGTAGGTTCAAGAACAACTTGAAAAAATTCAAGGCAAGTACAAGGAGAGGCATGACAAACACAAACTTGATCATAAGTTTCAAGAAGGTGATGAGGTATGATTGCATATTAGTAAAGAAAGAATGCAAGGAGAAGGTAAAAAGTTGAAGCCTATTTGTTATGGTCCATTCAAAATTATTAAACAAGTTGGAAATAATGCTTTTCAACTAGATTTTCCTTCATATATGCAAATGTATTTCATTGTGAATGTGGAAATTTTACGTTTGTATGAGCCTCCTTTGATTGTTGATCAAGGGAGTGACATTCAGCTGCCATCAATAGAATATTTCTTACCAGAATATTTGGATGAGCTTAAAGAGGATGCTATCCTTGACAGGAGGACACACATTTATAAGAGGATAAGTGTCAATTATATTCGAATTGGGCTTAAAGGCAGCAAACCAAGTAAGGCGAAATGGATGGAAGTGGAAAAGGTGAGGGGGTTGTACCCTCATCTTCTGAACAAGTAAATAAAGGATTTTGGGGTCCAAAAGCTTCCCAATGGGGATGTGTGATCAGGAGATCATGTCCAAGTTATGAAAAATGCTCAAAATTTAAAGTGATAAGAAGTTGTTGCAAATTGAGCAACCGAAAATATCTCATTGCTGTGATTTTGGCGCCATGAACGGTTCGCAAAACTGAGGTCATATGCAGAAGTTATTGAGGTTTGAAAATGCCCAGTAAACTCCAAAAAATGACTTTTGACTTAGTTTGACCATGTAAATTTTATTAACAAATATATATGTCAAAAGAAATATTTTTAAGTATTTGGAGGAGGCCATTCAGTGGGTGCCACGTGGCCTCCCCGGAGGCTGCCACATGGCCCCAGGCCTAAGTGGGCAGAGACCCAACTGGCATGCAAACGACACCTCAGGCAGAGACTTGACTGGCATGCACCTGGGCAGGCCTGAATGGGTAATCGGGTCATCAAGGTTATTTTTTCTCACAAAAATGTTTAGCCTCCACAGGAATTGATCGTGGGTGGCCGGCAACTCACAGGCTCGACTGGCCCGCATCTGTGGTGAGCCTTAACCTTCTACGGGCGCCGTCACACTTTATGGTTTGCAATTTTTCTAAGCGGAAAAAGTAAAGGGGCTCGCCCCGACTCCACGTGACCACTGCTCGCGACTAGCGGCTACCTCCAAAAAACATCACTACCGACGGTTACGACTAGCGGGAATCCCGCATGTGAACGCACAAATGCTACATTTATTGCCATGGTTGGATAACCGTCATGACAAACAATTTCGCTGGAGGTTTTGTCGGTAACTGTCACATGCGTGTTTAAATAGATAACATTCACATTTAATGCCACCACTATCTTTGGGGCGGAGTTCGCTAATTTGGGCAATTTGCTATTTTGTCAGCTTTAACTGGAGTTCCTCCAGTTTTGGAGGAGCTTTTTGAGGGATATTGGAAAAATATTGTTTTCGCCATAAATATTTCAATTTTCAACCAAACAAGGTGCAAAAATAGTCAATTTGGGGTATTTTCGATATTATGAGCAGTTTGGCATAGGTTTTAGGTCAAACCGAGGTCATGTTTAGCAGTTTTAGCTTCGGGGAAGATCAAGGAGCCATGAGGGCCATCATGAAGAAGGAAATGTATTGGGATTTCTATCTGTTTTATGTAAATGAATAGTCATCTCCGGCTAATTCATACCTTCTAAACCTGATTTTTAGAGAGTTTTGCCTATTGAGGCATATTTTCACTTGTACTTACATTTTGAGCAAATTAATACATGAGGGACATGCCATTGGGAGTTGGACCAACAGATGTAACCTAGGAGGGGTGAACTGCTTCAACAATTTGCTGAGTAATGTGCTTTGTGAAGTTTATTTCTCTGTTCTTTACTGCTATACAATGATAAACAATTAAAATACTTAATCAATCCTCACACAGAAATCTGATTAACAAAGCCAGACCTATTTTTTTAAACTGCAATTTAAGGATAACCTTATGCACACATAATTATTACTGTTTGGATACTTAGCACAACATAACTAATATAATCCATTCAGATCACCAGTTAACCATGTTCGATCAAGGTATTCG
This sequence comes from Pinus albicaulis, assembly GCA_034641835.2. Classification (NCBI taxonomy): domain Eukaryota; kingdom Viridiplantae; phylum Streptophyta; class Pinopsida; order Pinales; family Pinaceae; genus Pinus; species Pinus albicaulis. The sequence goes on from CM076583.1 coordinate 930,326,793, forward strand.
TTTTTTATAAATATTAAAAATCAGCCTGAAAAATGGGTAAACGCATAATGATACCACATCAATTCATTTACTCTAACGAGTTCGAAACAACAAGTACTCGACAATATTTTCCTTTTTCGAGAGTCAGAAAAGAGCTTAAAGTTTACTTGAGGGGGGTTCCTTTTTCGTAAATGTTTACCAAGTCTAAAAAAGAGATAAAGTAAAACTCGTTTGCATCAGAAATAACCATTAGTAGTGTAAATGTCATGTCACTGCACAAAAATGGCAAGTATCACTGATATCGAGGAAAAATAGTAAAATAATGGCGAAAATATTCAAAAAATATATAAATAGACAAAAAGTAAATTCATTTTCACCTTTCTATTTTGAGTAAATTGGAGAAGTGAATTTTACCCATTTTCCCTTCGAACTTCAGATTAGTGGTGCTGTCGATCTAGGACACCATTCAGCGATCTGTCAATGCCAAGTAAGATCTGAAAGCCTCATGTTCAGTTTAATTTCATTCATTTCGCATTTAGTCTTAGAAATAGAGAGATGGGTGTAGGATTTCAAACTTCAAAATCACCTGTAGCCACCGTGGGTTTGAGCTATCGGACTTGCGTTGGTTGCGTTTAGCCTGTTAGGGAAGTGCACTGAATTAATTCAGATAGATGCGCTGGATGCAGGGAAGATTTTGAAACAATAAATATACCCATTTCCAATGGATTATTTCCAAAATTACTTCGATGAAATACCCTAAAATGTAACATGTTTTGTAGGTGTTTTCAGCAGAGATGGTCATCGAATGGAAAGAACGAGGCCATGAGGTGTAATACCACCAAGCACTTCAAGACCAAAATTGTGTAAATGCATTGCGTAGTTGTGGATTAATGAAATTATTTTAGGCATCAAGGATGAGAGCTCAGTTGGATCTGCTCCCGTATTTGATTGGACTGTGGGATGTGGACCGACATATATTCATCATCAGAGAACATGAATTAGAATTATATGGCATGGAAATCTATTTCGTCACAGGCTTGTCCAAGAGAGGGAAGTGAATCCAACTCTCTAGAGATCGCACAGGGGGTGAGAGTACCAGTATCCTCATCGAGAGACACTGTCCCGGGGCTTAAAATACTGAGAGAGGGAAGATAGATATATACGGTATCATATTCCTTCGCTTGCATACAACTCTTCATTGCATGACTTGAGTGGCGGGAGCCCATACATTGCACGAGGAAAAAAAATCCCAATTCTAGTACGCAGTGGACTATCTGGCTCCGATGATGTTCAACTGGTGCGAGGGGTTGTTGGCCAATATGAAGAGCCAATTAACCAAGTGCAAGATAGCGTGGCTAAAAAAGTTTGGGTACGGGTCCATCTTGGTGATATTTTTCTTGGAAAGAGTATCATTGTTCTAGTATCAGCGGTTGGAGATCCATGATCCAGCCCTAAGGGGCTCGAGATTGATGAGGTGGTGTGAGATCATGCCCCACTAGGGTTGGGGCCAACAGATTCTTTAACCTACATGTTTTTTAGCTGGCTACATTGTCAACTCATCATGGTTGAGGACTTTGCATATGTAGGCATCAAATTCAGGGGAGATCCAAATCTGCCCATTCCGCCAGGCATAGAGTGGACTAATGCAGGTAAAAATTGTTTTTAAACATTTTTTAGTTTTTGAATGTTTTTGTTATGTATTCTGAGACATATAATTATGATTTTTTACAAATATGGGTCCTTAGAGACCACCAGGTATGTTACTAATTGTGAGGAGGGTGGCTTGCCTGATGGAGGATGTCCCTTACAAGGAAGGAGAAGACCCATTAGCCAAGTTAGAGCAAAACTTGGTAGGCCTTACAGGAGGCATACCATAGTATGCTACCTTTGATGAAATTCCTCTTCGCTTCCAGAGGCATATGGTCGAGGTCCCAAGCAGACTATGTCGTTTACTCTGGCGAGTGATTCGAGTAGTCACCTACTATCACAAGCACCATGTGGGAGGACAACAACCCTATTTTTACATTTTTGTACTGATGTAGGCTCAAAAATCCATTTTTGTCATAGAACACATAATTTTTTAGATTTTGATGTAACACACTTGAAAGAATCGATATATGTATAAATACACATGCATTTTTCATGGCTACTTGTGTATCATAATGATGTGTTCGTTTTTTTACATGTTGCGCAAATGTCTTTTTAATACATGATTTGCTAATGCATCTGTTAATGTGATTAAACGTCCTAGAATATGTTGATATGTAATAAAGTTAAAATGTATTTCCAATAATCAAATACGCAAATACATAAGCAAAATTTGAGGATTTCGCACAGAATAGTGGCCATTTAAGTGTAACACAATGAGTTGTGAGTCTAAGTTAACAACCAAATATATAATTCTAAGATCAATAGAATCCAATAATAGTTCAATAAACACACTATATTCAGAAATATTGTTAGTTGTATGATCCAAAAAAATACCTTGTAAATTAATCAACTTGCCATCAAGGGAAAAGAGTGCCTAGGCCTCGGAAGACAAGTTCTGTGTGCTACGAAAAACACCATCAACAAAATTGACGTAATGATCCAAATACATCTGTAAACCAAGTGGAACACAAGGTGAGCAGAGGAAACATGTTTGCAAGGAAAATAATCACACCAAAATTCTAGTCAAAGCGCACTAATGAATAAAACAATAATTTACAAAGTATCACACTCATGATTAAGCGTAATATTTCTTCAGGTAGAGCCCATTCTAGGGCTCAGCCAATGGATTTCCTTCGTAATCTACTAGCTCATAGGCTCCTCTTTCCAATACTCTTTGAATTATATAGGGCCCATGTCACATTGGCTCAAGTTTTCCGAATCCCAATTTGTCGTGGGCTTGGTCGTAAAGCAGGACCAAGTCACATTTGGATAAAACATGAGGGTTGATAGATTTTTCATATTGAGATTTATCTCATATTTTTTGTGCTTAAATAAATAAAGCTACAAGTCTACGAGTCTCATCAAGATGCTCAAGGTAAAGCAACCGTTCCTCTCTAGTGAAGTACCGAGAAGTAGCTCAATAGCTAGCTTCAGAGAAGGAATTTCACAGTCGATCAGGAGTGTGTCCTGTAGACCATATGCCAATTGGAATGGTGTGAATCGAGTGGCAGTATTAGCAGAATTTTGGTGAGCCCACGGAGCTGAGAAGAGAATGAGATTCCAATCTCGTTTGTGCTTTCCAATGGTGCGTTGAAGCATGGTCACCAAAAATTTGTTGAAAACCTCAACCTGGCCATTGGCCTATGGATAATAAGGGGTGGAGCTCTCATAATTTAACCCCAATTGAGTAGAAAGCTCTGTCATCATATGATTTTAAAAGTGAGAGCCATGACCCGTGACAATTGTGTAATATTCCTTTTTTTGGTGTCACCTACTACTGGGTCAGGTTGGACTTCCAGAGTTAGGAGCAGACAGGTCACATGTACAGATTGGTGCTACCAGTGGGCTCAGGAGCTCTTTGGAGGAGTTTTGAGGAGTTTTCATGGTTTTTAGAGGCATTCGCTTGATATACTCCATCATCCGAGCGGTTTTGCTTTCGTTCCGGTGCATTCCGATAACTTTCAGAAATTTGAGTTATTTCTAGGCTTAACTCAGCTGATTACACTCAAGGTGGCATTCCGGGAGGAATACATGATGGAAAAACTTAGTGTAATAGCTCATTGGAACCAGGATGAGGATACCTACATGGTGGGACAGTTAGACATGGATTTCAGTGACCGGAGGAGGCGTGGTAGCCGATTTACCCTTTTCTGCATTAGAAAGGAATATTTTAATAAAAGGGAAAAATGCTCCATGAATAAAATAATAATAAAATAATGCTCTAGAAGGCTCCAAGAGATCTATAAAAGAAAGGGAGGAGGCCATTGGGAGATATATTTGGGATCATGTCATTTTATTGTATGAGAGGTGTGAAACATGGTCCTCTACTTCAGCCGTAGCCCCAGGATGGAAACCCTCAGGTGATTTGTGAGTGTTAGACGAAAACCAAACTCTCTTGAAGAGAATTCACTTAGAAGTTTTGCAGAGCTTCAGATATTGGTGTGAGGATCATTTAGATCTTCAACTTGGGCATCATCATCTTCAGTGGGTTTAGTGACAGCTATTGTTGGAGGGCGAGTGCAGCAGTTCAGTTTTGAGGCTAGTGCAGTGCAGCAGCTCATCTTGGTGGCCAGTTCTCCGTCTCATCTCTTTCTTTGGGTCAGATGTATTTGTAACCCTAGTTATTATCTATAATAAAATTTTGAGATTCTTCCTATTTGATGTGTTGATAGATTTCAGTGCTTATGTGTTTATTTTACATGGAAATATTCTGTTGAGTAAATAGTAATTTTACGGCATATTGTGGAGTTTAGTTGTTTTTCTTCATTTTTAATTAAAATATCCTATCCGGGATATTACAGTGGTATCAGAGCTTTGCCTTGGCTCAGCCTACGGGGTTTGGGGTTTATTTCGGAGGTGCCAAAAGAAATCTACTTCTGGGGGAATACAAATCAAATTCAAAAGAGGCCATGGGTTATCTTTAAAAAATCCATGTTCAAAGGCTTGATTGCAGATCAATTCGTGGGTTCAAGAATTTATATGCCAAACTCGCTTCAGTCAAAAGGGCCAATGTTGTGGTCTTAATAAGGAAAAATTATTTTCGAAGGATTGATTATTGAGGGAGCAGTCGAAGAATTAAAGGAAAAAAATAAAAATAAAAAAAATTCAAAACTCATTGCCATAAAATATTTTCAAGGGCTGACGACATATCTAAGGTCAAACTACATGGACTAGGCCAAAATCATGACCAAACCCCAGCGTCCAAACTGTATCTTTAAGGGCCGAGATATTTTTGTTGGCGTCTGGATTTATTGGTTCGAATAGCCGTCTAAAGGAGTGTCGAGCAACTGGAGGCAGTCAGACGAGATATTTTTGTTGGCGTCTGAATTTATTGGTTCGAATAGCTGTCTAAAGGAGGGTTGAGCAACCAAAGGAAATCAGACGTGTTGAAAGGACCACTTATCATTAAACGAGAATTCGAGCATGGCTACGAAGGCCACATAAGGGCTGAGTCATTGCTTGATGAGTCACACAGGGGAAAACGAGCCAAATCATGGCAGTGTTCATATGGATGGTGAGATACGCCCAAAGTTGAATGTGCTTTGGATAGTGATAAGGCTGCGCTCAAACCCAATATTGCTATGGTAGTACGTCCACATGGAGGGGTCGACCACGTAATTTCAAACTGTGAATTTTGAACTAATCGTGCCAACAGAAGACTGTAGCAGAGTGCGATGGTTGATAGAGCCAAGAAACGTCATGAGAATTGGGTAAACTGGACCATGTGAAGAAGCTATATTCTGAGCATTAGAACGATTTTCTTATGCGCAGAGTTTGTCTGACAGAGCACGAGATCACATTTTAATATCTTCGCGTGGCTGTAACTCTATCACTGGGTGACGTGCTATCCTTGAGGCAGTTACTCGTGGGAAATATAAATTTGAAACACAGTCCCCTTATCTCTCCCAGCTGAGTCTGATTCCAATATGCACGCAACACTTAATTACAATCGAGCATCAAATTCATCCGATTTTTCCTAACGTTGGAGGTTGAGTGTATAATCATAGGGGAAATCTTTGATGCAAAATCAATGGTGTAATGTATTAAGCAACCCCTTCAGTTCTATTGGTATGAAGGTGCACATGGGCAGATTCTGGTGTATGCTTCACAAATGACAGATTGGAAAATTGGATTGATATTATTTTGTTAGAATGGGACCCAACTGAGAAAATGTTGTACAAGGGTATCATTCTTTTGAGTTATATGTACCATATTCGAGGCTGAACATGTGTTGTTTCCACTACTAAAGGTTACACTTGAATTGGTCAAATTCTGAAGGTCATCTTCCCACTCATTCTCCAGATAGCAGGAAGCATGGGAATGAAGGGGATATTCTCGAAAAGCCACCCTTGCTGCAATATATGAAGGTTGGGCATAAATGCAAGGCATTCACAACGCTTAAATCATGTTCTCCTAATCCTAGCTGTAATATATTTCTCATAATTTTATTTGCATCTCTGTTTGTTAATATTGTCACAAATATCAAACAATTTCTGTTATTAGTCCATGCCTTAAATATTCAAGCCAAACCTCACCTACAGCAATAAGGAATGTCAAGTATTTGAAAAATTTTCAGTGAGTGACATACACTTAAAACTTAGAAAAATAGTAATCATATCATTGGCTGAACCATGAAGGGATTCCTAAACTGTTTGAGAAAAATAAAAATAGAAGTTGGTTCCTTGAACCACCATGCATTAAAAGACCAGAAAACAAAACAGAACAACAGACCCTTCTCCAAGAAGGTATATAATTTTCTCCAACAAAGGCATCCAAGGAATTTGCAAAAAGAGGAAGAAGTGGGAAATTGGCTTATGCACTTGGGATAGACTTAAAGAGTGGAAGACCGTAAATGACTTTCCCATGTTAGAGAAACTTCAAACTCGTTTTCAAAGGTAGAGTAATATGGATTGGAGTTTTAAATTGGCTTTGGAGCCATCTATTCTTTGCTTAGATTATCGGAACATCCAAGTGATAGAGTCAAGGCTTATTGTCTCTTGTTTTAGTGATATTTTGAGGATAACAACACCCTTCCCTCCCTACAATGATGATATTATGAAAATAATTTTTAGAATGATAGTAGGAACCTTTCGGGATTTATACAACTGTGCAGGATCTACATTTGGGAGAAAGCTTAAGGTCTTAGAAGCCATGGCCATGACTCAGACTTATGAGGTCATGATCGATCTTGAGTGTGATGGTTTGATTCTGCAGATGTTCCAATGCTTCTTTAGCATTAGGAGACATCATTCCGACATAGCCATAGCTCACATGCAGTCCATCTTGTCGTTATGTATGGGAGGCCGTGATGCCATTGGCCGGGAGTTGCAGACTAGGTTGTTGAGCATTTGGAGGAGAGAGCAGTTGGTCTCACTCGCTGCTTATGAGCTAGCCCAAGGGCTAGTTGAGCATAACATTGAGCTTTTCAAGAGACAGCTGACCAGGGAGGAGCTGCTCTAGTTTGGTGGATTAGGCAGCAGAAATGAGTTGAGGAGGAAGGGACTTTGCTTCATTTGCAAAGAACCTTGGGGCCCTGATCACTCATGTTTGAAAGATGCAGATGAGGTAGCAGAGGTAGAGCAGGTGGACGTTCCTTCGATATGCCAGGATGAGGACTCTTCTTCAAATGAGTCCACGGGATATGTTGTACATATTTACCCCTGCCTATAGATTTTTGGTCCGCTGCCTCATCCGAATCTATTCCAAACCCCTGCCGTGGCCTAAAATCCTCATGCTCCTGTTTGATATTACCATCTCCGCCCGAAAAATCCTCCCTGCAAAGGTTAAAACCCATAATTTAAAACTTATTGGGCCCATCCCCAAATATTTTAGCCTTCCCTGTTTTGGTTTCCATATGTCTCGAGCGCAAAACCTCATGCCAGAAGGAAAGGGAGCATTAATAATGAATATTTGCAGGCGCAATTGTAACCATCAGATTCAAATCCAATCAACGGAGCGGTGATTGTCTTATGTGGTGGTCCCCTCACCCGTACCCATTGCCAAAACCGTTGGTTCTATTCCGCATCGCCTTCACCAGGTTGGTGGCTTTCAACCAAATGCCAGCGATCCCACAAATCGCATGATGCGTGTCCCTGAGTACGGCGTTCAAAACCACTTTTTCGTGCGCTAAAGGTTGGAGAATGGCCGGGCAGCGGAACTCACCCACGCCGTTGGATCTGTCGACCTCAATCCGACGGCGGATACCTTCCGAAGATGCTTGCACGTTAACCTGTGTCTGTCGTGTCCCGTGGCCCACCATTACGCCGCTCCCATCGCCTTCGAGCCGTTGATCTATCTTCCAAAATCTGACGGCCCAGAATCCAGTCTTCTCTGTCTGTTGACCTCGCAGCCACGTCATCCACCCACCTGTCCTTCGTACACCCATGGGTCGTATTCCCGTGTGTTCGTGGCGTTCTCCCCTGCCGAATATATATATGTGTGTTCATTTGTATTCATTGTTTTATTCTGCCACCACATTCAAAACATTTTACGTAGAAAACCTGCATTCCCTCTGATTATCAAAAGCTTCCATCGTATTTTCTCCTCCACCCTGCGTGTTCTTGTCATTCAGCCATGTCCTCACCGTCATTATCGCCGACACCGCCTCGTCCATCCCAATTCTACCATGGTTTTTCTAATGTGTTGGTGGATTTTGCAGGGTTTCAACCAACGGAAAGATGTTTTGATCCACAGTTTTGGCTGTAGCGATAGAGAATCTCAGAAGGAAATTCAAATGAAGCTGTCATTATGAAGAAAGGTCCTGAAAGCCGCCATGATAAGACATCCATCGCAGGAGCTGGATTAAAAATCTTTCGAACTCTCCAAGGAAAATTTAAAGAGGTCGGTTAGCGTATGGGGATATAAATGTTCCTGCAAAGAACATCAGCAAAGAATTAAAGATTTCAACTACCTCATTGAAGATTATGAGCTCATATCTGGTGTTAAAAGACAAGGGTATCGAACCAGAGATTTTCTAGATCAAGCCGAGGGTACAATACATTAAAAATCATACCCTACAGATTATATTTCAGCTGATTTTCTTCTCAGGAAAGTATAGACGGATCATGAATATTTTCTCTTATGCCATGTCTCTGAAGAGATCTTCCCAGTTCATTTATTCTTGCAAGCAGCTTCAAGGTTTTATTGCAGCAGATTTTCCTTCTCCAGCCACGTACATAGCATTTGTATATTTTATTATTTGTGTCTTGTTTATATGGAAATTTTCATCTCCTAGCATTTATTTCTGGAGGTAGATTGTAAAGTACAGTCATTTATATTTAGTCATTCACAGCGTGGGCGTGAATTTTTTCTGCCATTTTGTTCAAATTAAGTCATTGAATGTGCCCCCACCTACTTCCTTTTGGAGAATTCTCTTTCTTTTCTATAAAAACCCAGAAATAAGACATTAGGGAGGTTCTAGATTTCTATCAGCAAAATGTGCAGTGAAAAGGCTTTTGTATACATTTTGTAACACTTCTGTATGAAGGCTCAGAGCCCGTAGGGTCTCAGTGAGGAGGAGTTATAACTGTATTGAGGATTCTGGTCTTTGGTATCTCACAGTATGTAATTTTCTCATATGTGTTAATACAATATCTCATTTCATGTTATTTATCTTCTTGTATCATGCTCTAGAATGCGAGTGGCTCACTAATCTTTAGTAAGGATTCATCCTAGTCGATGCCCATACTGGGGGTTAGTCAAGCGCTTTAAATAGGCCTAGTCATGATATATTGTTCCATGTTCATCTTATCCATATTTTCTGTTATATTAGTTGCTTGGGGAGGGTGCTTTTAAAATGCCATTGTCATGTATGGATTCTTAGTTGGATAAGCCCATATGTGATTCTGTTGTGTATCTGGGTATCAGTCTCTTGTTAACTAATATCTTCTTCATGTTTCTTCACTGCATCCACTTTCTGATATTTGATTTCTGTGGCATATTATTTGAACTAGCCCTCTTTACAGTAAGTTGTCTCTTAACTGTCTAATGCCTTTGTATTGGAGTTTTTCATGATGTTCCTACATTATTCTTGTCTTTGTATCAGCTTCTGAGAAAGTTTGGTCCCATTCAAACTTATTTCCTTGTTTTAAAAGTAATAGTAAGAGAGCTTTTGGATTGACAACCCAAGCTATATTATGAGCTCCTTGCTATATTAAGATGTCCTAGGCACTGGTCTATGGCAACTCTAGGCTGTCTCTAGGGGTGACAAAATTATCCACAACATCTTTCTCGCGCCGTTTCCGGGGATCGAATTTGAAAATATCAGTTTCCCTGGGCCTCGACAAAAAATTTTCACTCTCTAATCAGGCGAGCACAGAGAGTTGAAGATTTGCGTATCTCTCACCTTGGCGACTCCATTTTTCTTTATTTGGTAAATTTATTGGTAGTCCTGGCTCCTTGTAAGCCACATTTGAGGTCAGATACACCTCAGCCGAAGACACCTTACGTGTATGACCCAGAGAAGATCATTCACAAAAGAGTTTGGAAGCAAAGGAAATCAGTTCGTGCTAAAAACCCTGAATATTTTGTTGAAGATTATCCGCCCTCTTCTTCTCAAGAGACCAAAACAGAAAATCTCGAGTTTTACTCAAAAACTCCACGTAGAGGAAGTGCCTGGATTGAAGAATATTCTCACCCTACTCCCGAGGCTGAGGAAATTAAAGAAGTTACCGAAGTAGCTGCTGTTAACCGTGAACTATTCCCAGCTACGCCTCAGGCTCCCGTACAATATATTGCCATTATTATTCATACTCCACTTCCTCCTACTCCCCTTCCTTCATCTGTATCTCAGATTTTTGCACAACCCCAAACTCCTCCAATGGCTAATGTTCCTCCTTTTTTATTGAACAAATATGCTCCACTGGCCTTACCTCAAGTGTTAAATGATATGCCACAGGATTATTTGAATATTCTGCCAAGATTTAATGGAGAAAATGAAATTGATGCTCAGAAACATCTTGAGACTTTCTGCTCTTTTGCAGAAAACTTAAATGTTGAACATTTGGATGTGGTCTTAAGATTATTTGTTCAATCTTTGGAGGGTGAAGCCAGAAAATGGTTCAACGCATTGGGAAATCGTTCTGTGACCACCTGGGACGAGATGGAGAATACTTTCCTCAGAAAGTGGGGAGAGAAGAAATATTATGGTCAGTGTCTTACTCAATTTAATAATTTAAAGAAGAAGAAAAATGAAGGAGTATCAGAGTTTATGAAAAGATTCAACAAGTTATATTTAAGCCTGCCTCCTGAAATGAAGCCCCACGAAGCAGCTGCTAAGATAGTTTTTATAGCAGCCTTTGATTTTGATTTTGGATTCTCATTGAGAGAAAGAAAACCTGCCACTTTAGATGATGCTCAGTCGGATGCTCTGGAGCTGGAAGCAAACTTTGCCTCCACTGGGAAGCTGAAGGGAAAAATTGAACAAGATACTAGGAGGAGAGGCAAAGAAGAGGTTTCCACTTCTAATCAAGATAAGGATTCAGAAAAAATGGATGAGATAAGCAAGATGATTAAGAAGATGGTCAAGCTTGAGTTGGAGGCTAAAAACGCAGCTTCCAAGAATTTCTATAATGCTCCAAATAGAGGATACAATCCCTAGTATAAAAGACCACCATTGCAGATATTGCCTAGAGAAACAAAGGAGCAACAAGATCAGGTACCACATCCATTTTATTTGCAAGGTCCAGCGGATGACTCCACTGAAGATGCTGCTTATGTATTAGAAGACTATAATCTTTCTTTTTCAAATAATGATGATGTAGAATGCCCATTGCAAGACGAAGAAGAAGAAGCAGAGATTGACCATTATTGTAAGCAATTCGTTGATTTCATTCAAGCCCAGTTCAATGTAAAGTATGATCTCAGATCTTCAAGGAAGAGGACCCGAACTCAAGAACAAGAAGAGGAGCCACCTCAGAAAGAAGCACCTGCTCAGAAGGAATTAGCAACAAAGAGAAACATAGAAAAAGGTAAGAGTCCTCTAAATGCTCCCTTGCAGCCTAATGATCAGATTCCTTCTTCTTCAAAAATAGTCAGTCCTCCTAATGCTGAGTCAGTGCCAAAGGAAGTTAAATCTTCAGCTGAAAACAAAGAGTCAAAAGAAGCAGTGATAGAAAAGCCCCCACCTGCTTTCAATCTGCAAAAATAACTTGAGAAAATTAAGATTCATGTCCCCCTGACCGAATTATTAAAACAAACTGTGTATCAGTCTCAAGTTACTTCCTTCATGCTTCCTCCTAAAGTGCCAATTGTGCCTGATAGTTTAAACCTCCAAGAAGAAAGACCCATGGTAGTATTTGGCCCGCATGTCGAGGAGATAGACCCCTCTACTCCTCCTTTTTATGTGTATCTAGTCATTCATGACCTGTTGTTACACAATTGTATGTTACATTCTGGGGCTTCCCATAATCTTATGCCTTTTTCTGTCATGGAACAAATAGGGCTGCAAATTACAAGACCATACAAAGACCTATATTCATTTGATTCTAAAAGGGTTAAATGCTTGGGAATGATTAAAGATTTAGTGGTCAATTTGGCCCAAATTCCAGCAAAGAGTGTGGTCATGGACATTGTGGTTGCTGATATCCCAGCCCGCTTTGGCATGCTACTGTCAAGGTCCTGGGGTACAAAAAATGGTGGGTCAATCAAATTGAATTTGACATATGCTACAGTCCCAGTCTTTGGAGGCCAGGAGAGGAGGCTATACAGGGAGACTAGATTTGTTAAAATGGTAACTAAGGCTGACTGCTCAGAGAATTCCCCAGTTTATAACAAAGAAGGAGACTTCTCATGTTTGATGTTAGAAGAAAATCAAAATTATGCTCATGAGCCCCTTTTTGGTCAAATCCAAACTGAGCAGCCTAAAGAAGATCAGGAATCAGAAATTTGGACTTTGCATTTTGATGGGGCAAATTCAAGGGAAGGCAATGGATCTGGGGCATTATTAATCTCTCCTACAGGAAAATGGGTGCCACTGTCCTTTAAATTGGAATATGAGGCTACCAATAATGTAGCTGAATATCAAGCACTATTATTGGGACTGCAGACAACTAGAAACATGGGCATCCAAAGTCTAAAAGTCATGGGAGACTCTGAGCTGGTGGTAAGGCAGATCAGAAATCAATGCCAAACCAAGAATCCTCGGTTGAGAGCATATAGAAATGAAGTATGGGACATGGTGGAGAACTTCTTCTCAGCGTTTAACATACAGTTCATGCCCCGGGAGAAAAACAGAATATCAGATTCTCTTGCTGTGGCTGCCAGTACATTTCGTCCTCCTCAAAATCCACTTTTAAGTACGAAGTGGAGGTACGTTACAGGCCATCTATCCCAGATAATATTAAGCACTGGAAGGTATTTGAAGATGATGAACAGATGAAGAGATTCATGGAGACAGTGGGAGAATTTTCTAATATGGGGATCGATGACAATGAGGAAGAAGAGGAAGCTGAAAATATTGTAGAAAACAGATGGGAAGAGAAAATAGCAAGTAATAAAGTGCTGCAGCTGAAAGGAAATGTTATACCTAGAGGTCTGGTGCCTCTTGAAAGATTATTCAATAAATATGATATCCCATTGTAGCCAAACAAAGTGGTGGAGGAAAATCAAGTGGAAGATTTAAATCTCGGTACTTATGCTGATCCTAAAATTGTAAAATTATCCAAAAGGGTCCCAGAGGAATATAAAGAAAAATATTTGAAGTTGTTTCAATCTTATAAATATGTATTTGCATGGTCCTATCAGGACCTAAAAACTTTTGATGTTAATATAATGCAGCACAAAATTCCTTTGAGGGAAGATGCGAAGCCTTATAAGCAGAAGTTCAAATAGATAAATCCTCTGCTACTTCCCTCTATTGAAAAATAAATCAAGAAGCTACTGAAGGCCAAAATAATTGTGCCATTGAGATACTCAGAATGGGTAGCAAACCTGGTTCCTGTTCGGAAGAAAAATGGAGAAATAAGGTTGTGTGTGGATTTCAGCAATTTAAATAGAGCATCGCTAAAGGATAATTATCCACTGCCTAAGATGGACTACATCCTGCAGAAAGTGGTGGGAGCATCTAGAATGTCAATGATGGATGGTTTTTCTGGCGATAATCAGGTAGCTGTGTTTCCAGAAGATCAAAAGAAGATTGCTTTTACCACACCATGGGGAACATTCATGTATGCCAGGATGCCATTTGGATTAATTAATGCTGGAGCTACTTTCCAGAGGGCAATGGACATAGCCTTTGTTGGAGAGCAGGACAAGTTTTTGGTGGTATATCTTGATGATATCACAGTGTTTTCAAAGAATGATGATGAGCATATTGAGCATTTAAGAAGAACTTTTGAAAAATGCAGAAGGTATGGCCTATCCCTCAATCCTCAAAAATCTTTATTTGCATTAGATGAGGGAAAACTCTTAGGGCACATTGTAACTAAATATGGTGTGAAAATAGACCCTAAGAGAGTTGAAGTAATATACAGTATTCCTTTACCTAGGAATAAGAAGGAAGTGCAGGGGTTTTTAGGTCGAATCAATTTTCTGAGAAGGTTTATTCCTAACTATGCTGAGATAGTTAGGCATATAACTGATATGTTGAAAAAGGATAATGAAGTAAAATGGTCCCAGGAGTCTAGAGATGCATTCACCAGGATAAAACAAGCATTTTCCGAAGCTCCTGTACTAGCTGGACCAGATTACAACAAGCCATTTATGATCTTTTCATTTGCCTCACCTCATACAATAGCTGGAGTATTATTGCAGAAAAATGAAGATGGATATGAGCAGCCTATAGCTTTCTTCAGTCAAGTGCTGCATGATGCTGAGTTAAAATATAATATATTGGAGAAGCAGGCCTATGCCCTGGTAAAGTCCCTCAAAGCTTTTAGAACCTATGTTTTGCAATCTCACATTACTGCATATGTTCCCATAGCAGCTATCAAAGACATTCTTGTTCAGGGGGATAGCGAAGGTAAAAGAGGAAGATGGATTGCAAAAATACAGGAGTATGATTTGGACTTAAGGCCCACTAAGCTGATTAAAGGACAGGGACTTGCTCAAATGTTATCTGAATCAAATCACCAAGCCTTGGGCATTAATTTATCCATGATAGCAAATGAAGAACCTGAGAAAGGAGAAGAACAGCAAGGACTAGAGATGGCCACTCAAAAGGTACACATGAAATATCTCACTAGTCCTTGGTATAAAGAAATAGTTGAATATCTTTTAACGCTTAGTTGTCCTCCAAGTTGTGATCAGGTAAAATACCGAGCTGTAAGAATGAAATCCCAGAAATACATAATTGCTAATGGACAGCTATATTGGAGAGACCCTTCAGGTATATTACTATTATGCCTCATAGAAAAAGAAGTGGAGAATATAATAACAAAATTTCATGAGGGAATTTGTGGAGGACATTACAGCTGGAGGGATACAACTCATAAAATCCTGAAGGCTGGTTTTTACTGGCCAAAATTATTTACATATGCTTTTTCTTGGGTCAGGGCGTGTGACAAGTGCCAAAGATTTGTAGAAAGACAGAAATTAGCAGCTCTACCCTTGATTCCTATTCATGTGAATGAGCCATTTCAAAAATGGGGATTAGATTTTATAGGAGAGATACATCCCCGATCAAGTGGCCAATATAAATGGATACTAACAGCCACAGATTATTTCACAAAATGGGTGGAAGAAATACCTACAAGAAATGCTACAGATGTTGTGATAATCAAGTTTATGGAGGAAAATATCATATCCAGGTTTGGCTGTCCTGCTAGGATTGTAACTGATAATGCACAGGCTTTCAAATCTACTATATTTGTAAATTTCTGCCAACAGTATAACATCATATTGACCCATTCCACAGCTTACTATCCATAGGGAAATGGCTTAGCAGAGTCTTCTAATAAAACCCTGGTGAGGGCCTTGAAGAAAACAATAAATGAAAATCAGAAGAATTGGGACTCCCAATTAAAATTTTCTCTATGGGCGAATAGGATAACCAGCAAGAGGGCAACAGGGAAATATCCCTATGAGTTGGTGTATGGGCGAGCAGTTGTGTTTCCTGTGCAATTGGCGTTACCGGTAGCACGTTTTATGCAGGAAAGCCAGGAAGAACCAGATGACATGGTCAGAAGGATTAATCAATTGGTCGAATTAGAGGAAACACGGAACCAGGTCAATCAGAGATTGATAGAATATCAGGAGAAAATGAAGAATGTATTTGATCGGCATGCGAAAGACAGGAAATTTAAAATTGGAGACCTGGTTCTCAGATGGTACGTTCGAAGAGCAGAGAAAGGCAAGCATGCTAAATTTGACCCGTTGTGGTATGGCCCATTCAAAATTGTGAATCAAGGAGGAAACAACACTTTCATGTTGGAAAACCTACAGGGTGATCTGCTGGACGCCCCTGTGAATGGCCAATTCCTCAAGCCATACTTTCAATTCTGATCCAGGCTGGGAATGCCTGTTGTATTATATTGTATATAAGTTCTTTTAGCTTTTATTTTTATAAAGAAAGAATGTCGGAAAATTATCATAAAAAGTGCAGAGGAATTGAAAGACATAATGTTCACACAAAAATGTTAAGTGGTCTGCGCGTTCTCGACATGTCCAAGGACGAACATGTCGTCCCCAGATGGAGCCGATGTTGTACATATTGACCCATGCCTATAGATTTTTGGTCTACTGCCTCATCCGAATCCATTCCAAACCCCTGTCATGGCCTAAAATCCTCATGCTCCTGTTTGATATTACCATCTTCGCCCGAAAAATCCGCCCTGCAAAGGTTAAAACCCATAATTTAAAACTTATCGGGCCCAGCCCCAAAGATTTTAGCCTTCCCTGTTTTGGTTTCCATATGTCCCGAGCGCAAAACCTCATGCCAGAAGGAAAGGGAGCATTAACAATGAATATTTCTGGGCGCAATTGTAACCGTCAGATTCAAATCCAATCAACGGAGCGGCGATTGTCTTATGTGGTGGTCCCCTCACCCATACCCATTGCCAAAACCGCTGGTTCTATTCCGCACCGCCTTCACCAGGTTGGCAGTTTTAAACCAAATGCTAGCGATCCCACAAATCGCATGACACGTGTCCCTGAGTATGGCGTTCAAAACCACTTTTTCGCGCACTAAAGGTTGGACAATGGCCGGGTAGCAGAACTCACCCACGCCGTTGGATCTGTCGACCTCAATCCGACGGCGGATACCTTTCGAAGATGCTCGCACGTTAACCTGTGTCCGTCGTGTCCCGTGGCCCACCATTACGCCGCTCCCATCGCCTTCGAGCCGTTGATCTGTCTTCCAAAATCCGACGGCCCAGAATCCAGTCTTCTCTGTCTGTTGACCCCGCAGCCATGTCATCCACCCACCTATCCTTCGTACACCCATGGGTCGTATTCCTGTGTGTCCGTGGCATTCTCCCCTGCCGAATATATATATGTGTGTTCATTCGTATTCATTGTTTTATTCCGCCACCACATTCAAAACATTTTACGTAGAAAACCTGCATTCCCTCTGATTATCAAAAGCTTCCATCGTATTTTCTCCTCCACCCTGCGTGTTCTTGTCATTCAGCCATGTCCTCACCGTCATTATCACCGACACCTCCTCGTCCATCCCACTTCTACCATGGCTTTTCTAATGTGTTGGTGGATTTTGTAGGGTTTCAACCAACGGAAATATGTTTTGATCCACAGTTTTGGCTGTAGCGATAGAGCATCTCAGAAGGCAATTCAAATGAAGCTGTCATTATGAAGAAAGGTCCTGAAAGCCGCCATGATAAGACATCCATCGCAGGAGCTAGATTAAAAATCTTTCGAACTCTCCAAGGAAAATTTAAAGAGGTCGGTTAGCGTATGGGGATATAAATGTTCCTGCAAAGAACATCAGCAAAGAATTAAATATTTCAACTACCTCATTGAAGATTATGAGCTCATATCTGGTGTTAAAAGACAAGGGTATCAGACCAGAGATTTTCTAGATCAAGCCGAGGGTACAATACATTAAAAATCATACCCTACAGATTATATTTCTGTTGATTTTCTTCTCAGGAAAGTACAGACGGATCATGAAGATTTTCTCTTATGCCGTGTCTCTGAAGAGATCTTCCCAGTTCATTTATTCTTGCAAGCAGCTTCAAGGTTTTATTGCAGCAGATTTTCCTTCTCCAGCCACGTACATAGCATTTTTATATTTTATTATTTGTGTCTTGTTTATATGGAGATTTTCATCTCCTAGCATTTATTTCTGGAGGTAGATTGTAAAGTACAGTCATTTATATTTAGTCATTCACAGCGTGGGCACGAATGTTTTCCGCCATTTTGTTCAAATTAAGTCATTGAATGTGCCCCCACCTACTTCCTTCTGGAGAATTCTCTTTCTTTTCTATAAAAACCCAGAAATAAGACATTAGGGATGTTCCAGATTTCTATCAGCAAACTGTGCAGTGAAAAGGCTTTTGTATACATTTTGTAACACTTCTGTATGAAGGCTCAAAGCCTGTAGGGTCTCAGTGAGGAGGAGTTATAACTGTATTGAGGATTCTGGTCTTTGGTATCTCACAGTATGTAATTTTCTCATATGTGTTAATACAATATCTCATTTCATGCAATTTATCTTCTTGTATCATGCTCTAGAATGCGAGTGGCTCACTAATCTTTAGTAAGGATTCATCCTAGTTGATGCCCATACTGGGGGTTAGTCAAGCGCTTTAAATAGGCCTAGTCATGATATACTGTTCCATGTTCATATTATCCATATTTTCTGCTATATTAGTTGCTTGAGGAGGGTGCTTTTAAAACGCCATTGTCATGTATGGATTCTTAGTTGGATAAGCCCATATGTGATTCTGTTGTGTTTCTGGGTATCAGTCTCTTGTTAACTAATATCTTCTTCATGTTTCTTCACTGCATCCACTTTCTGATATTTGATTTATGTGGCATATTATTTGAACTGGCCCTCTTGACAGTAAGTTGTCTCTTAACTTTCTGATGCCTTTGTATTGGATTTTTTCATGATGTTCCTACATTATTCTTGTCTTTGTATCAGCTTCTGAGAAAGTTTGGTCCCATTCAAACTTATTTCCTTGTTTTAAAAGTAATAGTAAGAGAGCTTTTGGATTGACAACCCAAGCTATATTATGAGCTCCTTGCTATATTAAGATGTCCTAGGCACTGGTCTATGGCAACTCTAGGCTGTCTCTAGGGGTGAAAAAATTATCCACAACATATTTCTGGCGTCGTTGCCAGGGATCTAATTTGAGAATATCAGTTTCCTTGGGCCTCGAAAAATTGTTTTCACTCTCTAATCAGGTGAGCATAGAGAGTTTAAGAGTTGCGTATCTCTCACCTTGGCGACTCCACTGTTCTTTATTTGATAAATTTATTGGTAGTCCTAGCTCCTCGTAAGCCACATTTTAGGTCAGATACAACTCAGCCGAAGACACCTTACGTGTCTGACCCAGAGAAGATCATTCAAAAAAGAGTTTGGAAGGAGAGGAAATCAGTTTATGTTGAAAACCATGAATATTCTGTTGAAGATTATCCGCCCTCTTCTTCTCAAGAGATCAGAACATAACATCTCGAGTTTTACTCAGAAACTCCACGTAGAGGAAGTGCCTGGATTGAAGAAGATTCTCACCCTACTCCCGAGGCTGAGGAAATTAAAGAAGTTACCGAAGTAGCTGCTGTTAACCGTGAAATATTCCCAGCTACGCCTTAGGCTCCCATACAATATATTTCCATTTTTATTCATACTCCACTTCCTCCTACTCCCCTTCCTTCATCTGTATCTCAGATTGTTGCACAACCCCCAACTGCTCCAGTGGCTAATGTTCCTACTTTTTTATTGAACAAATATGCTCCACTGGCCTTACCTCAAGTGCTAAATGATATTCCATAGGATTATTTGAAGATTCTGCCAAGATTTAATGGAGAAAATGAAATTGATGCTCAGAAACATCTTGAGACTTTCTGCTCTTTTGCAGAAAACTTAAATGTTGAACATTTGGATGTGGTCTTAAGATTATTTGTTCAATCTTTGGAATTGGGAAATCGTTCTGTGACCACCTGGGACGAGATGGAGAATAATTTCCTCAGAAAGTGGGGAGAGAATAAAGATTATGGTCAGTGTCTTACTGAATTTAATACTTTAAAGAAGAAGCAAAATGAAGGAGTATCAGAGTTTATTAAAAGATTCAACAAGTTATATTTAAGATTGCCTCCTGAAATGAAGCCCCACTAAGCAGCTGCTAAGATAGTTTTTATAGAAGCCTTTGATTTTGATTTTGGATTCTCATTGAGAGAAAGAAAACCTGCCACTTTAGATGATGCTCAGTCGGATGCTCTGGAGCTGGAAGCAAACTTTGCCTCCACTGGGAAGCTGAAGGGAAAAATTGAACAAGATACTAGGAGGAGAGGCAAAGAAGAGGTTTCCACTTCTAATCAAGATAAGGATTCAGAAAAAAAAATGGATGAGATAAGCAAGATGATTAAGAAGATGGTCAAGCTTGATTTGGAGGCTAAAAAAAGAGCTTCCAAGAATTTCTATAATG